>JANTQE010000016.1:593808-808775 GCA_032988195.1 Arachnomyces sp. PD_36 | reverse complement strand
ATTATGTAAGAAAAAGTTGAAATAAAAAAGATATTTCCTGAAAAAAGAAAAAAGAAAAAAAAAAAAGAAAAGAAAAATATTGTTTGTTTATAAAATGTGACGACGATTTCACTGATTTTGTTGCTCTCAACTACTAGACTCTCTCTGATTGACTCAAAAGTTTGCAAATGTTGAAAGAAATTCTTTTTACAATAATTACATCATTTTCTTTTCATATCAATCTTATTAATTACTATTCTTTTTATTTAAAGTCTCTTTCTTCGATCTCATTTTCATTTAACTTCTTCAATTCTTCATATATTTCTGATTATGTTAAACTAGATTGCTGTTTGATATGAAGATATGAAAATCAACGATCAGAATCTTGCAATTGCGCTTTCAAATATCTCTTTTCAAATACGTTATTTGCAGTTTTTACTTTAATATGCTCTCAACTGACTGATGAGTAATTCAGAATCAATCAAAAGAAAGTCATAGACTTAATATTGTTTTTTCGTCATTTAAAGATCGTTATCTCTCGCTAAAGAATCGTTTTTCAAAGCTTTATTGAAAACGAGTACATATCTGTTCGAGAATCGTCTTTCAAAGCTTCATTAAAAATGAGTACATATCTTTTACATCGCTGTGATCTCTCTTGAGAAGTGTGATTATAACTTGAAAAATACGAAACTTGATTCTCTCGTGAAGTGAAACTACGTGTCAATGAAAACTATTCTTAACTGTTACAATTATGACTGTACAGACTAGCAACAGACGTGAAGTTGAAAAATTTGAAAAATATCAAATTTTTTAACAAAGACAATTTTAAATTGATAAAGACATAAGAAATTTAAATTGATAATGACATAAAAAATCTAAATTGATAATGACATAAGAAATCGTTGCAATTTGATTGACTCAAAAGTTGACAGAAATTCACGACAAAAGAATTGACATTTAAACTCTCATTCTCTTTTCGATCTTGAATTTGACACGCATTTTCGTGAAAGACTCTTTCAATGCTCTCTCAGTTATGAAACGCTTCAAGCTCGTCAAAGTATTCTTACTTTTGCTTTTTTTCATTCATCAAATCTCTTTTATAATCAACGTTGTTTCTCTCTTGTCAACTCATCGTTCTATGTCACACTCGACAATAAAGCGATTTTCAACTCTCACATCATTTTCATCAAATGCGATAAGCTTGTTGTGATTTTTCTTCACTCTTTTTTTTGCTCTCTCATTTCAAATGTAAAAATACATCTTTTTTTCGCGAAATTTCTCATGATCATTCTTGAAAATCTGAATTTTCACAATCTGATCATTAGAATTAAATTTAATAACTCAAGATTTCTTTGACTGAAAATCTGTCGTGTAGAATATAATGTCGTCGATACTTAATGTCTTTTTTATAACTCGAAGTCGTTTCAACACGTTTTCATTCACGATTTTCAAAAACATCGTGCAATCGTAACGTAATGAGCGAGAGAAAAAGCTTGATAACATCATGTCGAGCACATAAATCTTGAGTTTTAAAGACATCAAAGTTTCTGAATTCAATGTTTTCAACTTATTTCTTGATTTAAACAAATAGACAATGTACAATTGTCGTTCTTGCTTGTTTGAATAGAACGTCTTGACATATTCGAGCTTGATGTTTATGATATAATTGAGTCGTTTCTTTATCGCTCTCTCACTCGTGTACTGAGTCGAATTCTCTTTCAATAGATTGCTGAGAGATGTGTTTTGATTTAAGCTTGTACTAGTGCTAAAAGAGTTGTTAGAAACACTTTTCGAAAAGATTCTGAATGTGAGTGCGATAATTAATGTCTCGATAACTTGATTCTCTTTCGTCTCATTCTCTCTTTTCATTGAGAGAGATGTAAATGTTCGTAAAAATCTATCAATTTCATGTTATAAAGAATCAGATTTTTTTTTCGATTTTTCGCTCAGAGAACATATGATGTCATCAAGCTCAAAATTTTTGTGAGTAATTTTTAAAACTTCTCTTTCAATGAAAAATACGATGTTCTCAAACTCAATGTTTTTTTTTGCGAGCGTTTTCGTATTCGACATGAAATCAATCTCAAGTGTTGAAACAATGTCAGATAATGAAAACGAGATAATAATTAATTTCTCTCTTTTGTTGCGAGTGACGCGAAACATGATTATCAAATTGTTTGAATATGATTGAGATGTTGAAATTAATCAGAAATCTAAGAAAATGTTAAGTGATGAAAAAAAATCGTGATGAAATTATGACAAAAAAAATGAAAACGCGAATCTGTCTTCTTTATTTATAACTTCAGATTATCTCGTTAATTTATTTCGAAACGTACGTAAATGCAGAGATATCGAACGTAAACATCATTATTCAAAGAATCAGAAAAAAATCGATCAAACAAAGAAATTTTTGAGAGACGTCTCTCGAAAAATTACATAAAGAGATTGAACAATGAAAATTTTGAAAGCATAGACTAAATATCATATAATTCTCAACAACGAGTTTCAGTTCTTTGATGAAGCTTTTGTAAACGATTGAACTTCATCGTAAATTGCGAGTCGCAAAACTGTCTCACATTTTTCATGATAATAAATCGTAGCAAATGCAAATCTTTTCTCGATTGCAAACGAGAAAGCTGAACGTAGTAAAAGCAGAAGTTTTGATAAGAGTTTTTATTGCTGACAGAACGCAAATCAAAAATAATTTCTTTTAACATGACTTCTTGCATTTGAATCGCAGCTCGTCAATGATTTCAATAAAGAAAATGAGATGTAAACGTATCTTGTAATTCGTGATAACAAAAACGATTTTCATGAGTATATGCTCTTTGTGTTTCTTTACATCTCGAATAATTATCTGATTGTCGTGAGAAAATATTGAGAGAAGATTTTGCGTTAGATTGATAAACATTTTCGAGAGATTGTCTTTATCGAGTTTAAAAAAAATACATTAAGAAAACTTATCACATAAAATGTAAAGCTTGTTAACTGAAACATACATCGTTATGCGTTGATGAGATTATCGTGTTTAAAACATTATCGAGAAACATATACGTATCGTTAAAATGATTAATGAACTCTCTCATCTTATCAAAACTGTCATTAATCATGCTCAATTGAAGACATATGTTGTGAAATAGAACAGCGAGCATATCGCGACAATAAAAAAGTATCTCTGTTTAACTCTTGTTCGTGATGTGTCTCATGATGTTTTTTATCGAGAATTAATAATTCACGTCACTCTCATCTCGCATCATAAACTCTCGATGAGCGACGAAAAAGATGTAAATATGACGATTATTAATCGTGACAAATCGTTTCAGTTACACTTGATTAATATGTTTTCGCAAAGCGTTGATCTGCACTATAATCGAAATGAGATTGTCGTTTTCGAATATCATAAATTTTGTCACGCGAGAATTACACAGTTCAACGTCAACAACGATGAAAGCATTAAAACGAGCTCAACGAAAAAAATGCTGATAATTCTCATTTTTCGCGACACGCATTTGCTTGTTCAGCATAACAATTTCGATAAAATTTCTTCAAAGAATGAAGATCATTTTATTGTTCTCGTTCATCGATTCGTCAGTTTTTCACAGAGCGATTTGTTTCATCGAAAAAAATTCACAAAAGTTTTTCATGAACACTACGACAGACATGTTGTCAAAATGCAGCGTGTTATTTTTCTCGTAGCTTTTCAAAGCACAACACTTGCGATTTACTTGCGTCAGAAATTTGTTGTCAATTATATCAATTTCGTCAATTATCATGCACGTCTTTCGAACTCAGAACGTTTTAAGTTTATTGATCAGAAAGAAATTCTTCTTTTTCGAATTTATGCTTAAAGCGAAATAAATGATTTTTTCGTTGATTTGAATCGCGATCGATTCGATAAAAATTATAAAAATCATTTTTTTCTATTTGTTAAGAAATTTCAAAGCGACGACAACAATCTTGATAATCTGAGACTTCTCGCTCTCTCTCTCGTCTTTGACGTACAGCAGAAGCTGACTTTTATTTTTATTCGCGAATTTCTGATTTCTCTGACTGAATCGCAATAAAGTGTTCAGAATTAGAAAAACGACATGTCTTTGTTTGTTATTTAAAAGATAACAGTGTTTCTGAATGATCATGATTAACGTTGATGCGTTGATATTTATAAACGTGAATTTCATTCATACATGCGAAACATCGAAAACGAGAAAATCATGATAGCGTAAAGTGAATTGCAACGCGAGATTCTCGTCGTCATTCGAGAAATCAACGTTCGTGAGAAAGTTTTCGAAATCAGATAAAAAGTTGAAAGCGTTCAATATATCAAAATCTCTAATTGACTCGATAATTTAATCTCAGCGTTTTATAACGTTCGAATCTAAATCACTATACGTATCGACATTCTTTATAGAAATCGTATAAACGTTGTCAGTGATGCTCTTATTCAAATCAAAGAAATCTGAATCTTCGACAAGCAAAATCAACTTTTTCGAAGTTTTGACATCTTTCAACATTCAGTGTTTCAGCAAATTTATTTAAAATGATCACAGCTCTTTCATAGAAATCTCGTCGTAACTCAGATCAAGAAACAGATCGATATTTAATATTTTCAAATTCAATTCATGATCATGCTTCTCGTTTTGAAAATTTTTCATTTTTTTATGCATTTTCGCGTTGATCTGAGCGTTCGCTCGATCTTTTTGAAGAAAATGAAAATTATCAGAATAAAATTGAAAATGTGCAAAGAAATTCGACAATTTATACTCTTAAATGTAAAAGACAAATTTGTGTTTTGTCTTCTTGACGTTGAGTTCTATTTGAAGTTGTTGAAAAAGAGAGATTATGTTTTCTTATGAGACGAAAAGCATCAATTACACGACAATCAGTTTTTTTTGATTAGTGATGAATATCTCGAACGTCTCGTTCGTCGTTTTCTCGCTGAATCTTTTAACAATCAAGAAGTTGTTAACGTTAACAACATACATTTTTTTTTTTTTAATTATCGTTTCAACTTTGAGACTGTTCGCTTTAAAATGTTGCGCAACGAAAAATAACGTTTTCTGTTTCTTTTTCGTCGTTGTCGTGCAGAAAAGAAACTTGTATAAATTTTATTAACGAAAGTAACGCAATTGATAAATGTAATTATCACAAATTGTGAACGAACAATTCTTTGAAAGATCGACGAGTATCTCTTTATCAATTACAGAGAATGAAAATTGTTTCTTGAACAATTTTTGAAAATGTTATCGTAAAGTTTCTGTATATATGTTTTTAAATCTTTTGTTTTTGCTGCAATAATGATTGCTGAGTCTCAAAAGATTCAGAGTAATTATGAAATCTGAGACTTTCTTATTTAAAGTCAGTTTGTTGAAACATCTCATTGAAAACTTACTGATTTTCTTTTTCAGCATTTGTTTCTCTTGTCAAGATTTGTTCTTCGAATCTATCGTCTCGCGAAAATCTTTCATCAAGATTTTGATTATTGATAACAATGTTTCTCACTTCACATCTTCTTTCGTGACGTAATTAATGATGTAATGTATAATACTGAAAATTTTGACAACAATGAGAAATCATTGAATGTGATGATTTGAACGAAGAATGCAAACGATAACAAAATTTCATAAGTTGATGTATTCGTCGTTGCGTTTAAAATAAATAATACTCAAATCGTTCATATACGTACGATTTTTCAAAGATCAAAACATGTTGAATTTGCAAACGATGTTCTTGTCACGTTTTTTAAAACGTCGAGCATAAGCAAACTTTAAACAGATGTTATTGTGTCTCTTTTTATGTGAGTTTCAAGCTTTGACTATTTTGAGAGTCTTTCGAAGTGTGAATCGAACTCAAAATGAGAATAAAAATTTCTCATTTTTTTTTCATGTTTCACTATCGTCTGTTTCACGACGTATGTAAGAACTCAAAAATCTCTCTTTCATCGAGAGTTGAACGTTCTCAATCGTACGAGACTCGTCGAATGAAAGTATTGATTTCGCATTTATCAAGTCTTTATCATTATCGTTTTTCTCGTTCTCGTCTTTCTCGTTCAGACTTTCGAAAATAATCGACTTCAAATAGTTTTGCAGATGTTCGATTAAATTTGATTAATTTAATGCGCGTGTGCGTAACATGCGAAATTCTTCATTCTCTCATAATTAGCACAGACTGTGCATATGCAACATGTCGCGATTGTTTATTTTCATAACAATGAAATGATTCGTTACGTCTTCTAAAACATTCTTCTTCTTCGATTCGAAGCGAAAGAGTTGCTTGAAAATAGTCGTTATGATGTAATGAAAGAAACAACAGACTGTCATGAGATTGCTGATAATTGTTTGAATTTCATTCAATTGTAATTATGTCGTAGATATATTGACATGCGAATCATGATTGTTGTTAAAACGAAACACAAGCGAGCTGCTTAAATCGTCTGAATTTATTGTAATTCAGAACGCTGACATCTCGCAACACAATTGCATGTTTCGAATTCGAGCATGATAAATTCGCTTAATTTGAAATGAGTGTGAAATCTTTTTCGCAACGACATTAATTTGCTGTATCATCGTTTGAAGAGTTTGATTGTTAACATGTTATTTTGATTCAATCTTTCGACACGCTTGAATTATATCTCTGTCAGTTATCGAGTTTATCTTTCGTTCAATTTTCTCGTATGTTTTTCTTTTAATAAGAGCGAGATACTTAGTGCTAGCATATTAAAGCTGAATATTATTGTATACTAAATATATGAAAGTCTAATGTTTGACAAATTTGTAAAAGTGATAATTCATGACTCATTTAACTCAACGACGAAAAGATAGTATATTCTTTTTGTCACTATAATCACTCTTTTCGTATGAAAACAGAGTTGAGAAACTTTTCATGTAATAGAGAGAGTCGTTTTAATTCAACAAAAGATTCTCGATTTCACTTCTGTGAATAGCGAGAATAAGTTTCTTATTCGTGATCTTTTTTTCTGAGATATCTTTCATTTTTTTTATGAGATTCAGCTTGCAAAGTTTCAGATTAACTTGATGCTCATTTAAATTGACGCAAATGAAATCGATGACAATGTCAGCGTTAACATCATTCAAATCAATTATCTCAGAATTTTTATCTTGCATAATCTCGTCAATAGTCTGTTTTTACATGACTTGATATTTATTATCATTGTTCTCGTCAACAAATATCGCATATCTTGATCTTTCATCGACGTCAAAAAACATATGAATCATTGTGTTCAATAATTGAGAGAGCACTCATTCGTTCTCTCAAACAATCAACATCTCGTGATCTATAGTTATCTCACGATAATGAGAATTGTTTTTTCGCAATCATTTCAACGTCAGCGTAATCTCTTTTTTGCGAATCTTAAGATAGTTCTTGATAAACTTTGACGTTATGTTTGACTTATTCGCATCTGTTCATATCACATGAATGTCATCGAAACATCGAAGCGCAAAATTAGACAAAATTTAAAAAAAATTGTTAGATTTCTGAGAGACAATCATGACATGAGATTTGAGAAATCTATAATAAACAAATTCAGATGTTATTTTCGCAATTTTTTCAAAGCAATGACGTACGACAACAATGTTTTTTTTTCACGAGTGTTAAACATTTCAGTTTCTTCACGCGACAATGACACAGATGTAAATTAATGTTTTTTAAAAATGATAAAGAGAAAACAATTTTTTTTTGACGCTGTTATTACAGATCTCGCAGAAAATTCACGTTTTCGTTGTTAAATTGAATTCGCACGCGTCAAGATTATTCTTTTATTCAAAGTCAAATATCGCTGTAAGCAAAGACGACGTGACTGATATTAATATTAAATTTTTCTTAATCATGAATATCTCGCAACAGTAGCAAACGCTTTAATGTTCAACGTTCTTCAAATATCGATTAATGTTCAAGATGATCTTATGAAAATTCACGTTGATGACAAATTTCAAAAAAGCACTGAAAGCATTTACTTTTTTCGTGTGTTCGATTATCAGCAATGTGAGTAAAAACTTTTCGCAACTTTTATCTGTTTCAATATTCGCATCAGAGAATTTCGAAAAAGTTAACAGCTTTTGACAGTAATCGCAAATGCGCAATATTTGAGAACGTTTGCGTCTTGATTTTGCTGTTTTAATTGTCAAGCAGTCGTTGCATGTTTTAAATCTTGACATGAGAAAGTTCGTCTTCGCGAGTAATTTCTTGCAATCAACGTAATTTTTCAATTAAATGAAACTCATGTTTGCTTTGCGCTCTCAATTCTATATTTTATAACTTTAAACGTAAATGAGTCTGTGTCTGAAAGCGTTTTCGAGCATTCTCTCTCATTAATATCTCGTAAAATGTTGAAGACGAAGAGAGTTGCAGCATGTTAATCACTTTTTATTCAAGCTGAGAAAGCTCTTTTGCGTGTTTGAAACTTCTTTGAAGTTCTGAGTCAATAAGATTGTTTGTTCTGTTGATAATTAATCAAAAAACAATTTCTTAAATCTTCTTAATCAATCAGTTGTCGAGTTCGCTTTCTTTCATGCAATTCGAACTATTTTATTCAAACGCGTTTGATTTCTTTGTTCTCTCTCTCAAGAAATGTTCTCATTCGAACAACTTTTTAATATTTGAAATCATTGCAAAACATTTCAACAACGAGATAATTTTTTAATGCTGAACAGATGAGCTCGATATAAAGTCACAAACAGTTTTTTGTTTTAAGATAGCAAAATTCACGTGAATGACAACATGATTTGATTTTCTTAAAAGCAAGTTATCGTTTTTCATGCAAGACTGAATGTGCTTGTCTCGAGAAATCTGACTTTGATAAAAATGTTGTCGTTGAGTTTAATTATCAGTTTGAATACAGATAACGAAAGTATCTCTTTTTGAATTTGAAGAGCTTTAAAACAGTAGACGAGATGAGTTGAAGAAACGATTTGTTCATGATTGAGCGATTTTTTGAGCGAGAAAAACAAGTATGAAAGAGATATATTTGAATTCGAGATTTTGATTGTGACATGAAAAGAAAAGACAAGTTCGAAAGCGTTATATTTGAATTCGAGATTTTGACTATGACATGAAAAAAGAAAATGAATACAAGAAAAATATATTTGAATTCAAGATTTTAACTGTGACACGAAAAGAGAGAGATGAATACAAGAAAGATATATTTAAATTCGAGATTTTAACTGTGACACGAAAAGAGAGAGACGAGTACGAGAGAGATATATTTGAATTCAAGATTTTAACTGTGACATGAAAAGAGAGAAATGAGTACGAAAGAAATATATCTGAATTCGAGCTTTTGACTATGACATGAAAAGAGAGAGATGAGTACGAAAGAGATATATCTGAATTTGAGATTTTGACTGTGACATGAAAAGAGAGAGACGAGTATGAGAGAGATATATTTGAATTTGAAATTTTGACTATAACATAACGAGTTTCTGATTGAATGTGACTGTAGAGTTATTCGAAAATGAGAAATTTCTCGTTTTCGACAACATAATACTTTTAACGTAACTCTCAACAGAGATTCTCTTGATTGCTAAACGACAAAGCGAATACGAGAAAGAATTCAATCATTTAACATTATGTTTTTTGAGCAGTGATGAGAAAGTTGTTTTGCAAAAAATTGATTTAAGATGATTATCTGATCTGTTGAAATTTCTGAATCAATCAAACGACGTCTGTGCATCGATATCGTTGTGAATCATCTCATGATTATGAATATTAATAACAGTTTCAGCGATCTTCTTAGCATTTTCAGACACTGATATTCTCGTGCATCATCTCGTGAGTGTGATATACATAAAAGTCTCAACTGTTTCTTGAGCATTTTCGAACGCGTTAACATTCTCGTGAATCACTTCATTGACGAAAGAATATTGAGAGTATCTTGAATATTGACTCTTACTTGAGTTGAAATTCTTGAAATAAGAGTCTCTGTGTCTGAGCAAATTTTATTTTTACAGAAGTCTTTCGATACATTTCTTTATATGACGAAATGTGTGATTGACTATGAGCAAAAAAACTGAAGCGATTCTTGATTAAGAAATCAGAAGTTGACAAAAGTTTGAGATTTGAAACTTTACAACTTATTTTGATTTGTTTTTAATGCATGAGATATTTGTCATGTTTGCATTGTTCATTTTCTCTCATATGATTGACTCAGAAGTTGACAGAAAATGACAAATTTTTTTTTTTTCATGTTAGAGAAATCATGCTTATGTCATTTACATTCGAAACTTGATTGATTCAAAAATTGACAGAACTTATACTGAGTTTACGATTTACGAATCAACAACAAAAAAGCTTGATGAAACTAGATTTTTCGCTATTTCATTGACTTGTCGTCAATTTTATTCGTGTTTACGTGCAGTTTAACTCTGAAATTCATATTATATTTTCACGAGAGAAGTTTGAAAATTTTCTTTCTGATATTTTCTGAAACTCAAAAAGAGTACGAAGACAAATTAAAAGCAAGATTATTTGTGATATGCTCGTGAAGTTTTCGAAAAGCGAAAAAAGAGAAATTTGAAAGTCTTCTCTCTTCTGAAACTCAAAAAGAGAAAGAAAACAAATCAAGAGCAAGATTATTTGCTTTCGCTTGCGTGATATTCTCGTGAACTCTTCGAGAAACGAGAAGATATTCGCGAGAATAATAAAAGAGTATATCTCACGCTTAATTATTAGCTCAATAATTCTTTCATTCTTTTTCTTGATGATGATGTTCACAATGAATCTAGTGAGAGTCTCATTGATAGAGAAAAAAACGTTCGACTTCTCTCGTTCAATAACAAAAGTGTGTTGTATGAGATCAGCAAAAACGTAATCGTAGAATTCATGTAACTCAGCGACGTAAAATGAGCGATTAAAAATGCAATGAGTAATTAGAAATGCGACAGAACGCGTTAATAAAAAAGTAAGTTTTGATGTCAAACTTGATCGCAATAATGATGTCAAAATTTGAAAAGAACTCTGAAGACTTGTGATCAATTCTATTTGTGTTTATGTGCGATTTAAAATTGAGCTGCAAGAATTGTCTTTGTGACAAATTCGTGATCGTTTATTGTGAGAGATTTAATTTCAACAAGAACGAGATTCTTAACTATCTCGTTGACTAATATTTTCATTGTAATCATGAGAATACGCTATCGATTAATTGAGAGTGACTTGTTCTGAGTCACTGTTCATGATAATAACATAGTTGCTTTGTTGAGTAGACATAATTTTTGAATGTAGTGATTTATGCGAATATGCTGAAGTTTGAAACTTTACATGATAGCGACAGAGTTGCTTTATTGAGTAATTATAACTTTTGAACATAGTGATTTATGAGAATATGTTGAGATTTGAAACTTTAAATGAAACTAAATCGAATGCGATTTGAAAGCAGATCAAAAGAAGAGCGCGAAATCATGTTGCGAGAAAAGAAAATTAAAATGAGTGTGAAACGAAAAAAAATGAAAAGCAAAGCGTGCTGTTATTGAGATGAGAGACGAAGTGATGATTCTGAGAACATAAAATAAAGCAAGCAAAAAGTAAAACGTGTTGTCGCTGAGTTGAAAATAAAACTAAATCAAGCGTGAACTGTGAGAGTTGAAGTAAGCAAACATGTCTCTTCTTGATAAAGAGAATCAATTTAACGATGATTGTAGACTCATGTTATCTTTGTTTTTCTTTGAAAATCTTTTTATCGCTTTATGAGAACAAGTCGAACTCGACGATACGTATCTTGTACTTGAAGAGATTGTTTTTTGCATCAACGAGTGACGAAATCAATTGATGATGAAATCAGCTGATGACGAAATCAGCGAATGATGAAATCAGCGAGTAATGAAATCAGCGAGTGATGAAATCAGTTAATGATGAAATCAGCTGATGATTGAATCAGCGAGTGATGAAATCAGTTGATGATGAAATCAGCTGATGATTGAATCAGCTGATGATAGAATCAACTGATGACGAAATCAGCTGATGATGAAATCAGTTGATAATGAAATCAGTTGATGATTGAATCAGCGAGTGACGAAATCAGTTGATGATGAAATCAGCGAGTGACGAAATCAGTTGATGATGAAATCAGCTTTCATTGAATCTCTAGAGAGTAAGAAACAGCTGAAAGTTGAATCAACGAGTGACGAAATCAGCTGATGATAAAATCAACTAATGATGAAATCAGCTGATAATTGAATCAGTGAGTGACGAAATCAACTGATAATGAAATCAGCTTTCATTGAATTTCTAGAAAATAAAAATCAGCGAGCTATTGAATCAGTTGAAAATTGTTTCTACTGAGAGAGAGTCTATATTAACTTTCAGTTAGCTTTGAATTGAACTAGACTCGAATAAAAAGTAGATGCTGATTTGAAAAGATCTCGTATTTGAAAAGAGAAAGAAATTGACTTCTTAATTGAACTCAAGATTCTTGCTAGTTGAGTGATAAATGAAGCTTCAATTTTTGATGAGTGTTGATCAGAAGCTGACTGAGCGAATATATAAAAATTAAAATGAAGAACACGTGATATAAAGCGATTCGTGCGATGTAAACAATATAATGATCAAAAGAACAAACTTATATAACGTCGTGTACGATTTATAATTGACTGAATCGACTGTTTTACGTGAGTTAAACTCAAATAGTACACAAGTTAAACTCTTTCTGATCGCAAATTCTCATTTCTTAAATGTTCTCTTTCAATCTCTCTCTCGATCGATTCATAGCGAGATCACTTCTTTTTTTTTTTTTTTTTAATGAAACTTCTTTGAACTTTTGAGTCAATCAGAAGTCACGTTGTCTTGACTGATTTAACTCGAATAAAAAGAAAGATCTGTTTAAAAAAGCGAAGATTCGCGAAATCGTCTCATCAACTTTTTCTCAACTCGTGTAAAACTCAGTCACGAGAACTCGCTTCAAACTCGTGATCTTGAGCATTGTCAGCATGTTTTTCTTTGAGAGAAAATTTCATGAATGAAATAATCTATCATTTGTAGCTTCGAGCGAGAAAGAAGCAAAATCTGCTGCTTAAACTCTCGATCATCTCAAAAATGTAGACGAGTTCGAGTTCGAAGAATCATTTGAGAACAAGATGAGCGCATTTCACGAGTTCCGCTGGAAGCTTCGATTCGTAAAGGGCGTTGATATCTCATGCGGGACTCGGAAAAGGTCAAATTCGTGTCAGGCTTGGAGGAACGACACAGCAAAATCTGCCTCATATATATCGTCTCAAGTTATAAACTGATACATACGACCATAGGGTGTGGAATACAGGGCTTCCCGTCCGCTCAGCCGTACTTAAGCCACACGCCGGCCGGTTAGTAGTTGGGTGGGTGACCACCAGCGAATACCGTCTGTTGTATGTCGTTGCTCTTGTTTTTTTGCCCTGTGTTTTGATTCGTTTGGGCATGACGACCTCTCCCAACTGTGTCTTCCTCAACTAGGCAGCTAGTAGTGAAGAGTATTATAAAGCCGATGAGCCGTCTTTGATAACCTTCGAAGCGAAATGTCCCAGGCGTATTCCGAGTTGAAGCATACTTAGTAAGGGTGCCGTGCCTGGCGAAGCTACCCTCTTGGTAAAGCCTACTCTCTGCTCCAATATCATTTCGCTGGTGTTGTTATTAATAAGAGACGGATAGGTGTAGGTGCGTTCGAAAACAGGTCAAACCCTTTCATCCTGTGCAGCGAATCGCTTACTCCTTTTCGCCTCAGTAAGTATGGCGTGTAGGTACCGGGGTCTCTGATTCCAACAGGTTTTACTCAGGTACCGGAAGCTTTCTCTCAAGGAGCTCAACCCGGGGGGCACCAAGTAGGTGCCATTGTCTCTAGGTTTTCGGACACTGTATTAGAACCACCTGTATCCGTAAAATCATAAATCAGTATAAACCTGTCCATGGCATATATCCTAGGGCCAAACTCAATGTTAGCGTTTGGGCTGTCCTGATGATAGGAACGAAGAAAGTCATCCATACTGCGAGGGCTTTCAAGGATAGCTCACTCACGAAAACTCTAAGTAGTGGCCAATAGATACACTGTGCGCTTTACTTATTGCTGTTTCAAACCATAGAAAGTGTTATGCTCACGAGTTTGGCATATATATGTATAGTATGCGCTGTGCCCTAGACCACCACAAGATATCAGTTTGAGGATCCGTCCACACTTTCATGGAATCGATGCAAGGAGCGCTGATCTTTGACCTAGATCGGTTCGAACTTTTGAAGTTGGTATCTGCAAGCTCCCTTGGAAGAAACCCATTCTATTGACAGACCATACCCGCTCTGATCCTCCTAGATTGCGTCTTTCTCTTCTCCGTTAGGCTTAGCAGCTCGATGGGCATTGAGACGCTGAGAGGGTTCCGACGGAGTGGGGGATACGAGGGGACGGGCCGACCCTCTGTATCAAGAGAGAGGGAGCTCTCAGCTATCCGTGTGATTCGGGTGGTGGGTTGTCCCTGGGCGACGGCTGCCCGAGCACGGCGATTCTTTAATCCCTCTCAAGCCTTCTCGCACGCCTCACGGCAGACCATACCCAAGCCCTTGTTAGAGGTCAAGCAGTGACTCACTCATTTCCTAAAGACAAAGTTAGCAATTACGTTCGTAGTACATGTAAGTAAATGGAACATGAGAGACGAACACAATGAATTCCCAGGCGCCACGGGCCCATGGTACCGAGTACCAGAATGCAACTAGACCAAGAATTGTCTGAAAATAAGGAAGGAAGTAAAAGCAGAAAAGGTCCCAGCTGGGCTTCTTCTTCCCAGCAAGTTGAAAGTTGTTACTGCCCTCATATTGTTCTGAATCGAAGGCCAATAGGAAATGGGTGAATATCGGAATGGGACAATGCACCCATCTATGCGTTGCTAATGGTAGCCTTTGGGGAGCTCTTTCAGGGCGAGAGGTTGGGTTTTTATCGTTTTGATCAGGTTTATGAAAAGTTTCGAATCGTTTTTGTAACTGTTGCAGATCTGCCTGGTGCGGATTATCTCTATTCCTTGGGGTTTTACCCGTCTGTCTGAACAGACTCCATGATGGGGTGTTACCACCACCGCTTGGTACCAAAGACCTCACGAGAGTTCCCCCTGCTCTAAAAAAATCGGCATGATCTGTAAAACCTTCAACTAGCTTAATGCAACACGACTTATGATTGCAAACAACAAGATATTTGTCACAGTGCGGACATTTAATAGCAACACGGCACCCCTTTCGGGAATTGTTTTCGGCGACAGTGGCAAGCAGCTGTCCCAGTTCCTCCGGATGCGAGGCAATGCGGAGGCCGTCGTCGATGATCAGCTGTAGGTAGTCGATCAAGAACGTATCCCTCTGGGCGGAAGTGGTGGTGATGCTGTCGCGGAATGCGACCCAACCCCCTGAGGGGAGATTGCGAAACGAAGCCCCGTGGTCGAGTAGGGGCCGAACGGCCGGCACCATTGTCTTGCGGGTCCAGCACGGATATTACATGACCTTGAGAAAAGCAATGCTGTTCATGGCAAAGGTGGGAACATTGCTGGTCTAAATCCAGCTCGACGCCCTTGCTCCACAAAACGACTTCTTGAAGCATCGCAAACTTATTGGCAAAAACCGTTTTGAATGACTCAGACTTTGTAAACCGATCGTCAAACAACTGCCCACGAGTACCGCGGTGACCAATGGGTCTTTAGACTAGGATAATAGAGGGGCGTACTCGTCACCGCGGTAAAGGCTACCGCGGTGACCAAAGGGTGTTTAGACTTACTTTTCCCACTATGTACCAAGGTCCTGCGTAACAAGGTGTTGTACGTGGTCATGATGACGATCCGGGCAGTGGCTGGGTCGGTGGGGTCGAGATTTTCGAGATAATCTCCCAGCTGGTCCGGTTCTATAATCATGTCCTTTCTCGCAGGGTCGGAGGTTTCCTTCTTTCGCCGGTGGTAGAGTTTTAGGGTAATGATTCCCTGGAAACGCTGTTTGACCTCGCTAACACCTACTTCCATGGTCTGTGCTGGTGCCAGCCACAGGGTCGGTTTGTAAGGTCCCTCCACACGAGCCGCCATCAGTGCTATGGCGACCAGCATCACGACGGTTTTGCCAAGGCCACAGTTGTCCCCCAGGACACCTCCCCTGAGACCACGTTCGCATTTAATGTGGCCGTCTTGTCGGACAACAATATGATTTGGGTTTATACATGTTGATTGCACGCCTATAGGTTTCCCGAAACCGGTGTCGGAGGGTCCTATACCACTCCTGGAACTTGATGTCCTCCTCGCTTCTGTACTTCAAGATTTTGATTGTTCTTCGTGGCGCTCCAGATGGTCTCGTCAAGGCTGTCTTTGGGGGTTGATAGCAAGTATGAGAGGCGTGGTTACCAACCGATGAGCGTTTTGGGCACGCGGCTTCGACTTGTGCGGCTCTCGATACGGTCTAACTTGGCCTCCAGGCGTGCCGTGCCGTATTGCCTAAATGTCCACTCCCGCCCTTCCCGCGATCCACAGGAGTGGAGGGAGTTTTTCGGATGAAGGCCTCTACGTCCTTCAACCAGCGAGTATGGAGTCAATCAAACTCCCTCATCACGACGTCGGCGGGGTTTGATGGACGATGCCCATTTGACTTAGCGTGAGCCGGTGGCCCGGTGGTCATGGTCGAGAGTCTTGAGACTAGAGTATGCCAAGGGGAGGATCGCACAAAAAAGTGGGGAGCAAAGAGCCTGTGGCGTGAAGCCGTATATTAGGATCATGGTGTCGGGGCCGTCTCGTTTGTTGGTTCCGCATGTGTACAGTGAGGCATCTGCGACCGCATCTCCGTGATGGGCATCTGTATGTCTCTATAAAGCGGTTTCCTCTTCACGCTTATGATTCATCCAATCAACGATATCGTCCTTGCCCTTCCTGAATTCGCCTGTCTTCGAACGAAATCGGCGTGTAAAGTCGAAGACCGAGAGGGCAATCTCAGCAGCTTCCAGCCGAGGAGATGGAACGGGCGAAATGACTAATAACAATGTCACTAGAATGGGCCTACTGGTGACCTCTGGGAACGCGGTTTGGTAGAAACCTGCAAATATGAAATGGGTCTACTAGCGACCTTCGAAAATACGATCTGATAAAGATCTGATCATATAAAATAGGACTTGTAAAAAGATTTCTCACGATCTCTCTTCAATCTTCTCAACACTCTCACTCTTCTCGTTCTGCTTCTCTATCTGACGCTCAAGATGTCGAATCCGCTCTTTCGCTTTTTCGACTCTGACTATCGCAGTCTCTCTCTCGCTTTTCGCCTTGTAGTAGACATTCTCTGCTTTTCGCTTCTCGTTGACTAGATTATCTGTCAGCTTCTGATGATTTAGAAAATGCTGCGCTGTCAGATTCTCAGTGTGCTTCTGATGATTGTTAACCAGGTTCTTCAAGAGTCCGTGATGATTAGCAACGAGTTGGGCGTAGTCGCCACGGAAGAAAACCTCTGCGTAAACCATTCACCTATTGTCTTTGTGAATGTAGGCCCTGAGCCGTTGGCACATGGTGCGCACTGACTTCTCGAGTTTCAATGCCTCAATCGCGACTTTGAAGACTAGATGGGCGTACTGAGGGCCGCCCACTCCTTTATATTGGCTATTGCTCGAGGAGGCAGCCAAACCAAGGTCTCCTGCAGTCCTGACAATGGTGATGATCAGCAGTAAAAGCTTCTGCTTAACGTCGATCTCTCTTCGAAGACGAGCTCCTGATCAAGAGCGAGAGAAGGAAATGAATGAAGAAAAGAGAAGAAGGAGGAGGAGAAGAAGAAGAAAGAGAAAAATTTAAATAGGTTCTGTGAGATGATCTTGCAGTGAATAATAGACCTTTCATTCACTATCTCGAGATTCTCAATGTGAGTGTGACTCATTTAGTTGAAAAATAGTGAATGAGATCGGGGGATGAAATAATACACTTCACTGACTCATATCTCTGAGATACATACGCATCATCTAGATAGCTAGTAGATTTGCACGCAGGGCTGTGTCTTCAATTACGCAAGATCGGGGTGGAAGAGCACTGCTCTCAAGAATCAATGCAGACTTAATCTCAAGGTTGCTTAAGTAAACCAAAGGTGGAAGTAATCATCCGATTTAGATCCCATCTACTTTGGCCAAACTGAACCGGTCCAGACTTTGGGGCCGGGAACATCGTAGCTCGGGGGCTGTCGTCTAATTAGTCTCTGATACCCACTATTGGGAGGTGGGGTTCTTACGATTGGCCACCAGATATCAAGCAAAATACCGGGGTCATCTTGGGCGTACGCTCCAGGGAATGTGGTTGTGGGCGAGGGACTCTCACTACCTGAGCACAGTAGACGTAAAACTGAGCTCCACCCTCGGTACTCGCGCCATGCAGACCGATGTGCTCGATGCGAAGCAGGTAGTCTCCAGGCGCTGTATCTCAATATTAACTAGGTTCTTGAGAGCCTAGGGTAAATGGACTAATCACTTACGAGTCGCGGCAGGAATATCAAAAGTGTACTCCTACCTTTCAACAGACGGCCATATCATCTCTTCAGGAGCAATTTTGGCGCCGGATCGAAGATCTTAAACCATTTGCCAGAACCGTCATATGTCTTGACATCACCGTCGGCAAGAGACATATATACGGAAACAGGCCCTTGGTGGCCGATGAATGGATCACAAGCGAAGCCAACCTGATGAGCCCGACTTCAGCTACCTGGCCTCGTTACCCATGATGTCGAATAGACAGACTTACAGTAGAACCTGCTTTTACGGTTGCGACTTCGATATTTGAACCAGACTCCAGACCACCAGCATTGCAAACGATGTCTAGAGAAGTGACATCAGTAACAGGTGAGTTTTTATTGGTGTTTTTCCTATACCGTGAGAGGTCTCGATTAGTTCCGCCCACGCTAGGAACTAAGGAGGGGGGCGGGACTAACTTGATATATTGATATGCCTCCGTCTCCTTTCCGTCGAGGATGAGCTTCGAGAAGGTGTCTAGGACTACAGTCAGTAATGGATGGATGCGAATTAGGACGTACAAAGAGGTTCACTCACAATAAGCAGAAACACCATCAACGAAGGCTAGAGCACCTGCTAGCAATGGTAAGGAAAACTTCATCTTCACAGAGGTTGCGTACTGAGAGTAGAATGCCTGATGGAAGTGCTGAAAACAAGCGCTCTAAGAAGTGCAAGAGGCTCCTTTTAAAGAGCCATTGTGTCGGGGGGTGGGAGATGCTCCCACCCAAGCGGGTGCGGTTGACTAACAATGATAAATCGACATAAAGATGCATTTTCCTTGTCCAAGATCTTCGATTGACGTTGACCTCGAATGACGGAGATGTTAATAAGGTACCGAATCGCTCACGACGAATTTGTAGTTTAATTCAGTCCTTGCCGTTAAGCCAATATCGGTTGAAGAGTAGATCGGGGGATACTCCGCAAAATACTTAGTTTCGGGAATTAACTGGGGGGGATATTAGCCGCCGAGCTTTTAAAGATCTAAACAGTTTGTCCCTGATAGTCGAGTGACCGGCCGCTAGGAACGACGTTGCAGGGGTGTGCTAAGGCACGATCCGAAGAAAAGGCCATATTCTTCATACTCGATATTCTGCGCCGTAGCATACGACCGACTTATCGAGTAAGTCGCGGGGAGATCTCCGTGGGTACACAATCTATGTATATGTAGATAACACCTCGAGGATGCGTTGCAGCTCGTCGCAATACTTACTACCTTGCAACCTTGCCTCCCAGTTGAGGTCCAGAAGGACAGTTAAAGGTGGGGCTTGGGCTTGCTAGGAAGCTGTAGGCTCTGGCAAGATGAACTTATCAGGAGATAGAAATGAAACAGATATAGGATATACATGGAGAAGAGTAAATGAACAGAAAGCCGCCCATGATGGGTTGGAAGAAGTGGTAAGACGGCTAGGTACGTGAAAGGTCTAAGGTTGTATAAGATGACAAAAATTGTACAGCAGATGATATGGACCGTCCTTCGTATATCCAACCATTAGGATGTGAAGCTCACTAACTGGAGAAATTCACAGCCTTATTTTATTTCGCCCGAGCCATAGGTCCCCAATTCGCTCTCGGGTTCATCTGGTAGCGGACTAGCTTCTTCCGATTTGCCGCAGGCACTTCCTTGCCTAGTTCTTCATCGAAAACAATATCCAACTTATTTGGAGGGACTCGACTGGCCATAGTTCGTCTCATGGGGCTGGGACTTCGCTCAGTGGAGCCCACCTTATCTTCGGCCTGTTGGTTCTCACCATTTCCCTTCGGAGACTTTGGTTGCTTTTCTCTCACACTAGCTCGATATAGTGCCGATTCAATCTTCGTCGTGATCTCCGCGACATCCTTCCCACCTTCCACGGCCAGTAATATATCCTTTTTCAACGTTGATAGTGTTGTCGTTACTTCGCCTTCCAACTTATTCGCTCTTTCTCTGCTTCTTCTCATGATCCCCGCACCAGCTGTTCCCTCCCTAAGAACCCCCTCCTTGATGGGCGATTTCTGACGTACCCATTCGCGCATGATTTCCCAAATGACGTCCCACGGTGCATCGGTACGAATCGAGCCTGGTTTGGTGTGACTTCGCGTAGCCCGGTACCCAAGGTGGCGGAGTGCGCCACGCAAGGCATTTTCTGATATAGTCTGAGTGTGTAGAACTCTGGCGAGATAACTGGGGATGAGGAAAAAGGGATGGTGGTCAATGATGGAGGGGTCCATGTGGGGTATTATGGCTGATTGGGCCGGGGTAGATAGTTGTTTATCTGATGAAGAGTTATCTGGTGGCGGGGTGGTGCGATCTCTTGGGTTTGAGCAGAAGTCCAAATCCTCCTCCAGGGCTGAAGAGAGCATTCCTTCTATTCGGGCGATGGTCGGGTAGGTGTCCTTGTCCGCGCCGGGGAGTAGGTCAAGTATCTTCTGGATAAAGTGAGGGTTATGGAGTGGACCACCCCACATAGGGCCTCCCACATGAGTCCTAAATCCACAATGTTCACAGTTTTGGGTGGCCGTGGGCCCCTGGGCGAATCCGTGATGATAGAAAAGGTCGCCCTTTTTATTTTTCTTCTGTCTGTTGTGAGCAATAGGTTGTGTTGCCCAAGCTCCGCATCCATTGTCGCAATTATACACCAGTATCGTCTTGCCAGCCCTAAATTTAACTTCCCCAGGCGATCTGTGGACGCGCACAAACACTCTGGCGTAGAAATCGATTGAAAGGGATAGTAGAGGTTCGATCGCAAGCCCATATTTCGCAGCAGATGTTGCCAATGCATGTACGATAAGGCGCAGCCCGCCTTCATGAGACTGAGGGCCCTTAACCGGGGTGCCACCATATAAAGCATGGGCTTTCTCGGGATAGCCGTTGGACGCAAATACTCCAGCATCAGTGCAAGTAACGCAGAGCATCCCGCCATCAGAAACACTTTGTACAGCCGCATCTATAAAAGGAGCAGCCGAACCGTATGGATCAAGATCAACGACATCAAATTTTCCGGGAGGGGGCCCCCCTTGTGGAATATTGTGTTGCCCTGCCAAGCTATACATATACACACATGCGTCGCCGATATTTGGGTGGACCCTGTCCCCAACTCCGTTGTGTTTAATGTTCATTTTTTGTGATTCGACGGCATCGGGAGAGAGGTCGTTCGCAACGATTCGGGTCGCGAGTGGGATCTCCTTAGCATATCGTAGTGCGCGTAGACCGGACGCAGAGAGAGCATCTAGTATGCTGAATGATACTTTCTTCTCCGAATCCTCTTCCTGGGGTGCAACTTTCGAAGCTTTTTGGTCCGTTAAGTCCTTTTCAGATGCCTCTGCATTGCCATTCTCAATTTGTTGATCTGTGGCATCATGCTCCAGCTTCGCTTTCACAGCTTCAACCCCGTTCTCTTCCTTGCCGTCGCCATCATCTCGTTTCCTCTTCTTCCCTTTCTTTCTACCAACCTTCTTCTTTTTAACCTCCACCGCATGTTCACTGTATGCTTTGATCGCTAAAACGCTCAAGTCGCGGTTAAATTGCTGGATCGGATTGTAAAAAACTGCCTGCTGCGGTTGCTCGATAACTTTCTGCTTTGGATTCTTTTTGCTCGGACGCTCTACGGGCTTCGAATCTGCCTGTTGTCGCGGGGTAAGAATGTAAGCCAGTCCCTCCTGCACCGTCTCATACTCGTTGCCATCGTGGGAGACTATCTGGCCCGCTTTCGGAGGAGAGGTTATAGTAGCGATCTCTGGCTCCCCGGCGGGCGCGGAATGGTTGTCTGAGGCCATCCTCCTTGAGTCGAATGGTGGAGTTCGCGCGGGTCGTCGGAGTGAAAAATGTGAGTAAAGAATCGGCGTAAATCGTTTGCCAGTTGCGCAGAACGCTTTACCACGAAGTGAGGAACATAGTAGGGTCGGTAACATCGACCCAATTGAAGCTTCCGGTGAAATATTTCAAAATATCAATGACGCTCACTTTTGTGGATGAAGTCACCAGGATGAGTCGAGAAAAAAAATTGTGCACGTGCCACAGGACCGCGTCGCTTCCACCTTTCTGTCAATAATAATTTAGACATATATGTACATCAACGAAGCTTGAACTTATCTACGACTCTACAAGCCACTGATTGCTGGTAATTGTTTCCAATTGATTTGGACATCATTATCGAGGGGTATGATGTGCATGTCGATGGCGGTGAACAGCTATGGCTTTCTAGAAACCTACCTTCCTAGTCATTTGCGCATCTATATCTTCTCTCGTCAGCGCAGAGCCATAGAGCCCCCAAGAGAAGGTTTAAGAGTCCCCCAATCTCGAACTCTTGTGTTTCGCAAGGAAGCTCACTGGCCTCGATCGAATGTGCTTTGGCTTTTAATACTTAGAACTATGCCCGAAACTTAACAGGACGTCGAGTCTTCTGCGGCCTCACAGCTTTCGTCGATGCAGCGCTCGATCGCGTCGGAATGATACCCAGGTATGTAAATAGGAACCCTCCGAGGCCTCCAAACTCGCAGTCAACGATTGAACGTCGAGGTCACCGCCGCCCAACCTTTCAGGGGTGCGATCACGTGATTGTATATAAATGAACCTCATCCATGCAATTCTCTAATTAATTCCCCTGAAAAATAATGAGGATTCCCCTTTCTCCTTGCGACCGTTCTCTTCGGGGTCTTCTGCCTTCCAGGCCTTTGTGCAATCCGAAGAGCCAGTCTCGCTGACCGCTTGAAAGAATTGGGCATGGTTAACTCGTTCTCTTCTCCCACTCCGACGGGTGAGCTTTTTCGGGTCTCCACAACGCTAATTAACTCCCTGGTATCCACGTTGCGGGGAAGATGAACGGGGAAAGTGTTTCTCAAGCCTCAAAACAACATTGCGAGCACCGGCAATTGAGGAGTTGCTTGGCTTTTCATGGCTCGGCCGATGGAGAGTGTTGAATACCCTGTTATGGGCATTTGGGAAGCTTCGAAATACCTTGTCAATCCCCCCGGAGCTGGACTGAGCTTCGTCTGCGGGCTTTGACCCGTGAATATTTATTCCGTGAATCGCTGCAATCACGGCATTCATCCCGAGGAATTAAGTTTACCAGCTTTAGCCTAAACCCTGGAGCATATGCCGTCAATCTGAAGACGGCAATCGCATGAAGCTCAGGGAAGATAAATAGTGTCGATAATCAGGATGAGCTCCGGATCGACGGATGGACAGCTTTCTTTAACAATCTGTACAGGATGTTACCTCTTCTTTTATTGCTCGTTTCCGTCGGCGTAGTTGCCGCTGAGGATGGCCTGGACGGTTGGCTACGCTATGCGCCGCTGCCCTGCGGCAATAGCTGTAATGCAACTTTTCCCTCAAACGTCGTGGCTCTGAATGCAAACGATACTAGCCCGGTCTACGTTGCTGGAGAAGAATTACAGCAGGGATTCGAAGGGATTTTCGGAAAAGAGCTTCGCATCGAGCATGACGAGTGCAGTTCTGACTCGTCCGTGGTTGTCGGCACCGTTGACCAGTACACCGAAGCTTGTGGTGGTTCTGACGAGATCCCAGAGCTAGAGGAGGATGGTTTCTGGCTCAACATCAAGGGCGCTTCTGTTGAAATTGTAGGACAGAACGAACGTGGTGCCCTATACGGAGCTTTCGAGTATCTGTCCATGCTTGCCCAGGGAAACTTTTCCCACGTGGCCTACGCGGACGGTCCCAGTGCTCCAGTCCGATGGGTGAATCAATGGGATAATATGGATGGAACTATCGAGCGTGGAAATGCTGGCCCGTCTATCTTCTTTGCGAACGGAGGTATCGTTGAGGACCTAACCCGCGTTGCCCAATACGCCCGCCTACTGGCTTCTATTCGAATAAATGCGGTTGTTGTCAACAATGTCAACGCCAATGCGACACTTCTCAGCTCCGAAAATATTGACGGTCTAGGCAGGATTGCCGATATTTTCCGCCCCTATGGTCTCCAACTGGGTATCTCACTCAATTTCGCTTCTCCTCAGGATCTCGGTGGCCTCAACACTTTCGATCCCCTCGACACGGGTGTTATTACGTGGTGGACAGATGTCACAAATCAGATTTATAGTCGTATCCCCGACATGGCTGGGTATCTCGTTAAGGCCAATTCGGAGGGGCAACCGGGTCCTATAACATACAACCGAACTCTTGCGGAAGGAGCAAACCTCTTTGCCAAAGCTCTCGAACCGCACGGTGGTATCGTCATGTTCCGTGCGTTTGTCTATGATCATCACCTGAGCGAGGATGACTGGTATAACGATCGTGCCAATGCCGGTGTCGAGTTTTTCAAGCATCTAGACGGCAAATTCGATGATAACGTCATAATTCAAATCAAATATGGCCCCATCGATTTCCAGGTCAGGGAACCTCCATCGCCATTGTTCGCCAACTTATACGAGACCAATATGGCCATTGAGCTCCAAATTACGCAGGAATACCTTGGACAACAATGCCATCTTGTCTACCTCCCACCACTCTGGGAAACCATCCTTGACTACGACCTCCGTGTCGATCAAGAGGAATCCCTGGTGGGCGATATTGTTTCAGGAAAACGTTTCGGCAAGTCGCTAGGCGGATATGCCGGTGTTGTTAATGTCGGAACTAACAATACCTGGCTCGGGAGTCATCTAGCCATGTCCAACTTATATGCCTATGGCCGCATGGCATGGGATCCCACCGAAGACAGCGAAAGCATGCTGAGGGATTGGATCCGTCTCACCTTCGGACATGACCGCACCGTCATTGACACCATCGCCGAAATGTCAATGGACTCATGGCGCGCATACGAGAACTACAGTGGAAATCTGGGAATCCAAACTTTGGCTGATATCTTGTTCACACACTTCGGACCGAATCCAGCGTCTATGGATGGCAATGGATGGGGTCAATGGACACGAGCGGGTCCCGAATCGATTGGAATGGATCGTACTGTGTCAAATGGAACCGGTTTCGCTGGGCAATATCCTTCCGAGATTGCAGAGATGTACGAAAACATCGAAACAACGCCGGATGACCTCCTTCTCTGGTTCCACCACGTCAATTACACTCAAGAACTAAAGTCCGGCAAAACCGTTATTCAGCACTTCTATGATGCTCACTACAAGGGCGCCGAAGCTGCTCAGGAGTTCCTTGCTATGTGGGAATCGCTAGAGGATAAGGTTGATAGTCAACGGTTCGACGAAATGAATTTCCGCCTCACCTTCCAAGCTGGTCACTCGATCGTCTGGAGAGATGCCATCAACTACTTCTACTGGAACCTAACCGGCATTCCGGATGAGGCAGGGCGCGTTGGAAGCCACCCCTGGCGCGTAGAGGCCGAAAACATGACATTATCCGGCTATCAAGTGGTTGACGTTGAACCGTTCGAGACAGCTTCAGGGTACCAAGCTATTATCACCACTTCCGACACGGCGGGAACCGCTGAAACAACGCTCAGTTTCCCATCTGACACATACGATATTGCAGTCGGCTACTATGATGTCGATGGAGGCAGAGCTCAGTGGGAAATCTACCTCAACGATGAGCTTCTCGGGGAATGGATTGGTAACAATGAGGACTTCCTTGGACATGAGCCTTCAACGTTGCTTGATGGGCATACTGCTACTCGCGTCACTTTCCGTGGGGTGGAGGTCGAAGAGGGCGATACACTCAAGATCGTGGGTACGCCCGATGGTGGTGAGGCCGCTCCGGTGGATTACATCGCGGTTCTTCCACAGGGTATTGTGGATTGAACTGTTTATTAATAGATAATGTTTTTGGATATTTGAGATTCCTGGACCCTTCAAATGAATAACAAAGTGTCAAAGAATCAGCTATAATCTGAATTATTTCATCTTATAATTAGCTTCCCCCATCCCTCCGTCAACCCACATCGCCTCCCCACCGGGAAGCTCAACCCAACCTCTCGTCCCGTTAGGCGTATCCCATTCAACTGTCACTTTGTCCCCATCAACCCTCCACTTCGCTTCAAACCTTCCCAACCCAGTCCTAAATCCCGCCTGCGCCCACTCCAAATCCCCAAATTGCGGCTTAAGACTCCACTCCTGCCCCAGGGGCATGGTAACACGTAGTCCAACGATATATTCCGTCAGCGCAGACGTAGGGCCACTGCTCCACCCATGAGCATGCGAGACATACGAGTCATCGAAGTTATATCCACGCTCATTACGATATCCGAAACTTGCGTCAGTACGATATCCCTCGATGACTGTGGATTGTGTACCGTTCTCATGCTCAAGGTACCAACCCCAAGAACGGCGAATGAGTTCCAGGGCTCTATCAGCTCTCTGAGCTTCCAAGTGGCCTTGGATTTCAAAGCTGGATATAAACGGAGATATGTTTCCTGGTAGTTCAGGCGTTTCAGCTCCTATGGGGGTCCAGTTGTTTGTTAGGCCAGAGGAGATTGACTCTGCGTGGGATCCGTTTGTTGGGACAACTCCAAAAAGGAGCGCCATGCTGTTTGCGTCTTGGGGGTAGAGAGATGTGTCTGTGGCGTTGTCCTTGAAGAGACCTGATCCTTCGTCGAAGCAGTGGGTTAGGATGGCGGTTTGGAGAGATGTTGCGCGAGAGAGGTATTCGGTTGAGAGGTTTGCTGTGTCCCTGGGGAGCCAGTCGGCGAGAGAGGCACCAGTTTGGAGGGTGTGGTATAAGCTGGTAGAGAGTTAGCCAAGTGGATTGTGAAAAGGGAAAAGGGGTTGTGGACTTACATCATGTTTGCCTGGGTCTCATTGAAGCCTGTCTGCCATCTGGCCCAGTCACGTAGCCCGGTGACATTGAGAAGCCCGCTTTCATCTACCTTGCCGTAGATAAAATCCATGGCGTTCAGATATTTTGGCCAGTTCGATGCCAGGAAGTCGGTGTCATTGGTATATAGGAGGTAGTTATATGTTCCGATCATAGTCCACATGTGATATGCTAGAACTCGAATTAATATAGTTTCTGGGGAAATACCGGAGGGTGTTGACATACTATCACTCTCCTGCTGTAGCAGTGGTGGCCCAGCTTCGGGGAACGAACCATCATCATTCTTTAAGATATCTAAGCTTCTGGCTCTGCGCGAAAGGCGAGAACGGGCACGTACCTGGTAATTGTACATAACCTGCAATGCATTCTTCACACTGTCTAGGTCTCCAGTGCTCACAAAGGTACTTGGGACAGCTATCCCCATATCTCCAGGCCATACGGCCCTATCTCTCTTCGCTCCGTCAACGAGAATCGTATCACCGGGTCCCAAAATACCGTCATTATTCCAACCACTCTCTGGAGCAGGATTTTGCCTCCCAGTATCCACAGGCACAGAGTTCGTTTGCAGGGTGTATGCACCCGCGTACCATATCTTGTTGAGCTGGTCATCACTTGAATGGAAATATCCCTGGTAGGCCCGTAGGTTGACCCATGTCGGCTGGAAGGCTATCTCAAGGCTTATGTCCGTAATTGACACAGAGAAGTCTGTATCTTCCTCTAAAAATAATGTAAGGTAGCGGAATCCTCCTCGTAGTTTTCTATCTGGTACCACATAGCTGCCTTCTCCGCTGGAGGTGATATCTCCAAATAGTGCTCCTTCAGGAGTAAATCCGCCGTTTGAGGAATCCGACTCCTCCCCAATCCATATCTTAGACTCCGTGAAAGCAAGTCCCAGAGACCCAGATCCGGGCGAGGTGTAATCGACAGTTACGATACCTCCAACTTCGATACCGAAATCGAAAACCAAGGCTGAGTGGTCACCATCAAGAGTGCTATTCCCCGGGAACTTCGATATAAAATCACCATCGGACGATAGGATACTTTTTGGCTTCACAGTTCTCGAATCAGGTGCGTATATGTACGAGTCCCATGGTCCTTGGAATTCGGCCTCTTCAGGACCAGCGCAGGTCGTGTTCCGCCAGCATGTTGATGCCGACACGGACCCAAAAAGTACTGACAGGAGGTATAGCACGGCGACCATGTTCAATTGGTGTCAGGGCCGGTAAACCCTTGCAGTTGGACGGCTCGTCCAACTGTCGAGGGAGCGAACAACCTTTTAACTCCATGGCCTTTGAGAACGAGACCTCTCTATGCATGCATGTCCTTGACTAAGGGGCAATAAACTCGGTCTAAACATAGGCCGAATGCATTTGCACTTCCAAGTCGTTGAGCTCCATCCCCCCCCCCGTCTTGTCTTGCTAGTGGCATGTTCAAGGCTTGTGGTGAGTTGAAGATCAATTGTTCTCCCTTTCCCCGCATTTTGTTCCGATTCGTGGGAGAGAAATTTGGAGAGATCTCGGTCGTTTCTCACTTCGCTTCATATCCCGGTGCTCTGCGGGTTTCTAGGAGCCGTTTCAACAGGTTTATTAATTTATCTGTTTTGTGCAATCCAGCAGAATTAACGCTTTGAAGTATGGCGAACATTAAACGCCATTGAACGGCAAGTTCTGAAGGCATTATGACCCTCCCGTCGCCAAATAGACAAAATGTAAATCCAAAATGCTATATATTCTATAATATACACTTCCATCCGGAGTTCATAGCATCAATGCCGGATCATGCCTGCCTTCGTTCAGCTCCCAAGCTCCCCAATCGCAAGACGTAAAGATAGTCGAGAGCGGATGGCACTTTACCATCATAGGAAACGTCCCAATGCTGGAACTTGACGATAGAGTTCGTCCCAGTTTCTCGCTTCCCATCCGGATCCCATTCCCGCTCTTCCAATTACACCCATGCCACCGGACAGCCATAACACTGTTCCTGCGGCGGCGAGTCCCCTGATAATCCAACGTCTCCGTCTTCGTCCCCTCATCTCCTTCATTCCTTCCTCGGATCCCAGATACATGACCTTCGACCCTCTTCTCGGCCCCGACTCAGCTGCAACCGACCCCCACCCCATCCAGCGCGCCCATCCACCAACAAAATGCCACACTGCGATACCAGTAAGCGACACATACCACACCCTCATAATCAATGGCCTCCTCGCGATCCCATGAGCCACAAACCCGAGCCCGACACCTGAACTCCCACCCTCAACAATTAGTGGGGTTATGCGATTGACAAGTACATGCGCCCCAAGCAAAGGCACAAGCATATAACCCAAACGCGCCTGTAGACTTGGGCGCAGCCATGGTGTAAGTGATCGTCGCTGTTCACGCGTTTCCGCCCCGCTCCGACGTGCGCGTCGTGACTGTCTCAGGACTCGCAATGCGACCCCAGAAGCGATATGAGTGAGCACGGGTATCGTAAGGAGAATTGGTTCTAACCCCGGCGATTGATATATTGGCCTTGTAAGGAGAAGGTATGGCTCGCTGGAGCTGAGGGAACGAGTCGCGAGCGGTATTAAGGAGGTATTTGTGATGTGTAGTACGAAGAAGAGCGATGGCGGGTATGTGCTGTACTTTTGGAGGGTGGAAACTAGAAATTATGTTAGCTCTCAGGCTCCCCAAGCTCAAATAGCGGAAGACTACATACGCCAATAATCCCAACCGCGTCCACCCAAACCGAGTCTTAGGGTTGAGGGGCGCGGTGCACCATGGACTTTATCTACGGGTGCGCCTTCAGTTCCAGGGGAATAGGTTCCAGACTCAAGGTCGAGTAACACATCGCTACTACTCTCTGGCGAAGGCTCAAGTTCCTCCAGTGAAACCAAATAAGGGCTTTCATCGTCCCGACTCTCCTCTCTCCGTTCCTCCATGATGCGAGTTTATGAGCCACGCTCCAGTCGCGGAGAGTAGCCTAGATGGAGGCCTTTAGTACAGACCTGATCAAATGCTGATGGGAAACGAAATGCAAATTGTTGCTCGACCTCGATAAAAGATGCAGGAACAGCGCTGAGGTTGTCACTCACAATGTCGCGTTCCTGATTCGCCAGCGATTTTCCATCCAATTTTCTGCCTGTATATATCTCACCGCCTGAGTCACCGCCTAGACTCATACCAGCGGGAAGTTGCGACGAAGAAAGATGAACCCTTACATACCGAACAGCTACTGCTCGCCGCTACAATTAGGATGAGAATGAGAGACTGAGGGAGCTACGGCAGATAAGTCTAGAGCTCCATCCACCATCCGCGAATAGCTAAGGGGAACTGAAGCTGCCTATAACCATGCCTCCAGTATGATCGCAACTCCGCCATGGCGTCCTTGGATAAAGGAACCTACTAAACCCCTTAGGAACGGTTGCTAACATCTAGTCTCTTTCCTCCATAGCGTGGCTTCACGAACCCGGCCCCAAAGGTACGCTTGGACTTCCGAGAGACCCATTCCGCCCCTATTTATTCCCCCCTCGCAAGCCCACTAACAAAGAACAAACAGACCGACTCCGCCCGCTCCGCCCTAACCTCCTTCCACTGCGACCTCTGCAACAAATCCTACTCCCGCCACCCCGAATATGAAGCCCACGTATCCTCCTACGACCACCAACACAAAAAGCGCCTGAAAGACCTAAAAGTCCTCTCCCGAGACCCCAATGCCGCGGAACGCGCACGGAAAGCCGAGAAGAAGGCGGATATAGAAGCTGGGCTGAGGGTAGTTGATAGTGGTGCGGATGGGGGTGTGAAAAGGGGAGGTGGGAATAGTGGGAACGGAGGTGGAGGGGGGAGTGGTAATGCTAGTGGGGGGTTCAAGAAAGGAGGGTTTAAGAGCTCTTTTACGAAGATTGGGGCGCCGGCAGGGACGGGGTCAACGGGGTCGGGGAGTGGGGCAGCTGTTGTGAAGAATGTGCTAGGTGGTGATGACGAGGACGACGATGAGACAACAATCGGGACCGCTACCACCGGCAAGGGACGGGGTTCAAGATCGAAGTCAAGAGGAGAAGATATCGATCGTGAAGTGGAGAGTGATACGGATGAAGAGTATGGTGCTGACCATGATGGAGGGGGGTACTATAATCCCCGGAGACCTACGGATTGCTTTCCGGTTTGTGCCGGTGGCAACCATGTTGCTATGGCCTGAGCCTCTGCGCAGTTTAGTCTATGGTACGACTACAGCATTGTCACATATCCCCCATAGATACCCCACTCGGATTGGAAGGGGTATCTCAGCCACGGCGGAATCCTCTTGGTTTTATGAATTCACGACATCACAAAAATTTATGTATATATAATTCGCCAAATAGGCAAACGGGAATGCGAGGATCTCTTATGGGTTAGAGATACTAATAGAAATCAATCACAAACGGCACCTTTCAGCACATGCTTGTACAACATTAGCCCTATAAAACTCCGACTACCAAATTGTGACTCGGAAGTTGACCGACATGGCATGTGATCCCGAGCGGAAGAGAGTGGGTCGGCGGGAGTATATAAGTTTACAAGAAGCCCAATTCTAGGATGCTTTTGACATTCAAAAAATTATAATGTTGCTGAGATATATACAAGCCTCAAGTGTCCACCATATGGTTGAGCGGACAAATACATGAACAAAGAAACCGGATACACAGAAGCCAAGGGCTAGATAGACCATACGGCAAGTATTGCCAGTGTGAAAAAATAAGTGTGCAGCAAGGCATTCTAGCACAGTCGCAGAAAAGGTTGGATTTTCATGCAAGAAATTAAAATGCTAAATCTCTGCAGCAAATTTTAGGGATGCTCAACATATTGGATCGTACAGGGCTCGATGATACAAACACACAAAGGGAAAACAGGTGGGAAGCATATCCCTAGTTTACACCCGCAGTAACTTGGCAGCTTGGCCGGTGATTGTGTCTATTTGCGGGAAGCTCAGCTCCTCCAACTTGAGAGCGTACGGCGTGGGGACTTCGGCACCGGTTACTCGGACAGCGGGAGCCTCCAAGTAGTCGAAAGCGTATTCCATGGTCATGGCCATGATCTCGGAGCTGACACCGTACATCGGGAAACCGGACTCAACAGCCATCAGACGTCCTGTCTTCTTGACTGATTTGATGATCGTTTCCACGTCGAGGGGCTTCACGGATCGCAAGTTGATGACTTCGGCTTCAACACCGTATTTCTCCTTGAGTTCAGCGGCGGCTTTCAATGATTGACCGACGCATCGCGAGAGTGTGACGATAGTGAGATCCTTGCCAGGGCGTTCGATCTTGGCCTTTCCGAATGGGATAACGAAATCGTCCCTCTGTGCCTCCTCGCTCATGGGGAAAACTTCACCGTACAGAAGCCTGATCGGGTTAGTTTAGGGTTTTCCGCTATTGGGTTAGAGAGACCTACTCGTTCTCCAGCACAACGACTGGGTTGGGATCCCGGATAGCTGCCTTCAAAAGACCCTTTGCATCCTCTGCGCTCCACGGAGACACAACCTTCAACCCGGGAATGCTACCGTACCAAGCGCTGTAATCTTGCGAGTGCTGCGCGGCAACACCAGCAGCGAAACCGTTGGGTCCACGGAAAGTGATGTTACACGGTTGGATACCTCCAGACATATAATGCGTTTTGGCCGCCGAGTTGATAATCTGATCAATGGCTTGCATTGCGAAGTTGAAAGTCATGAATTCACACTGTGGGTGGTCATTGGGGTCAGCAAGAGATTATCATTTCGGTACACCAATATCTTCGCCAATTCTATGTCAGACGAGACCGGGAGGCATCAGATATACTTACGACAGGGTGTAATCCAGCAAGCGCAGCTCCGACAGCGAGACCGCAGAATCCGGCTTCTGTGATCGGCGTGTCGATAACCCGCTTCGGCCCAAATCGGTCCAGCAATCCCTTGGTCACCTTATATCTGCAGGAAACCAATCTCGTCAGCACTTCGATCTCCATTTTATGTAGTATTCTCCAGGAAATTATGTAGCACGCACGCTCCGTTATACTGGGCAACCTCCTCTCCCAGAACAAAAACTTTCTGGTTGGTGGTCAATTCCTCCGCCAAGGCCTCATTGAGGGCATCTCGGACAGCAACGTCCTTGGTACCGCTCGATGATGCATATCCGCGTTTCCGTGAAATTGATGGAGCGTACACAGAAGGGTAGAATGCGGATCGGAGGGGAGTGGATTGAGGTCGGGAGAGCAGGCGGGCCGCCGGTCGGAAGAGCCTGGGAGCAGCCATTCCGAAGAAGAGAAACAGATAAAATCAGAAAACAAGAGGGTAATTGATCACTGTCCCTAAGGAGAAGGCCTCGTTGGCACCGCGCACTGCAGAAAGATTGCTGAGAGGGATGTCAGATGGATGATAATTCACTGAATTTCGGGGATCGAAGCTCTGGATCTGTTGAGCTTCACCAACAAATTCTTTTGCTGACTAAGGTGGTTTCATTGTACACGTGATTTAGCGTTATCTTAATATCACGTGTTGATAAGTAGTCCCGTGCCCGCAGATGTAGATCAGGCACGAAGGTACCTGATGACTTGGACGACTCAACTTTGAGAGCATATGCTTCTGTATAGCTTCATTTCGTTGAGGATGAGGATCCATCAGCTGGAGAATTGTTAAATATGTTTAGGAATACTATAGCCTTGGCTCTCGCGGCCCTCTCCATCCCCGTTATTGCGAAGCAACCTCTTTCCGCCGCACCTATCGAAGCTCCCATCCGAAACTTAACATGGGGTCAACTCAACTTCCTCCACACGACTGATACGCACGGCTGGTTAGCGGGACATCTATTGGAGTGAGTGAATGGCGGGCTCAACATCCAGCTATTGAAAGTATACTAAAAGGTGTTGAATCCTAACAGGCCCTCGTTTTCCGCAGACTGGGGAGACTATGTTTCCTTCGCAACGCGCATGCGAGAGCTAGCCGAGGAGAGCGATATAGACTTGCTGGTTGTGGATACGGGAGATCGGGTTGATGGAAGCGGACTCTACGATACGTCAGACCCTAAGGGGAAATATATAACCGAGCTTTTCAAAGAGCAACAAATCGATGTCATTTGCTCTGGGAACCATGAGCTTTATAAACAAGCAACCTCCGAGCGCGAGTTTCTTACCATGGTCCCGAATTTCGAGGGCAGGTATCTATCGTCGAATATAGATATTTTTGACCCAAGAACAGGAGACCAAGTACCCCTGGCGCAAAGGTACAAGAAGTTTACGACGGAGAAACAAGGGATTCGGATTGTCGCATTCGGGTTCCTATTCGATTTCACCGGAAACTACAACAATACTGTCGTGCAGCCTGTGGCCGAAACGGTCCAAGAATCATGGTTTCAAGAAGCCATCGATGACACGGAGGTTGACCTCTTCCTATTCATAGGTCATGTTCCTGTGGACTCGCATGAGTATCAGACAATATTCAGGGCTGTCCGACAGGTTCACCCGGATATTCCCATCCAGTTTTTCGGAGGGCACTTTCATATCCGGGACTATGTCAAGTACGACTCGAAATCATATGGCTTAGCGAGTGGACGGTACATGGAAACTATTGGTTTCATGTCAATCGATGGGCTGTCGACGAACGACACGAGACCCGACTCAGCTAGCACTACAACGCCTACTTTCAGCCGAAGCTATATCGACAATAACTTGTTTTCATTTCAGTATCATACCGGCCTCGACGAATCCTCCTTTCAGACTGAACATGGCGAGACTGTCTCGAAGATGATAGAAGCTGCAAGAGAATCTCTCGAACTCAATAACGTGTATGGCTGTGCCCCGAAAAGTCTCTGGGTCAGCCGTGCCGAATATCCAGGTGATGACAGCATCTACTCCTGGATCACAGAGCAGGTGCTTGTCGATGCCTTCTCTGGGCAATCTGGAGAGAATAAGTACGGCCTTGCCGTCCTAAATACAGGGGGGATAAGGTTCGATATCTTCAAAGGCCCCTTTACAAAAGACACTATGTATACCATCTCACCTTTCGACAACGCCTTCCGCTACGTGAAAGATGTTCCCTACCAGAAAGCAACCGAGATGATTGAAGTCCTAAACGAGCAAGAAAAGATTTTGGCCGTAGGTCTTTCGACTTCCCATCTGAAGAGTTCCCAATTCCTTGGACCACCGGAACGGATGGCTGCGCATCATGACGCGGGTTACGACGATTACGGGACTGATAGCCTCCAACAAGGCGAGGGTCATTCCGATCAAGTTCCTCTATCTCATCTGGACTCGCCCAACCTCCCTCTTACCCCAGGATACATAACCCGAGACGATGCAGGCGATGATGGAGACGATACCGAACATACTCCAATCAAACACTACCAGTCTCCAAACTGCTTCCACGGGTTAATACCTCCTCCCGGTGCTGATAATCTTGACGACTCCACACCGGAAACTGTGGATTTCATCTACGTTGACTTCATCGAACCTTGGCTCGACGTTGCAGCTCAGATTGTCGGGCTCGACCTTGAGGTAAAGCGCGATTCTAGGGAGTTTATGCCCGGTACGACAATTTCAAGTGTTATCTTAGATTGGGTAACCGAGAACTGGAAGTGCGATGAGAAGGTGAGAACGGAACTTTAGAGGACGGTCCACAATTTTCACCAGGGATATTTACTTTTTGGAGTTTTGGGTTAGAGGCATAGCGGCATTTTTACCATACTATTTAAGCCGTTAAGTTGTGATGTGTTTTCTAGATTGCCCCATGGGGAAGATGATTTAACTATACCACCAGTACATTTTACATTATAATATAACAAATTGGGTAGACCTTTTCATCCCTATATATCAACCATTCCTTAATCCCCCTGGAAAACAAACACCCCCTTACCATCTCTATACCCGCCAAGGGTCCCTTGTACCTCCTCGGCCAATTCCTTCCCGTCTTCCTCCCAATTCCACTTGATCTCCTGGACTGGGATATCCTTGAATTTGCCCGCCTGAGTCAACCTCAGTACATCACGAACTGTATCGAACTTCAACTGCGGGTTCTTATCTCCCCATCGAGACACCCAGAATCCATCAAAGCCGATGTTCTTAAAGATCAGTAGACCAGCGGGAAGTGTGACGGGCTGCTTAGCCATCGCACCGTAGGTAACATGTCGAGAGTTCGGTGCCAGCGTCTTAGCGAGCGCAGCAGCACTCTTACCACCCACGCAATTAAGAGCAAGACGAATAGGTTCCTTCCCGCCACGAGTTAACTCGTTTACGCTATCCTTGAAAGTGGCCGAAAGTAGATCTGACTCCGTAATCACAGCCGTCGCTCCAAGAGATAGAAGATCCTTTCTCAAGGCATCCGTCGCCTCAGGTGTATCCCGTTCCCGGACGACATTCAGTGTCTTGAGACCCCATTCCTTAGCCAATTGAATAGCTGCACGTCCAACACCAGAATTTGCCCCGTTCTGAATCAACCACTCTTCACCAGTACGCATCCAGTCCCAGTCGCAGAAATCCTTGATCATGCGGTATGCCGTCACAGGGTTGACGGAGACTGTGCCAACTTGGAGAGGAGTCAGGCCCGATTTGTCTTCAATCTTGTAGACGTCAGACTCGTCGAGCTGGCAATGAGTTCGCCACGTTCCCATTCCAGTTTTCTTCATGATAACCCAATCACCCTTTTGGAGAGTCTTTACGTCGGAGCCTGTGGATATGACTTCGAACGCTCCTTCGTTGCCTGCTACGGCAGCAGGGGTGGTATTCCCAAGTGTGGTAGTGAAAGGAGGTCGGGAGGGGTAGACTCCTTGAATTTGATTGATATCAGCAGGGTTCAAAGGCGCGGTGAGGAGGCGAAGTGTGCATTTTGTGCCGTGTGGTGGGGAGATCGAGTGTGTATGTAGGCTGCGATAGAAGTTAGTGGAGGTCGTTAGAGATTGACCATTGCGCCCGCATCAATAGCTGGGGGAATTGCCATACCCTAAGACGTCCTTTGGCTCCCCGTACTTTGAGTACATTAAAGCCTTCGCCTGTGTATAGCCATAGGCGGAGACATACCTCCTACAACTAAGAGGAAGTGTCACTGGGGAGGTGGAGGGAAGGAGGGCGGATGAGGATTTCACTGCTTTGGTAGGACCAGCCCTGGTGGCAGTTCTTAATACGCTCCGTGAGAACATGATGCCGCCGTTCGTCAACCTGAACAATCAGCTCAATTGATGAAGGATAATCAGTTTGAAAGAACCGCAAAGTACGAACTTCCTTCAGTTCGAAAAACAGAAATGACGTCGTTTGTTTTGAATGCCAAGACAGGGTTCAACCTCGGATCGAGAAATTGTTCAGACCAGCGCTTCTTCCATCTCTCCGTGTTTGATGCTTGCGGTGAATGGAATTAATCTAGACAGCTACTATTATCAGTTTTACGTCCAATTCCCGGCGCGGAAAGTGGTAAATGTCCCTTCTGCGTGAGGCGGAAAAATGTCTTGCTAGTCAAAAGACTTATGCGACTCTCAATGCCTTCATAACACCACTACAGCGTTCTGGCCCATGGCTAGAACGGGTGAAGGATGCGGAAGCACGGAGCGAGCGAGGTTCGTACCAAGTCAACTCGGGCGTAAAACAATTGCCATTGTCAATTTACTAACATGTTAGTATCTGAATAGGAACCCCAACCTCCAAAATAGACGGGAAGCTTGTCGCGATAAAGGATAATATTTGCACTCGAGAATTGCCGACGACATGCGCTTCGGGGATACTCAATAAGTACACAAGCCCTTACAATGCAACGGTAGTCGATACGTTAGAAAATGCGGGAGCGGTTGTAGGTGGGAAAACGAACCTCGATGAGTTCGGGATGGGGTATGTTCTTCTTAGACAGGGACATATTATGCGAAACCCAAGCTGAAAGGTTTAGATCTCATTCGACCCATTCCTACTTCGAACCCGTCAAAAATGCCGTAGGTAATTCAAAAGACGATATTTCCGCTGGCGGAAGTTCTGGGGGAAGTGCAGTCGCCGTTGCGACGGGTCAATGTTATGCGTAAGTTTAGCCCCGGCTAATCGCTCTTTTGGTACGAGGTATTGACTTATATAGGGCTCTGGGTACCGACACCGGAGGCTCAGTACGCCTTCCCGCGGCATATACTGGAACTGTGGGTTTCAAACCGTCTTATGGCCTTATCTCTCGCTGGGGCGTAGTAGCGTACGCAAATTCTCTCGATACCGTGGGCGTTATTGGCCAAACGACGTCAACCGTTAAGGATGTCTTCAGTATGCGCCTGGTGGAACCCTGAAACCTCTGGAAAGGGCTAATCTTGTGTTTTTAGACGTACTCAATCACTATGATCGACGTGACCCAACAAATATACCTCAAGAAAGTCGCTCTAGAATCCTAAAAAAAGTGAAAGACGCAGCAAGCCGAAGGAGAAAGCAACTTCGAATCGGTGTTCCATCCGAATACAACATACACGAGCTCACACCATCAGTAAGAGACGCATGGAGAAATACACTCGAATACCTCCGAAAGCAGGGCCACTCTATCCACCCAGTCTCCCTCCCAGCAACCAAGCAAGCCCTCTCAGCATATTACGTTCTCGCCCCAGCAGAGGCCTCCTCTAACCTTGCGAAATACGACGGTGTCAGGTATGGCACAAGGCCAGAGCAACCCGATAATTCCGGCGGTTATCTGTACGCCAACACCCGCGGAACAGGATTCGGCGTGGAAGTAAAGAGACGCATCCTCCTTGGCGCCTTCAGTCTTAGTGCGGACGCGATCGAGAACTACTTCATCCAGGCCCAGAAGGTTCGAAGACTTGTCCAACGCGACTTTGACCGAGTACTTAGCTTATCGAATCCGTTGAGCCATGGGGAAGGCGTGGAGAAATCCAGTAACGGGGTTGACGTCTTAGTCTGCCCAACTGCTCCATCGCCTCCTCCAACGCTTGCGTCATTAGAAAGTGGCTCCGCGGTTGATGCGTATATGAATGATGTCTTCACTGTCCCAGCTAGTCTTGCGGGTCTTCCTGCTCTTAGCGTTCCTGTCGCAACGGGAGATAAGAATGTGGCAGGCGGAGGCCCTGTTGGGGTTCAAGTTATCGGGCAATATGGGGACGATGATCTTGTTCTTGATGTGGGTAAGATTATAGAAGGCATGGACTGAGACGGTTCGACCGGCTGCTATTATTGAAGGGATATTGTATGTATATATGTATTTTTAAATCCGATTAGATTTCTTGATAAGAATCACTCGAGTACAGAATTTTTCTGTAGCGACATCACTCCCTTACAATATGTTAACGGTAGTTTAAATAAAAACCGGGAACATAGACAGCGCTGTAAAATCATATTATACTAGTAGGAGTACACATTGGGATTGAAACTTTTCAACAGAGTCTCGGAGTTGCGAGGCTGAACGGGAACGAACATTTTCAAGACATCTCAACATCTTCCAGTTCCTTTTCGCTGGCGAACGTTGCGCTGTCTAGGGTGCTTCCAGCCACTGAAACCGTTCCGGGTGCAGGCTGATAATGGGGCGTATGGGTACTGCTCCTACTCAGCCCATCATCAAATCCCATATCCATCGTACCCTGCGCTGTATTCGCAGAAACAGACGCGTATCCACCACCCGCGCCATCGCCACCGAAATACGCTGTTCCAGCGGTTCCCGTAGCCGCCGTCGGCGCAGCTGTCTGTGGCCCTCCTGGCCCCAATCCTTTCCCCCCATCGGTATTCCACCCCATAAAAGCGGCTTCAACTTCGTCCACAATATCCGCCACCACGTCCTCGGCAATTTGGTCGTTATATCGGTCTCCAAATGGGCGGGCATTGGTGTCCTTAGGAGGTCCATACCACCATGGAGCTTCGAATCGACATTCGACGGCACCGCCGTTATGGCAACTTACGGCAGGGAAATACCCGATCATACCGTCGTCGGCATTTTCTCTCTTTCCAATACCGAGGTTGTTACTATTGGTTCCTCTGGAAGCTGGTGGTAGGAAGGCGAAGAGACCTTCGAATGGAGTTCCCATCTCCACGCCGTTCTTATAAATAGTTATTTTAGACCCAGGTAAGGTGCGCAGGGACGGATCTTCTGCGTTGAGAGGCGACGGGGAAGATGATGTCGCTGTCGGATCTTTCAGATTAAAAGCGTAATCTCGTAATTGCTTCGTAGCGAAAATATTGTTCTGCTGGTAAAGAAAGTCGGATTTTAGATGAAAGGGTATCCGATCGCGAATGATATTTATGGACGCCGGAGCTGCTTTGTCGCCTCCGTTGGGATTGTCCTTATCGTAGTAGTCATCGACGTGATCGATAGAGGGATCATATGTTCCCTCCACAATCTTCTTGTGTACCGCCAGCGGCGGGAGGGTAATCATGAAGCCGATCACATCGCCCTCATTTATCGCTTCTCCTTTGGGAAAGAAGTATTCGCATCGCATCCGATTCACCACTTCGCCATTGACATCACGAATCCCGTACCCATAGCAGTCAAGACCAACGTTGACATCTAATTCCGCTTCCCGTCTCATGAATCCCATCCGAACGTTTCCTCTCGGTGATCCGCCACCATTCCCATTTTTCAGGGGTTGTGTATTGGTATTATCTTGCACAATTCCACTAATAACCCGAGCTTCGTAGTAGTAGGTCCCCTCGCGGGCACAAATGTTTGCGCGAGCGCTATGCCATGGCTCGCCGGTGGTGACTGCAAGGCCGTCCTGGGTAAAGGCTATAGCGGTAGGGGAGTCTTCAAAACTGAAGCGAGAATGGTATGGCGGAACGTCGGTTTGACGATATTTGATATGTGGGAAACCTGGATCCTCTGCTGCGTAGCTGTATCGATATCCACCTCGATTGCTAAGCCTAATTCGGGGAAGAATATTAGTTCAATTCGGGCCGCAGAGTAGGATAGGCATGACATAGCCAGGGGTCGAGACTCACTTATCGACAATCTCATAGAAATCCCATTTCCGTTTCAAAACATCCGATCTCTTCTCATAGGTAAGATTCATCTGGCGTGGCTTCGGATGTAATACATCGATTGGTCGTGGATCCGTCAACATAACAGGCCGCAACATGCTAAGTTTTGATGAGGGAATCGCCGACGACACCGCTCCCGCCCCAACCGGCCCCGTGACGACCTTCTTTTTCTCAGGCCCATTGTCAAGATCTCCCTTGGCTTCTCTTTTCTTGCGCGAATCACGCTTAGTTCTTTTCCCTCTAACAGAACCTCCGCCGCGACCAGCTGCACTCCCGCCGTTGTTAACCATGTTGGCTGGAGATGTTTCCTTTTGCGGTTGATTGGACTCGGTTGTGTTATCTGCGGTGTTGGCAATAGATGGAGCGGGAGAGTTGGTGGCGGTGGTTGGCGAGTTGGTGGAAGCTCCTGCCGCGGCAGGTGGTTGTGAAGTTGACATTTTGATCGGCTGCAAGTACCCTAAAGGCACTCTCAAGCAGACTTCAGACGAAACAAGGGGAATCTTTCACGTGCACGGCACAATGCACCAGTCTTTTTTTATTGGATTGTCAGGTAGTATCTGAAATTGTTACATATCAGTGAGTTGGTCGGGTAATCTACAGCAAGAGGAAGAGACTACATGTCTGAACAGTGTATGATTCAGAACAGGAAATACTCCAGATCCTATCCCTATATGTGCCCTGGTTGAACCATAGCAAATATATGAAATATAGGAAATGGCCAAATATGGTGGAAATGAAAATCTCAAGCAGGACTGCTTTCCACCAAGCTAGAATTGAAGCGCTGTGAAGGGTACATCCAATATATCTTTCTTGTGTGGACAAGATCAATATCTTAGATAACCCAGACCACCGCAGAAACCCATATGCTATAAGGAGACCATTTGTAGCTCGAAGAGAGCTTCCTACCAAGGCATTCGAGAAGTGCCAGTATATTCTTCACTTACCAATTAAATTTCCAAAAGCGCCACTTTACGCAGAAATAGAGGCCTGCTATGGATAAAATATCTTCTATGATTTTCGGTCTTTGTGGTTATCCGCTTGCGAAGTTATGGTTGGAGGCGCGATGGCTGGCAGTTTTGGGACAGATTTCGAAGATGTCGCGGTGATGGTCAGGCGCACATTGACACAGTGCCAGACTGGGTTCTACTTTGAAAACCACCAGTTATAAGTATCCATCGACTGGTATTCGTGTTGTTGGGCTAAAGGTACAACGATGGGGCAACCAATGTCTCCAGGAATCAGGTTGAGGAATTGGCGTCGGCCGAAAGCAAGATATCGGGTAAGGGTAGAGTTTAGTTATACCGGGGTAGTGGCCCAAATGGGTTCGAAGCCTCGAGCGGGTTTTATCCTAGGGCTAGAGAAGGATTTTCAGTATAATATCAAGCTATCCTGGCATGCGCGAACCGCCTGGGTAGTAATGTTGGGTGAGGAAATACAAGATTTGGGCCTTACCTGAAATTGTATTCCTAGGCGAGTACTTCAGAGGAAGTTGCGCAATAAACAAATTATCCAGACGCGGCGGAACTAATCTTGTGCGGCTGTTACTTCTGTCCCAATTCCTCTGGCAATGATGCTGTCTGTGTGCCCTTGATCACATTGAGAGAGATGAAGTTGAAATAAGGGTGGTTAGACGCCGGGTGGCAGAGTTTAAATCGGTCCCACATTTAAAAGATTAAGTGGCTGATATAAACGACGGACGCTGAGGTCCTTGGATACTGTACTGCTCATTCTTCACCAAAATGACAATTTAAAAAAGAGACTATGATCAAATTCTTTGAGCTTAATTTTGTACTATATTCTTCTCATAATCTTATAAGAAGTCAAAATCTTTGGTTTTCTGCTATGTACAGTAGTAAACAGACGTAGTTGGAAAACATGACTTCGCCGAGCGACAAAAGGAGGAAAATCAACGCGACGCCAAGCATCCAGCGAGAAAAACACTTCGGAGAGGGGACCGTGATATCTCCTAGTAGAAGACACGCGCGATATTCAAGAAACCAAGCGGGTTGGGGTTGCCGATACTGTGGAGTCGGACCGAGAAAGTTGCGCGATTGCCAGTTTGTTGGCGAAATTCCAACATTCCCTCCGTAATCTGGCGCCATTCATCTGGGGAAATATCAGAAATATAACCGCCGTTGGCACCGGTCATCCTAAACAGAAAATCAAAAGGTAAGCTAAGGAAAATGTCAATTGTTGTTCACCGCAACACTTACATCGCAACAGTGGCGTCAACTTGTATAACATCTGGTTCTGTACCTCCCCGAACGACTCGTTGGCCGGGGTTAGGATTAGTCGTGAGAGTTTGAATGCTGTTGAGGATTTCTTCTTCCTCGTCATCGAATAAGATGCATTCTTCATCGCCAGCCTCGTTAACAGAGATCAATTCGAATAAGGTATTGCCGATGTTGTACGACTGTCCGTGAGCTCTGGAACTCAGATCGGTTCCCGCAATTTGTTCGCTATCTCCTTCAGGTTCATCTCGCTTGGCACCTGCTATGTACCAAAGCTGGACCTGAAGATCACCAACAAGATCGTTTCGCACACCGACTTGACCGCCAGATACCGGAAAATTATTAGCTCCCACGTCCTGGGCGCACTGTGCATTGATGGTTCTCCCCCAAAAAGCGACTTCACCCGCATCAATAGTATGGGCGGGATTGCCGCCACATAGCGCTATACCACACGAATGGAAGACCTCCGCCGTGTAGCAACCCCCGTCAGTCCCACGGGGTATCACACCGCCTCTGGTAGCGAGTGCCCGGGCGGCATTCTCGCAATCGCTTGTGAAAGGACTGCCGCTGGAAGTTTCACATAGTACAGCCCCGAATTGGTCGTTTTTATTCCTAGCAGAGGATTAGCAATCATGCGTGTTGTGACCTTTCTTCTGTTTCACTCACCACGGGCCACTCAGAGCAGATATAACAGGTGCAAAACCAGCTATAAGCGCAATAGGGAAAAACATCTTGCGTGGTAGGTACTGAAGAGACTCTGAGAAGGTGTTTTTATGGGAGTTGATTTTGTAGTTCAATGGTGTTCGGAAAGGTTGGTATTGTGGTTGCTTGGGGTTTCTCATCGGATGCAGGTCCCTTTATATATACTAGTGCAACGGCATCTTGTCCTAAGCGTAGTGAGTGAGTGCAGGTAGCACAGCTCCAAAACTTTGGTGGCGGTATACCTTGCCTAGGTGCCTCCCTGGTCTTCCAGAACTTATTCTTGACATAAAATTCCCCCTGACGGAGTTTCTATTCTTGTCATAGCCTTTGACCCTTCGCTATGTAATACAGTTACCTTGATCTCGTAAGATGGTTGGAGAAAAAGATGGCTGTGGTCGCTCTCGGTTCGATTTAAACTGATAACTTCCTGTTATAGTATAACGCTAGAAATATTGAAGGATTGAATCCTTAACGGAGTTAACGTCGGCCAATATTTTCCGTACTTTTAAGGCTGAGTACATCAGCATTTCCGTAGCTTCTGCAACCTGGTGATCCTACCGCTATGCTACTACATCAATCTGATGTCGGATAACATATACATCTACAAGACCGCTTGTTACTGATAGAGATCAAGCGGGTTCCTCCACGCAGCGCAGAGAAACTCTTCATAATGCCAATTCGAACGGATAATCCCCTGAAGCTCTTGGATGAACCAAAGTATTGAATCCGTCTCTGAGGAGCACATCTATTTGCGAGTACTATTAGCATTTATTGCTTCTTTTGGGGGCCGTGAGAGTCACATACATCCGTCAGCTTGACGTTTTCACTTCGTAAATCGCATTTTAGCCGCGAAGATCACATTCGGTTCCCCTTAACACCGCCAGTCGTCAAAGTGGCGGTGTTAAGGGGAACCGAAACGACTAGTATATCACGTTAAAAGATGAAGAGTGTTCGAAATCCGTAAAACGTCGACTGCTTCCTTGTCTGAAGAAGAAAAGAAGATCTCCCATGACGTGACAGGTACATGTAGCTATATATAGAAATGGAGATCAGTACCTGGCACGTGCTTTGGATTCGATGACTAAAACTCTAACATAATCGCCGGTTTGATCCCTGAACAGGCTGAACTTGCTAGGGCCTCTCTCCCTTTTTCACGTAAAGCTTCGTTTGATGTTAAACAAAATCAGCCGAGAAGCGAGGGAATGCGGGGCCGAAGCAATAACGGATGAAGATCGAGCCAGCCCGCGGGTCAGATACTTGGTTAATCATCAACTGCAAAATATAACAACACAGCCCTCCCAAATTTAGTATCTTATCTGCACACTAGATTGTCGACTGCGGCACAAGCAAGAGAGAGGTGCTCTATCGCAATTACACGCCCCGCATGGAGTGCTTCAGCACCTAGACCGGCTGGGGGAGATCATAACTACTTCTCTTTTATTCCTGATAGTATGTGAAAGAGGAACAGGAAGCGTCCAACGCTACCATCCTAGTATCTTGTTCACCCCGAGGTACGTTGAAGTGGTAGCTATTGGGTTCCTCATTGTTGCGGAACAATGTCTGCGGATATCATGGATAGACGGAGCTGGTGACTCTGCTAGTGACGGTGGTGAATGAAGTCTTTGGTGGATTGAAGCAATAAAGGAATGGTTCAGAGACAACACTCCCGGTCATGAAACGAACATCCCCCGAACTAAGCATCGAATGAGAAAAACCTCATCGATAGATATGGTACCTCGTAACTAATATAGAGCAATTGTGGTTGCTTCTGCGGTATGGTTCTCTCGAAAAGACCTAAGAGCTTGTCCATGCATAATCCCCGGAATCCAACAAGGACCAATAACATTATAGGCCTTCTCATCTTGACTTGCCCGAACCCCCCTGAGTACCATTGGCATTTTGCATCCCAGCAGGACCCAAATTGTGTCTGACTCGACTGTTTGGCTTGGAACCGCCCCTTGCCCCTTCTCTGTCATGGCAAACCTCCGCAAATGTAAGGTAGAATCAAATACTACCATATCCGCAGTGGGGCGTTCGGGAGGGTGTGGTATAGAAACTGGGGAAAGGGGGAGAAGCTTTGTCACTTTGTCGACGGGGAAGCCTTGGACGACCAAGCGATCACCGTCCCCCTGGTCCTGGCGAGATGCTTTTGTGAAGCCCGCTGCACCCCATTTGTGCTTGAAATACTCCATATCGGCCCGCAGAGGAATTGAGGAAAGTGGGACTCGCCAGTCCGGCGTCCAGGTTGGTAGGTCGCCCGAGTTTCCGTCCCGGTGCGTCGATAGTATGCAAAGGATATCTAGGTTCCTGTCTCTGTTAATAATGAATTTTGCGGCGTGCTGATAGACTTCAGATACAGAAGCCGAGTAGTCGATGCAGAGACGATCCTTTCCCGGTTCCAACTGAGATTGGTTCTTACTTTCAGTCGGGACCTCAGCCATACCCAGGGTGGAGTAGACCTTGTCTCTGGGGTCGGTCGCATCAAATGCTCGGCTAACCATGAGGAGCTCGAGAAGCGAACCTGTATGGTAATACCACACGCTTCGGATGTCACCGGCCTGATCCAGAAGGGACTCGCCGAGCATCCAGTGCCTCTTCAGAAATCTTAGTGCAAGTTCTTCGTCTCCGTTTCCAGCTCTTTTAAAGAGCTTTGTCTCGCCATCTCCGAGACTTCGCTGTTCGGTGCAGAGAATCTTCTCTCGTAATCTCCACATGCAATTTGCGGCCCGCTTCATTGCAGCCCATGACGTCTGATATGGCCCGCACTTCACAATTATTGAATTGGCCGCTGCAACCTCCTGACGGATCCATGAGCGAAAAAACCAAGGACGACGGAAGAAAGCCTCGAGGACTGAAATAAGCCGCCGGAGATGTTGCAAGCAACTCTGATCATGGTCCCTACGCATGATTGCTTTGCGATTCTCCCGCTTATAGAGGTAGTTCATACCCCGCAGAGCAAGGTCTCCATCTTTCTCCGGGAGTCCGAGCCAAACAATCACATGGAGAGCCTCCTGGTATATTTTCAGCATATGGCGGACTTGTTCACTCCTTTCCATGACATCGTTTTGGTTAATGCATATTGCATCTACCCACAACTTTCTCATCCTGTCAGGGTATCTAAGATGAGCAAGTGCATAAAACAGGTTGGTAGTTATAGGAAACGGTGCGCCGTTGCAAGTAATGACGTGCGTACGGGTCGAACTTCCCCAGGCATACGACAAAGCCTCAAAATTTCGCTCAGGCGTCTCTGAGGATTTGGGGTTCTTTTGTGTAGCGGTTGGAATCCTCATGTCCTCCAGTTGGCAGACAAGTGGTTCCGCTCCAGAGCCTGGATGTAAGACTAATATTCTGGTGTGTCCATGCTCAAGGGGTTTGTAAATGTCAAGGATCTGTGGTAAGGCTGCCGAAGCTTGTGATGGCATTTCCTGCTTCACGTCGGTATCGTGCACCAATTTTAGCCAGCAAGTTGAGTCACAGGACGGGTAGTAAGGAGATACGTGACAGTGATCTTGAGATACTTCGGAACTCGATGAATCGTAGCCTTCGTCTCCATGCTCTATTTGTAATTGGCCATGAGACTCGGCGCCGGGGATCAAAGCATTGGTCAAACGGGACCTCTTCCTCCTCAAAGCGGCTGTATTGTCGGGGTTTTTGACTGAGTGGTAGCCGCTAGTGATCCATTGGCTCTGTTGTTTTAATTCCGGTCCGGGGTTGCCATGGTCGACGTCAAAGTTGCCGTGGCAGTCAACAGCGATGAAACCAGGATCCTCGTTTTCATGGACCTGCTGATGGGCATTATAGTATCCCCTGATCTGTAACTTGAGATGATCCCGTCGAAGCTTGGCTGCAGTTTCAGGGTCAAATATATCTCCCTTCTCTCCCTCGGGCTGTGTTGGAGCTTCTGGCGCGTCCTTAAGAGCGAGATCGACTATTTCATCGAGTGCCGCCTCAAATTTCTCCGCCTCCGTTCTACGTAGTAACGGCGTCATTAGTGGTCAATATAACTTTCTCTCATGCAACTTACGGTTCCTGGTGTGAACGGGTACTCGTATTGGCAGATCCTCCCGCTTCTTCCTTTGGGGCTAGCAACATATAGCCTCCAACTTGTCGCATGTGGTACAGCTTGTCGGGTATGACATCTCCAATGCCTGCCGGAGTGACCCATCGAGGTTCTCCGTCGACAAAGACGGCTTTCTTCCAGACGTTGCCGCCTAACGCCCCATGTATTGTATCAGAGTCGACGGCATCTTCAGATGGATGCGTTCTAGTGTCTTCGTTTTCAGCCGCTTGAGCATGAGGCGGAGAGGATGTGCCTGACATCATGAAAGTATCTCGGTGAATCACACACCTACTTACGCATGTTTCAAGTCGGTTCACTTTGGATGATTTCTCGCCTGCTGGTGAAAGTCGAGGGGAGCGGTTGAGGCGTGAGCATATTGAGGGGCTCTCGCAAGGCTCGCATCACATCAGGATTAGGTATAGCGGAAACACACCCTTGCGGACATTTTGCCCTGTATCTCTGACTCGTAAATGACCTTCTTTAGAATCTCTGATCTACTTGCCATTAAACCTCATCGCTCACCAATAAGTTAACGACAGCAATATTAGTTGAGCGGGAGGTAATACTGAACATGATCGTTTACAGATCGCCAGAGCAAATCTTGCATGCCTTCCGGCTGCTTATGGTCAACTTGGTTGACTTGCGAAAATGTCTACGCGAGGCTGCTTGAGCCCGGCCAGGTAGTTTACTCGTTCTGGGATGATGACCTTGACGGTCGGTTATTAATATGGGTGTGTTCACCCTTGCTTTTATATACCTAATCACAGCTGTCATACATTAATATCAAGGAACCAAGGATCAGCCGAGAATCCCAACCCTACCGCATTCTACCGAGACACGAAGAGGATACAGGGATGTACGGAGGGTTGTGATTATCTCAACGTACCTTTCGGTGACCGATGCGTAAGATGTCAAGTTGGACAGGCCTTCACTTCCGAACGGTCGGAATAGAGGCTACTCCTCCCTTCCACCCCCTTCACCTTCACCATTTTTTGTGAATGAAACATATCTGGGGTGTGTTGGGGGGGGGGGGGTTCTCTCCTTACTCTAAATAAAGGCCGGATAGGGTGTAGATAGAATAACTGCCGACACAGAAATCCTTTAATAGTCGCGGAAATCCTCAAATCGATGGCTTCGCGGATATGGCGGCTATAAAGGGTTCCAGTGAGTTCCTGAAAGCTGCATATATGCTTATTTATATTCTGAGCTCGTGAAAAGGGTAAGAAGCATATCCCCATTTACCGCCTCGGCATTGAGTACCAGATCAGCTGGATGTCAAAGTGCTGTTCCCTTCAGGTGCAAGGGGACGGGGATCGGCTGTAAGTGGACAAAAGCTCACTCTCTCAAAGTGAAATAGGGGAGAGACCATGTATTGCTTACTTTGAGCCTGACTGGTCATCAAGTTAGACACGAAGTACCCCTTCGTGTTTGGACCCTAGAGGGAGGTGACTCGGAAAAGATCGCGTCCAGTTTGGCTCGGTGTTGTTGAGGTCAAGCATTACTTCTGTGGGTTCGATGAGAGTTCCCTACCCCCGTCTCAATAACCGTACCTGATAAGTCCTGTCTGACCCGGGTCTTCATGGTTTGTGTCTTCATGTGGAGTTAGTTTTCTAGCATACAGTCTCCAGGGCTGACCACCTGATTGTAAGCCTTGGGGGGCCTGAAAGGTTTCAAAGTTGGGGAAGGGAGATCTTCCACGCGGTCATATTGGCGGAGGGCCGTTGAACCATAGCGGATTCAACTGACAGGGGGTGGGTTGCCCACAAGCCTTTCATTCAGGAGCTATCGTTCCCCTAAGCTCCAACTCTCTGAGCTTAGGGTCTTTAACGTATGGCTACGTCACTCAATAACTGCTTTATATACGGTTTGGGAACAATATATGCTTGGCGGTGCGTCAACCATTGGCTGCCCATGAAACCATGGCTTCATAAGGCTGATCCGCGAGTCCCTTCGAAGTCGATCTCCTCGGAGATCACCTCGAAGTTCCACCCGAAACAAGCTTTCTCTTCCACCACTTGAGCCCTGTTATCCGGTGTTTTGACCCCCTAAACCTTGTTCCATCTTCTCCCGAGAGAATCTCGGGGTTTCGGGAGGGTGGGGGTAATCGGGAATGTGGTCAGCCGCGGACCAGTCACCTCGAGGCCAGCACACCTTGAACACTAAATCTTCAGGCCGCCACCGAAACGTGGACAGCCTAGTTTCACGCCTCCCTTGTCCGTCAACCACGAGACCGTCCCGGTGAGATCTTAAGGGAGAACTGGCGCAGTGGAGGTTACACGGAGATAAGCGGAAGATCTATTAACGCCTCACCGATCCCCAATATCAGGACACTCCCCGGTATTTTCCATCCTTGATCCTCAAAAGATGATCCCCATGGCACGATGCCCTTGTATTTGGAATTCGCGGTCTCATGCGGAGATCGGAGTATGTGGAACATATTACGATCACGTCATACATCCATTCACCAGTCCCATCACTTTCAGGGAGACACGCAGTATAGTCCTTGTCCTCGCTGTGACAACAGATACATGAGGACGCCTTACATACGGGGAAAGGATAGGGGTGAACCTGATTCTATGGCACGAATATCCGGCGTTGCCGAAACTTGGACGAGTCCAATTCATGAGAGATCTCATGTTATACGCGTAGAAGAGAAAATCCGGGGTTAGGAAGATCGGAAAATGATCTCCTGGTATTGTTTTTTGGAGCAGCTTCCGGAGATCCCAGGCACAGAAGCTACATCCAGAAGATAAAAAGGCGCATGAAGGCCCTTTGTAGAACATTCCTTCAAGTGTTTTGACTTCCGAGAGAGCAAAATTGCCCTATTTACCCAATTAAACATGACGTCCCTAACCTTGCCTTTTGGCACCTTCATCGCCGTCTTGGCGTACTTCCTCATTATTTCTGAGACCGGAGAATCGCGGGCCGCGGTCCTAAGTGCTCCTGCCAATGGCAGTTCGTGCCGATGCGGGCCAACTGATCCGTGCTGGCCTTCAACGGATGACTGGAACTCCTTCAATGCGTCGATTGGGGGTCATCTGCAGCGACTCCGACCCGTGGGTTACGTTTGTCATGAACCTACGTTCGACGAAGAAGCCTGTGCGGATGTCATTGCTGCGACTGTGAACGGAACTTGGAGGGCAGAGCAGCCAAATGCCATGCAGTACTTCAACTGGGAGGATATGCCGTCCAGAAATGAGATTTGCAACCCGGGAACGTCGGAAACAGAAGAGCCCTGCGGTCAAGGCCGAATCCCTTTGTACTCCGCCGTGGCTGAATCAGTCGAGGATGTTCAAGAAGCTGTTAGATTCGCGCGGAATAGAAATCTCCCTTTGGTGATAAAGAATACGGGCCATGATTCGGGGGGTCGGTCCAGTCGTGCCGACTCCTTCCAGATCTTTACCAATCGTCTCAAGGGTATCACGTTTTACGACAACTTCCAACCCGCTGGAAATGAGGGGGAACCGACTGATCCCGAGGGCCCCGCGGTAACCGTTGGGGGCGGGATATCAACTGAAGAGCTCTATTTCTCTGGCGCTGAACGTGGATACGCGATTGTGGCCGGACAACGCGGTTCGATTGGTATAGCCGGTGGATATGTGCTTGGTGCTGGTTTCTCTCCCAAACTAGGCATGGTCAGAGGTTTGGTAGCTGACCTAGTGCTGCAATTTGAGGTTGTCACAGCCGAAGTGAGTTCCCAACATCCATTGACCCCACATCCAGTGAAAACGCGCAGAATATTTGCTGATACCACCCACGCGTGGTTAGGGAGAAGTCGTTATTGCGAACGATTACCAAAATACGGATTTGTTTTGGGCCCTTCGAGGCGGCGGTGGTGGTACATTTGGCATCGTAACCAAAGCCACTTTTCGTGTTTTCCCTGATCTACCTGTGGTTGTAACGACCACGACATTGACGTTCCAGCTAAACGAGTCGGAGAGCTATTGGAACGCTGTAACGAACGTCGCTTCCATCGTACGAACACTTTCGAATGGGGAATTCGGAGCTGAGTATTCGGTCGGCCGCATAGCTCAAAACGACACGGAAGTCTATTCTACCACCCTGTTAGCATACTTCCTCGGCGAAACAGATACCGCAGCTGCAGATGGTGCCCTGGCGCCACTCTTAGACTATCTGCAGTCTGACGAGAACGTCGTGTATGAACACGAGTCTGAATATTTCGAGAAAATAAGCACCTACCTCGTAACCGAGACACCCGTGCAGACGATTGACGCAGGCCTTCTACAAGCAAGCAATCTAGTCTCTAACGACTATTACCATTCTCCAGATGGTATTACTAGGATGGTCGACTCCCTATCCAGGTTTGAGCATTCCACCAACCTGACAATCGGAATCCACGTCACAGGGGGCCAGATTAATGCAAACGGGGATATCATAGATAGCGCCATTGGCCCAGGCTGGCGGTCTTCCGCAGTTCTCATAGATTTGTTACGGGAGATTCCCCAAACAATTGAAGCCCAGTTGGATGCTCAGCGGATAATTACGAATTATGACGTCCCCCTTTTAATGACAATCGGGAGTGAACCGCACGGCGTATATGTAAACCAAGCCGATCCCAACCAGGAAAATACCCACGAGCTCTTCTGGGGAGCGAAGTACGACCGCCTTTATGAAATAAAGCAGACTTGGGACAGTTCAGGCTTGTTCTGGGTCAACCATGGGGTTGGGATTGAGGATTGGGATGCCGACGGGTGGTGCAGAGTGTAGGTGAAGGTTGCAAACTTGTGAAGATGAAGATGAGGTTGAGGAAGAGATGATGGCGGAATTGGAACAGGAAAAAAGAGCTAGAGTCACCTAGCAAATGCTATATGCCTCTCATTTGTGTATTTTTCTTCCTCCATAAAACCTATTCTGGAATGTTCTTGTAGCTTAGATGGTGAAGGCAGCGGCAGCGAGAGAAGGACAGCGAGGTCGAGAAAGATATGATGACTAAGATTTTATACGCTAACATCACATGATTTATCGATAAACTTTCGTCACATGATATCAAAATTCCACACAATTTCTTTGCGATCAACAGTCGACATTGTGAAGATAACAGAACAAAAGCATTGTACGGGCAAACCGGGGCAGAGACAAAGAAATAACTCACAATGCCAAAGGCTACGACCCCCTCCCGATCCAGTGCCGCCAACGCACGCCTCCACAACCCTCTCGCAGACGATGTTCTCGGCGCGGGGCACTTGCGCACAAAATCCAGCAAGCGGAAATCTCGCGGGGATGAAGACGATACGGACCCATACATCGACGCAAAATCGTCACGGAAGATTCTGCAGATCAGCCAGAACCTCGCGGACGAGGATGCGGATGAGAGACAGGCGAGGGCTGCTGCGAATGCGGTGAAGCCTAATACCGCGTTTGATTTTGAGTCGAGGTTTGGGTTTAGGGAGGATGAGGATGGTGTTGATGCGGAGGATTATGATAATGAGGAGCAGTGGGGGGATGATGATGATGAGGTTGTTGAGGAAGTGGTATGAAATATCTTTCCCCCGCGGCCCTTTGCGCATTCAATCCACACACTGCCCCCCGAACTGCTGCTAATGTAAATCTACAGGAGATCGACCCTAACGACCTGGATACCTTCCACAAATTCGTCCCCCGCGGCGAAGACGACCCAATCTTCCACCCACGAGATCCAAACCAACAGGAAGAGCAAGGGACGAATCTCGCAGACCTAATTCTAGAAAAAATCGCTGCATACGAATCAGGGCGCGGGGAAGACCAACCCGCAATCCAAGGTGGTGGAGCCCCTGAAGACGCCGTACAAATACCCGCGAAAGCTATCGAAGTATACGAAAAGTTCGTCCTCCTTCCCCCCTCCCCTTAACTCTCCCACTAACAAGCAAAATAGAGTCGGCCAAATCCTCTCCCGCTACAAATCCGGCCCCCTCCCCAAACCCTTCAAAATCCTCCCCTCCCTCCCCCAATGGCCCACCCTCCTCTCTCTCACCCGCCCGGAATCCTGGACCCCGAACGCCATCTACGCCGGAACCCGCATCTTCATATCCGCCAAACCCCACATCGCACAAGAATACATCTCCCTCGTCCTCCTCGACCGCGTGCGTGACGACATCCACGAGACCAAAAAACTGCACGTCCACATCTACAACGCTCTAAAAAAATCCCTCTATAAACCCGCCTGCTTCTTCAAGGGCTTCCTCTTCCCCCTCGTCGCAAGCGGGACATGTACCCTCCGCGAAGCACACATCGTATCCAGCGTAATAACCCGCGTCTCAATCCCCGTCCTGCACTCTGCCGCCGCCCTCCTCCGCCTCTGCGACATCGCAGCCGAACAAACCTCCTCCTCGCTATCCTCCGAAGGAACAGGCGCAACAAACATATTCATCCGGATATTCCTCGAGAAAAAGTACGCTCTCCCTTACAAAGTCATAGACGCACTAGTCTTCCACTTCCTACGCTTCCGCGCCTCGGACCCCATCCCCGATGGAACGGGTGATGCCGAAATGCGCGATTCCCAAGCCGCCGCGAGAGCGGTGAAACTCCCCGTGTTATGGCATCAGTCTCTCCTCGTCTTCGCTCAGAGGTATAGGAACGATATCACGGAAGACCAGCGCGAAGCGTTACTCGATCTCCTGCTCGTTCGAGGACACAAGGACATCGGACCAGAGGTGAGGAGGGAGTTACTGGCGGGACGAGGGAGGGGGATTGTTGCGCCTGAGAATGCGCAGCAAGGGATGGGTGGTGCGGGTGACGGAGGGGATGATACCATGATGGATACCAGTTTATGAGGGACAGTAATGGTGAAAAATTATGATGGATGATGTTTTACGTATTCCTTACCTCCTTCTGCTCCTACCCATCAGTCCTTTCAACTCTTTCGTTTGTTCTTTTCTTGCATATCACGACTATTTAGATCAAGTCACAGTCACACATTGGCAGCTCATCTCACACCTTGCGTTAGATTATTTCTCTACCCTTCTTGCGTAACGTGACCACCATCGAATCCGAAGCTTTGCGGGAAGAGGTACGGTACGAGTGACAGAAAGCGGTGCAAGTTGAAGAGATATCGAAACACGGCAAGTTTCCCATACAACAAACAAGGAAGCGAAAATTCTCCAAATAGACCCCGTATAATTCGTAGGCAGTCGTAATAGCCGAAATTGAGACTCGAATCCCTTCCTTCATCAGTATTCAATTATATGACGTCGTCCCTGTCCCTGTCTGTCTCTTTGTCCCTGAGTCCCGTCCGCCCACCACCCGAACCACTAGCACATTCTAGAAAAATAGGCAATCGAGTCGGCGATTGCCTGAGCAGGGTAATGTAGGATGAACAGCGGGATGAAACCAACGTTTCTCCCGGGTGGGTTCATCGGAAGAATACAGACCTGTGAAGAAACGTCCCATTGAGCCGAAATTCATTTAAATTATTATTAACGGGCGGGTCGTCGCGCGATGCGATGCGATCGACTCCTTCTTTTTCCCCAGGTCCCCAGGTCCAGGATCTCCGCAATATGGACATAACCTGAGGAAGAATAATGGACTCGCAACGCAACGGGTCGAGATAATCCGGGGAAAAGATTAAATCAATATATGCTGAACCCCGAAATTATTGAGGCCCGCTCGGAATGGTTCGTGAGGGATTGATTGATTGATGCACACGACCCGCAAGCTCCGATTCGCACAATGAGATTCTTATTTTTTTGTGCGTTGTGCGAAATCCAATTTTTATGTCAAAGGCGCAAAGACGCGCAAAAGTGAGCACAGAGCTGAGTGACATGAGGTGATGGTTGATGTGATTTTATGCAAGGTGCCATCCCACAGCCATGATGGAAGTCTTCTCAGCAAGGCTTTTGTGGTGCATTAGTAACATCTATTATTGGTGACAATGGTGAGAAGAGTGGCATTGCAACAGAAGAGGCGAGTATCATTGGCACTCTTCGGGGTAAAATATGGGGTAAGAATGATAGACAACCCCTGGGCCACACCGAGATCTTTTTTCGTAACATCAGTCCTGGAGGATCGCCGTGTCACCCAAGCTGAAGGGGATCACCGAAGGGGGAAAGAAAGGAGGCGGAGGATCCCTTTTTTCAGCAACTGAAAGGAGTTCGGAGAAGTCCAGCGTGTGGTCCGTCATGCATGCATGCAGGCGTCTGACCTGAAGTGTGCTCCGTATCAAGTTCAGCCTTCAGCCTCCAGGGCGGGCCCGAAGTTGCAGTTCACCGCAGAAGGGAATGAACATGTCTGAAGATCATCCTTTGGATGAGACGCTGTTTGTGGGTTTATTCGAGAGTTTATATTATCGGGTTTGGTGGGAGGTTCCACAGCGATAGTACAGACATATCGAATCACTTTAAAATATATCATGGAGGACAGGCATTGAAGTGGCCCTGGAAGAATTGATCTTTCTAGAAAGATGAAATTAATCTATGGAAGAATCGGGGTGACAGGGAAAGGATATTAGCAGGAGGGAGGAGAGGGAGAAGACAGGACTGTCTCCGTAGAAGGGGAGAAGGGGGACGGAGGTGAAACAGCGATCATGTTACAGGCTGATGACCCAAAAGGGGAAAGCAAGCGAAGGACAATCTATTGGTGGGGGAAAGTGGAGACTGGGGGCTGAAAAGGAGAGATGTGAGTGGCTGACGTGAGTCTCACTTTCCCTTTCGGAGTCCCACGGGGCTGACGAATCATCTAATTATGGAAGGAAAGAGGCGAAGGTTCCAGCACTTAGTCATCATCCCCTTATCTGACCACGCTGTCCTTTTAAAGAGCGCTTCGTTCCCTCCTTCACTTTCACTTCCATCAGGCGACCACTTTCTCTCTCTCTCTCCCTTTTGAACAGCCTGTCCTTTCCTGAACTCTTCCTTCTCTCTTCTTCTTTGACTCACCCAAGAAGAGTCATGCCCTTGTATCCTCCGTGATGCCACTGTGGCTTCTTTGACCTGAACATCCTTAACCTCCCTTTCAAGTCAAGTGCTCCTGTCACTACCCGTCGTCCTTATCACTATCAGAGGACTCGACGATAAGCAGAACACAGAACACACCACAGTTCACCACAGTCACCACAAGCACACACAACCATGGATTCACCGTTTACATCTCTCGACTCGATGCCTGCCACCCCTGGCTCCGAGATGGTCAACTTCACCATCTCCCCTTCCGACACCTCTCTGGATACTCCCACTCCAGAGGTGAAGCAGGAAGACGGCAAGACTGAAGAAAAGAAGCCCGCCAAGAAGAGAAAGTCATGGGGTCAGGAACTCCCAACCCCAAAGACCAACCTCCCTCCTCGGTATGTACAGTGACCATCACTTACGTCCTGACCTCGTCACTAACATGTCTCAGAAAACGAGCCAAGACAGAAGATGAGAAGGAGCAGCGCCGGATAGAACGTGTTCTTCGGAACCGTGCTGCCGCCCAGACCTCCCGAGAACGCAAGAGGCTCGAGGTCGAGAAACTCGAAGGCGAAAAACTCCAGATCGAACAGCAAAACGAGTTCCTTCTCCAACGCCTCGCCCAGATGGAAGCCGAGAACAACCGCCTGAACAAGCAAGTTGCTCAGCTCTCCGCTGAGATCGGTACTTCCCGAGGCTCTACCCCACACTCCGTCACATCCTCCTCCTCGCCTACCTTAACAGCAACCCTCTTCAAACAAGAACGCGAAGAGCTCTCCCTCGACAAGATTCCTTTCCCCACCCCCTCCGCAACCGAATACTCTCCAAGCTTGAAGCCTTCGGACCTTGTGGAGTCCTCCGATATGACACAACATCCTGCAGAGATGTTGTGCGACCTGCAGTGTCAGTCGGAGGCCTCCCTGGGCCTGAAGACCTCTCGCTTCCAATCTTTGAACCAAAATCAGAACAACACGATGCTGCAAACCCTAATGCAGCTCCTCTGTCTGACGATGACTTCCGCCGCCTATTCCGCGGTGATCCTTCCTCTGAATCAGATCTTTCTCTCCTTGAAGGAGGGCTCTCCCTTGACCTTCTCCACGGCGGAGATCCAGGAACATTTCCCTTTGATTCTCTGGTTGATTTCGACCCCGACCCTGTCGAACTCGACGGCCTCGAGTCCTCGATCGGTTTTCCGGATTCAACTTCTTGCAAGGCTACTAGCGTGCAGCCCGGCTTTGGCGCGTCCACTACGAGATGCGACGAGCAGGGCGTTGCAGCTGGCGGCCAGTGAGTCGTTTACCGGACGATCTTCTTCGAGGGCCGAAAGCCGTATAGTTCATCAGGATTGGGAGCTGTTGTTAACTATGATCTGGGCGATTGATTCCATAGAGAGATCAAGCCGCCACCGGACAGGACGGTCCGGCCCGAAACGGAGAAGGTCCATTTCACTCTTCACCGGGAGAGTTGGACGTGATAAGAAGACCAATGATAACCATTATGGGAGTATGAGGCGTTCACGGAGTTCAGCAAAGGGTTCGGGTACTCGCTTGTCAATGTTTTTGGGGAAACCTGCTTGAGTACTGTACAACACTAGATTTTTCAATACAATTACCATTGTCAAAGACAAATACATTTCCCTGGCCATTCGAGCAGTGACCTTCTCTTCATCTTCAGTTGTAGTAGAAAGACCCTATATTTTTCCTAGTATCAGTATGGAGAGTTCCGCTCCGCTGAGGGTAGGGCGTTGTTGGAGTGCCTATTGCGCTACGCTAGTGTCTGCATTCATCTCTGCACATCGTCATCTATATCATTTTTTCGACACGATTACAGTCTCTCGCTTCTTTGCTCAATTATTTACCCCACCTGGATGCATTTCCAACTTGGTTGCCGTGATCGCTTGTAATCATTCGTGTTATCCTCGTTTGTGGAATTGGAATTGGCGTTATTCTTCATATATATATTTCGTTAAGCTTGTCAACACTCAAGAAAATCGTCGAGTTTCCAGCGTCGTTTGACAACATAGTATGCAATGCTTGAAAGTAGAGCGAGTTACTCCTAGTACAAGTACTACGATTCTTTCTGCCTTCCTTTTTTCGCTGTTAGACGCTTTGATGAAGGACGTCCAAAAGCCATCTGCGATGAGATGTTCCCTGTGCCGCAAGTTGTACGATTTGCGGCACAGACACTCGTCACATCCGTATGAGTCAAGGACCATCAAGTATTGGATGATGACTCTATCATCTGAATGTAATGGATAAAGAGGACCTTCCTTTCCTTTGTTTAAGAAGAAGAACCATCCTTGGCTTTTCATTTTCTATCTCCAAACGAATCCCAACTGCAAAAGTTGATACAAACGCCCTCTAGCTAAGGACAATGCCAGACCTCACAACCCTCTCCGGCGCCCCATTCTCCCGCACCCCCTTCGAATCCCTCCTGAAGCGCCGCCTCTTCTACACCGAGGCCTTCGAAATCTACCGAACATCCAGCTCCTTCTCGGGCGACACAAGAGGTCTCTACGACTACGGTCCCCCCGGCTGCTCCCTCCAAGCAAACATAGTTGAACTATGGCGCAAACATTTTGTTCTGGAGGAAGATATGTTGGAGCTTGATTGTACGATTTTGACTCCCGAGGAGGTGTTTAAGACGAGTGGGCATGTGGATAAGTTTGAGGATTGGATGTGTAAGGATGTGAAGAGGGGGGAGTATTTGAGGGCGGATCATCTTGTGGAGGGTGTGTTGGAGGGGAGGTTGAAGGGGGATAGGGCTGCTCGTGGTGTTGTTGTGCTAGATGAAGGTGATGATGCTAATGAAGATTCGAAGAAGCAGAAAGGTAAAGGAAAGGATGTTAAGGCTGCTAAATTGGATGACTCTGTAGTTGCGGAGTATGAGGCCATTCTAGCCAAGGTATTTATTTTCTCTCCACAGTGTGCTCAAGATCTAGTTCTAACTTATACAATAGATCGACAACTACGACGGACAAGAACTAGGCGACTTGATCAAGAGACTTGACATCAGAAACCCAGATGGCAACAACGAGGTCCTCCCGCCAGTCCCATTCAACCTCATGTTAAAATCAACACTTGGTCCCAGCAGTGCTTCCCCCGGTTACCTCCGACCAGAAACCGCGCGGGGCCAGTTCCTCAATTTCAAGAAGCTCCTAGATTTCAACCAAAACTCCATGCCTTTCGCATCGGCGTCTATCGGAAAATCATTCCGGAATGAGATTGCCCCTCGCTCGGGTTTGCTGCGAGTGAGGGAGTTCCTCATGGCGGAGGTTGAGCACTTCGTTAATCCAGAGGGCGGGAAGAAGCATTCTAAGTTTAGTGATGTGAAGGATATAAAGCTCCCGCTACTTAATCGCCAGACTCAGCTGGACGGAAAGACTGATTTAGAAATCCTATCTATCGGTGAAGCCGTCAGTTCTGGAATCGTCGATAACGAGACACTGGGGTATTTCCTTGCTCGGATCCAACTATTCCTCCAGATCATTGGAGTAGATCAAAAGAAACTACGCTTCCGTCAACATATGGCTAACGAAATGGCTCATTATGCCACTGACTGCTGGGATGCAGAATTACTAACAAGTCACGGATGGATCGAGTGTGTCGGCTGTGCGGACCGCAGTGCTTACGATCTCACAGTCCATGCTAAGAGAACCGGCGCACCGTTAGTTGTCCGAGAGACACGAGACGAACCCCTAAAAATCGATGAATGGCAAATTGAGATAGATAAGAAGAAACTCGGCCCGAAGTTTAGATCGGAGGCGAAAGCCGTTGAATCGGCATTGGAGGCGCTTGGTCAGACTGAGCGGGAAAGTTTGGTGGCTGTGCTTGAGAAAGAGGGTGTGGTATCTGTTGATATCGGTTCTCGCAAGGTCGAGGTGGATAAGGACCTTCTCAGCATAGTCAGGCGCACCCGCATTGAGGATGTTAGAGAGTATACACCGAACGTGATAGAGCCGTCATTCGGTATTGGACGGATCCTGTACAGCTTGCTCGAGCACGTGTATTGGCACCGTCCAGACGATGTAGCTCGTGGTGTAAGCCATCTTCCTGCCAGACCCTTAGCGTTTCAACCAAACTAACATTCTCCACCAGATCCTATCCCTCCCCCCCTCAATAGCCCCAACAAAAGTCCTAATCGTCCCCCTCTCCGCGCACCCCTCGTTCGCACCCCTCGTTCAAAAACTATCCCACCGCCTCCGACTCCTCGGTATATCAAACAGAATCGACAACTCATCCGCAAGTATCGGAAAGCGGTACTCTCGCAACGATGAGCTTGGTACACCGCTTGGTATCACTGTTGACTTTGACTCTTTGAGTGATGCTACGATTACATTGCGAGATCGAGATAGTATGAAGCAGGTGCGTGCATCGGAGTCGGAGATCGTTGAGGCGGTTCAGGGTATTGTTGATGGTCGGGAAAGATGGGAGGATGTCGCGGATCGGCTCCCGGAGTTTTTGGGTCAGGGTGCGACGGAGACGTGAATTCAGTTGTGGTGAAAGAAAAGGGGGGAGAGTAGAGGATTGTAATATCTGGCAATCTCAAAGACCATGGATGTCATCATAGATATTATATGGCTCTGTACTAGCTGGGGTAAAATTAACGAAGAAAAACAGAGTATTGAGGTCGATTTAAGAAATGCTTCCACCAGGCTCCGACGGAGCGGAACACGGGGGCGGGAGGCTTGTCCGTCCCGGCGGGAACTAACTAATTTGAGTTAGCCCAAAATTATGGATGATAGTCGGACGCCATGCGGCACGGCAGCTTGACTAAGCAGGTAAAAATGACTACATCCCTTCTTGAGACTCGAGGATCCTGAGATGATAGCTGTAGAGTCTCACTGCCAGTGGAAAAGTAGTCGAGAAAAAGCATATGGTATAATTACTATCCGGCCCTAACACCTTCACAACAGCCCCTATTGCCCAACACCCGTCGTCAAACGCATCAACCAGAGGAAAGGAGAAATCAAAAACACAGACTAAAAATATCAAGAACTCTCGCCATGTCATTACTTCATTACGCAAGTCCATACTAAAGGCAATGTCCTCCGTTATGTCCATGTGCATGCACATCCGAATCCCACTCGCCATCGATCATTGATGTCGGGGTAGCGGGGTATACAACTGGGAATCGATCGTCCTCGTGGGGAGGGTGGAAGGGTTCGCTTTCGGGAGATGGGACCTTGGTAGCTGCTACTACTCGTGGTTAGCTTCGCCAAACCAGGGGCTCGAGAGTGAAGGCGAATTAACTTACAGGAAAGAGAGTTGACTCCCTCCTCGAAAACACCCTCATCGTCCTCGCTCTGTTCTGATGCATCTGACTGTTCGGATTTCACAGATTGCTCCTCAAGCTCCTGTGCAAGAAGTTCCTGGAATGCCTCCTCGTACTCCGTTGGGTACGCATACCCGCAGATATCGCCCATGACCTTGGTGAACTGCCAAATATCAGGCAATTCATCAGCATCATGCTTGGATTCCTGATCGAACATGAATCTTCGGGAAACGAGGGGCCCATCCGGGATCACTAAATCGGTCCACTCCAACATCTCTCGGAAAGAATCCCAAGCTTTTTTCTGCCGGCCTACGAGAGAGAGAAGGGCGACCATGACGGGGACAACCAGAGTTTCACCAAAGCAAGTGGCAATCTCTCTCGTCTGAACGAGTTCCGAAAGGGTGATCTGGCGAGGATTTTGGAAAAGAGAGCGACGAAGGAAGTTCAGCTTCTGCCACGCAGTAACATTGTCTTCCCAGTCTTCGAGTTGAGGAAGGAAACGGAAGAGCCCGTATTCGATGAGGTTCTCGAACGAAACAAGCTTGAAGCAAGGCTCGATCTCGTTCTTGATCGTGCCATTGGCTAGATATGTAGTTTCGTGGACCTTCGAATCGTCGTCGTGGTAGCTATACCCATCGAGCATCCCAGAGGCAGGGTAGATGGTAGTCTTCCGCACTTTCCGTGTATCTAAAATACAGACGCAGACATTCGGCTCATATAACCGCTCCGCCATTTCTGTCGCCTGTACTAGGACATGAAGGAGGGAGCTCGTCCATGAGCTGCATTGCGATGGGTAGTCCCGGCCAGTAGCCCAGGGTGTGCAGGTGGGATGGCGTCGAGATAATTTCCTGATAATGGCCTCTGGAACGATGGCGGTGGAGGAGATGTATCCCGAGGTCAAATTAGAAGTGGCTTTGAAGAGATATCGAGGTACACGCTTCTCGCAATCTTCATGTCGAGTGTCAGCAAAAGGCCCTCCTAGAGCGTAAGCAAATGTTCGGTATTCTTGCCTTTCTTCCACTTCAAGTCGAAATTGGCGACGCTGCTCCTGACGCTAGACATCGTTAAGGGCTCTGTCCAACTTGGTACAACCTTAATGGAGAGGGTTCAATCACGATATTATATCTTTTATGATCTAGTTGTCAGCTTGGATCGGCCCTCCAGAGCGTGGCAGATCCCATCATCTTATACACGAGTCCTTCGATCCATGTTGCCAACAACTCCAGGCAGCTTTGCAGAAGAGCAGCGAAGGAGGGTAGCAGCATGAATTGGCGAGAGCGGCGCCTGTTGGGTTTTCATGGAGTCCCCCATCGCCAACCACTTGTGAAGTCAATTCGAATCAGTGCCGTAAGTACCTCAAGCAGCCCATGGGGTTGAAGTTCTGTCAATCATGCATGATGATGCGGTTAAAGAACATGTTAACTGTCTTTCGTCATTTGTCACATTTCGAAAGAAACCACAGCATTAAAAACGTGCATGAATATGATTGTGCACAGTTAGCATGAATGAATGCAGATTTCCTTTGAACGAAAACATGTCAAGCATGTCCTCGTGCTGTTGTTCTGTCTGTGGAAAACTTGGGGTGGTGGTTGTTGGCTTCCGAAACGCCAACAAAAAAACGCGAATCTGCATATGCACATGAATCTATGGTGCCAATCATGCGAAACGAAATATGCAGTCATTGCAATGCGACTGAGGAAACCTGAGGCCTTTAAGGCCCTTCGGTAAGCGGGTCTTTTCGGGGTTTGGTTAATCCCTGTAACCCTGTTCGAAGCATTGGATGAGTTCCTCTTTCAGGAGGCCATCTCAACGGGGTAGGAGATACTCGATTCGCAATGATGCTTACGGCAATATCCACACATCGCGAGAAATTCAGGGCGAGCGTCCCCGTATGAAACGCGGAACTTGGACTTAAACCATCTCTCTTGTGCCCCTCAAGCGAAAGAGGAAGAGAAATGGAGAATCAAGGTGGTCCCTTTCGCAGGGCAGATTCTTAAAATAGCCTCATCCTCCGGGTCTAGCCTCAGCCTCACTTGCCCTGCCCCTCCAAACAGCACGAGACTGAAGATGCCTGAGAGCATTTCATGGCATTTCCAATGTCGCTGCTGTGGACATTTCTTCGCTCTCTCACATCAGGTTGTGAGTTGACAATGAAGAGTTGGTTTCCGTACCATGAGGCACCTTTCAGACTCAGATCACTGCAAACTGGATGCGATTATTCGCCCAGACTGTATCATCGAGAGTCATGAGATTTCCGACCCTTCCCAAGGACTGCGGAGAGTCCCCATCACCAAATTATGGAGAACGGAGCGCGTGCTTGGGCACGGCGGCTTCGGGGAGGTACATTTGCAGTCTCTCCAGTCCGACAAGAAGTCCCTGAGAGCCCTGAAAATTATCCCGACGAAAGGATTTACCATGTCTGCCGCTGATTGCCAGAGAGAACTGGTGGCAATGATCGAGTTTCAGAAAACAAAGGTCAGTAGGTCCAGCCACACTATAGAGCGGCTGTATTGACTGTGGACTCAGTACAAAGACGCGGCGGTATTCGTCGATTTCTATGGGTGGTTTCAAAGCGATGAAGCCATGGTTTTGGCTATGGAATACATGCCACTCGGTGACCTCGAGCAAAACCTACGCGAAATCGAGAACTCCCCTACGCACGAAGGTCCTGCTCTACCCGAGGCAGATGTCCAAGAGATTACGCAGCAGATATTGGAGGGCTTGGACATAATGCATGCGGAGGGGTTCGCTCATCGCGATTTGAAACCCCAGAACGTGTTCGTCGTCCAAAAAACCCCCCATTGGTGGGTAAAGCTGGGGGACTTTGGACTTAGTAAACAAGAAACTGGCCAAACTGTCCTTCGTACGCAGGCAGGAACTCAGCAATACATGGCGCCGGAACTATACTACTATGTTCCTGGCTTGGATCCAAATTCCTCAGAATACACAAATGCTGTCGACCTGTGGGCGCTTGGATGTATAATATATCGCGCAATGGCGGGCGCAGTCCCATTCCCAAACTTACTTTCACTCAGGAATTACTGTCAAGACTCGACAAAATCTCCTCTAATTATACCCTCTACGATGAAAGAGGCTGGGAAACTTGTCGAAGCATTTCTTCAGCCATCCCCTGCAGAACGCCCTTCGGCAAAGGATGCTCTTGAATCTACATGGCTGACACAGAGTACGTCTTCCTTCCAGTTAACGTCTACGGAAAGGCATCTAATTTTTCAATCAGGGACTAAACCTAACGTTGGCCCGCAAAATCTGCAATCATCCTTTACATCAATGAATATATCGAACGGTCAGCCTAACTACAATTCCGCGTCTCACATGGGCCTCCAATCGAACTACTCTATTCCTTCTAGGACTTCTGCAGTTCAAGAGCCGTCTGGCAAGGAGTCTTTATCAGAACCGTTACCCGCCCCGCCACAACCTCCAATCTTTCAATTCACAGGTTCTAAATCTTCAGATGGGCATACCCCAAGCGCGAGCAGAGGCTCCAACCCCAGCACCGCTCCGAAGTTCAATTTAGCCACCCCGGATGATCGAAATCCTCCTCTCATCAGAGAGCCCAATGGGGCAAGAGTCGAAACTTTTGACCAACAGCCTACCGCGCTTTCTCATCATGCTGATCCACAGCCTCGACTATCGCCTTCAAGACAGCCAATCCCCAAGCCTACTTCCCAACGGGACTCCGACACAATACGACCCCGTAGAAACAGCGCTACCCGGTCAACGGAGGCAGTGACAGATAGGGACCCCCGTGGCAACCAGAATACGATCAACCCCTTCCAACCAGTAGACAACTGGCGCAATCAAAATGAGTATGCTGTCTCCCCCAGAGGAAGTGGTCAGCATGAAGTCTCCACTGTCTATCGACGATCGCGAAGAGAGAGGTCTGGGGGAAAGTCTCCTGGGGGTTCTCTCGAGATTAATGTTGGGAATGCCTCGCGCCGTAGACCGCCAACTTTGCTAGTACACAACGACCCGCCAACTGCTATTCATGTACCCCACGCACCTCCAAGTCCCATGCGAGCGCACCACGATCATTCGTCGAAGCGAAACGAAGTTTTTGTTAGGAATAGTCGCTCTGGCGAGTATGAATCTCTTAGCCGAAACCCGAGCCCCAACCACCACCCATCGAAGCGAAACGAAATTTTTGTTAGGAATAGTCGCTCTGGAGAGTATGAATCTCTTAGCCGAAATCCGAGTCCTATCGACTCATCGAAGCGACATGAAATTTACATTAGGAACAGTCGTTCCGGCGAGTATGAATCTCCTGGTCGAAACGGGAGTCTCAACGACTCATCGAAGCCCATTCGTCATTCGGCACGAAGTAGAGATGTGGGAGCTAAGTATACTATAGTTGATGAAACAAAATCTGATGAAACGTGGTCGTCACACGGTTCCCTTGAGAATAATCCTGGTGTAGATGATGATGAACAGTCACCGAACACCACACCATCGCCACAGGATGAAGCTGTGCGACCCAAGTTTTATACCGCCGATGGAGCGGAATCTGATGGATCGTTGTCATCGCGGAACTCTCTGAAAAACAATCCTGGCGATTGGCCTCATGTTAGACAGTCGTCAGACTCCATAACACCTGCACAAGGTCCGTTCCCAGCCACGACCCCTGATCAGCCCGATCTCGACAGTTGGATCCCGTCTGCGAAGCCCGCACAGCAGCCCGCAAAGAAGAAACAGGGTTTTTTCTCGAAACTATTTAAAGGAGTAAATATGTCCTAAGTTAATACTACATTTTACACCAAACTAATGAAATATCAACCAGACTCAAACTACCCCAGTCGAGGCGAATGTGGACCCCAGGCCGCCCCCGCCACCTAGCCGGACAGTTCCAATGCCAATATTTGTTAAAACTCTGACTGGAAAGACCTGGGAGTTTCCCGCTTTCCCAACGGATACTGTGGCGGCCCTGAAGAGTGCAATTTACGAACAGCAACACATACCTCCCGATCAACAACGCGTGATATTTCGTGGGAAGGAACTTGTGGACGATAATACCCTCTGGTCCTACAATGTCAAGCCCAACGATACCATTCATCTAGTCCTGAGACTAAGAAGGCCAGAGGCACAGCACAATCTTGTCATAAAAACCCTTACCGATAGGACATATGACGTGGAATACAATCCCAATGATACGGTTTATAACGTCAAGGAAAAGATCGCTCGCAAATATGGCCTCTCAACCGATCAGCAGACTTTATTTTATGACGAAGAACGATTGGAGAATTATCACGGCTTGGGTTATTACGATATCGTAGCCGGCTCCGTACTCAACTTAGTCCTAAAGCGGAGGGAATCGACGGCCCCTATAATCCATATAAAAACCCTGACTGGGGTGGACATCCCCATCCAGACGTCCCTAGATGAGACGATTTTTAACATAAAAGGGAAGGTTTTGGATAAAGAGGGCATACCCATTGCTGTGCAGCGCCTGATTTTCGCAGGACGCGAACTGGATAATAGCCGCACAGCAAAGGAGTATGGGATCGAGGGCGGGTCAACCGTTCACCTGGTGTTAAGGATGTTGGGAGAGAATATCACTCACTAGGAGGGAGATTAATTCCCAAAGAAGTTTATCTTTCTTTTTTTTTGTAGCGTTAGGTAGCTCAGCGGGAACAGCGGGACATGTTTATATTGCTCAATATCATATATCCAAATCATATATTTATCGACTCGAAAGCCAGTATTCCAACTCTTAACACCATATACCACGTAGCTCCACTACGAATATCCGGGCTCCCCTCAAAACCTCAAACACTGATCCCCTGCATCTTCAACAAGACCTTCTCAATATACTTGACTCCCACCACAATACCATCCTCATCATAGACATCACCAAACTCCCCTTCTTCTTCTTCTTCATTTTCCACCCACTCTTCTCTCCCCATCTCGTCCTCGTTATCCTGTATAGAAAGAGGCTGTTTATCCAGACACCGCAAACACAGCAAGACGATATCTGCGTACTTCTGTCCCATTTTTGCAGGTAGCTCTTGGGATGCAACGGAGATAAGATGATCTTTGATAGCTGTTGCTCTCTTCAAGGTGTTCTTTTCGAAGCTATGCTCGGCTATGAAGTCTGGTTGTACTGGGATTGCCTGCTCCGATTCTGACATCTTTTTCGAGCCGTCCGCTTCCAGGAAAGCGCCGTCGGATATCGTCCCCGAGCTCGAGTAGGTAATGAAAGATTTCCAGAGTCCTAGCTCGAGGAGGACGACGCCCAAACTATATATATCGTGTTGCATTTGGTATCTTTCCTCTGGCTGGGTTCCCTGGCGACTAGGGTGTCGATCTGTAAAGAGAGTTAGTTAGCCAATACTTACATCTCTCTGTCACATGCGCCGAAACGTACATATATCACGGTGCCAGTCACCATCGCTAGTTCTATAGGTCATGCCCTCGGCAGGCCGCAACTTTTCGAAGCCCACCAGGTATAGATTTCCTAACACTCTTGTCCCCGCATTCTCTTCTTTCCCGAATATAATAGTAGTCTCCGGGCGGATGTTCTTGTGGACAAATTGGGAACTGTGTATGAAAAGAACAGAGTTCGTCAACTGCTTCGCAAGATCGAGTCGGCCGTTAAGTGGGTAAGAAGGGTTGCTTTCTATCAACAAAGCGCGGAGGGATTGAGGAGTAGATAGGGAGGTTGGGATTGGGAACAGGAACTTGAACGTTGGGGGTTCCCAGGGCTTCGTCAGGTTTATGGCAGAACGAAGCGGTTCCCTTGACGGTATTTGAGCAGATTTGACTACCCCAGAGCAGTTCAGGAGACCGAATTCCGCTGGGTCAACTTTCGATAGAATGTTGGCCAATTTACGGACATCTCGCATCGTCTGATCCATATCCGCAATGGGATTGCAGACCATGGTATCAATGAGGACGGTCTCTTGTGAGCCATCGAGTTGTCCAAGGAGAACTGGGGAGAACTCGATGGGCGTCTCATCGGAGCTGAGTATAGATGCAGGTTTGAAAATGCTGCCTTCCGCACGGATAGGAGCCGTTGTTGACTCTCTAGCGGCGTCACGAACACCCTTAGCAGCCATTATAAATTTGGTTTGCTGTGGCTTGCTCTCTTCCTGGTCAAGCTGCTGGTCAACGACCGAGTCCGCAATCCTCATCGTTAACATCCACGAAGGGTCGAACCTCCGCTGCCAGGCCTCCAGGTCATCCCTAATGCTTTCTAGACTATTCTTCTCGAAAGCATACTTAACCTTCTTCCTCGGAGCCATCGTCTCCAAAGCCTTTGACAAAGCTGGAATATCAATCTTCTTCCCAGCTTCCTTCTTCTTCCTCTCCTCCTTCTCCTGAACAATCAACTGATCCATCAGAAGTGTCGCAGTTTTCAACTTCCCCTCAAGCTCCGACAACACGCGCGCTTGAACATCCCGAAAGTGCGGCTCAAGCTTATTCGCGATATTTCTGAGAAATTTTATCTGTGCTTCAGTCTTCATCCAGTTATGCTCGATGGTGACCATGAGCCCCCGAACTTCGTCTTCGGCGTGGCGGTAACTCTGGATCCTGCGCACGAGTTTTTGCCCGTACCTAGTATCATTGGTAAGAGAAGAAGAATACAGGCGACCTTATGTCGAGAAAGGGGGCTAAGAGAAGTCATCATACTTTATACATTGATCTGCGAACTGGACAGCCGCAAAAGCGGTCCCAACATATTCTGCCATCCTTCTTTGTCTTCCGCTTAATACCGAGTTGATGATATAAATTATGCGCTTGCCCTACATAGATCCAGGATTGTGGCTCCCTTGTATAATAAAATAAGGTGTTTGAAACCTCCTTTGCGGGTGAGGCTGTGCCTGAAGAATCATCCCATAAGGCTCAAACAAGGCTCAAATAAGGCTCGGCCCCGGATCTCATGGAGGGGAACACCCGTTCCTATTTTTAGCATTTCCATGCTGAGTGACCTCATCGGTTGCACGCCTGTCTCACCTCAATCAAGAGGATAAGAATTATCGAATCGACAAATTCAGGGGTAAATTCGACGTTGAGAATGTGCAGATATGTGTTTTTAAGTTATTTGCACAGTTGAAGTGTCTATGAAATCGGGACTTAGCACCCAGAACCATGGTACTGTAGGTCATCATTCCTAAGAACCAGAATATCATTTTCTACGCACCATCAATAAAAGCCCAACCGTCCAGCGTCCCAACCCCTAACTAACTCGAAGAAAAGAACTCCCAAACAGATAAGAAACAAGATCATACAAGCCCGCCCCACAAAGTTCTAACTTTTCTCCCTTCTTCAAAGCGAACAATCATGAATCCCCGTCGGCCCGTTCTCGTTATACTCCACCCTGCTCAAAAACCCCTTACTCAACCCCTGATCAATCACAAACACCACCTTCGCGGCAACCTGCGCCCCCAAAAACGTCGCCTCTTCCATTCCGACATTATGCGAGCCTGATGCCCCACTCGCTCTACCGTCTTGGCCTCCCTTAGCCGCCCCAGAACCAGCTCCACCAGCGCCATTAGCTCCCGAGGAATTAGCAGCGGGTCCTGCGCCACCTCCACTACCACCTCCTCCCTGCTCTTTCCATTCGGGGAAGTATTCTGGCGGTTTGAGGGTCTTTACGGACATTGGGGTTTGGGAGTGGCCTGTGGATCGGTGGTGTGCTGCTAGAGCTGCGGCGTTGATGTTAGGATCCTGTGGGGTTACTGCTGCGGAAGCTGCGTTGAGGTGGTTGTTGGGGGTTGCGGGGTTGTTGGCGTGTGTGGCTGCGACGAGGAGTGGGTTGACTCCGTGGGCAGCGGGGTGGTTTTGTGGTCCTGGGTTTTGAACTTGAGCTGGGGTGTTGGTGCCGCCGGTCGGTAGGGGTGTGGAGAAGGCGGATGGTAACTCTGAGGTGAAGATAGTGCCAGAAGGAGATAGGATGTATTTTTGGGTGATAGTTGAGAGAAGAGCTTGTGTGAAACCTAGGATCGAGTATGTTAGCATCAATTTATGGGATGAAATGAACAATTGTTCTCACCCTTTATTTTACTACCATTGCCAAGGACAATCAAAGAATCCCAAAGTTCGCTTCGCTTCGAAGGATCAGACACGGATAAGATGGTATGGTGAATCTGCGCAGCGATCGTATCCAGAACGCCATAACTACAGCGATCATCGGTCTTCGAATCACTCGGAGTCGTCAACAAGAAACGTTCCACGCCCACTTCGATCTCCCTCTTCTGAAGGACGAACTGATCGGCACCACCTTCCGACCCCTCAGCTGGTTCTCGCTTCACAAACTCCTGAAGTTGGAACGTAGCTTTCTCCTTCTTCGAGTTTGGTAAACGACTTGTCTTGCCTTGCTCTCCGCCTGCTCCCTTTTTGGCTTCAGCAGCTTTTTCCGCCTTCTCCCTTTCCCGCTTCGCGAGGTACTCGCTCGTGTTTCCGCTAACGATCGTAGCAACGTCCAATACACCTTCATCTTCTTCGGCCTCGCCGTTGTTGAGCGGCCCAACTCCAGCGATTTGAGGTCGCGCAACCGTATCCGCCGATGGCTTCTTCGCCTCAGCGTCAGGTCCATCTGTGGTCGTGGCCGCAGCCTGAGACACGGTAGCCGCAGTCCCGGGGAACGGTGTTCCAGCTGGTAGAATTTCACAAATATTACTCTTCTTCAACTGCTCACACATATCCCTCGTAAACGCTTTCCCACGTAGCAACTCAGTAAGCCGATCTGTCATCGCATCACCACCACATCCAGGAACAGCTACCCCTCTCCCATACTCATTAACCACGTAGTCCGTCACAGCCGTAACATCAACCTTCCCATACCCAACATCCACAACCGTCGCACTCGGCGTCCCATAAGCATAGCAAACCGCTAATGCAGAATCCATCAGACAAAATGCCGGTGTCTTAAACTTCTCGAAAACGAACTGCGTAAGAGTCTCCCGATCTCGCGCCGTCCATACGGGTTGCCCGATAAGCATGACGGGCGTATGGAAAGGTGGGCTCAGCGTATTATAAATATGCGTCAGGAGTGCGAAAAAGCACGGCCAGTCGGTAATCGCCCCATTGACAAGCGGGTACACCGCGCCTTCGTCTGACGAAAGGTCCTCCTCATACACAGTCTCTTCCTCCTTGACTTCAGTCGCAGAATCCGTGGTTGGGGCCGCATCTGCATCCTTCATCTCTTGATCTTCCTTTTGCGCATCCGCCCCGCCATCAGGAGCTGCTGCTGCAGGCGCTGGTGCTGCGGGGGCGGGCTTTGTAACCTGCACCTTCTTTTCTCGCACTCGATGAGGTTCCCATTCTCCTTTCTTTTCAGCGGGGAACATGCGCGTCGGGAAACGGAATCGAGCGGGTGTGAATGATTCAGGCAATCCCAATTGCGCCAGGGTTGTTTGCGAACCTGGCGCAATGATCTGTTTGCGTAGAGAACGAGGTTAGTGGGTTGGGTGTGGTTGAGAATTATAGCTAAGGTAGCCCATTTTATCTAGATCCGACGCTAATACTCACTAAGATATGTTCATCTTTGAACGGTGGCATTGTGCCGGTCTATTTTCCGCTGGTCGTTGAGCTCTAGAGCTTTCTTCCTTGTATCAGTCGGAAGATTGTGTTCCTGAGATCGAGAGGCCTGAGTTAGCGCCACCACGGCGCGATTTTACGATAACAGAACGGTGGGCAGAGTGAGATAACGCCCCTTCACAATCCACAGGCACTCCTTATAAGAATTATCACCGTGAGCTGAAGAGTGAGAAATAAATGCCGAATAAGGGGCGCATCCTCCGTGCGGTGGGAAAAGCTCACTTTACTGTTTGGATAGATCACGTGATATCGCCCCGAGCTACGATGTCCGACTTCTACAATAGAACAATAGGATAGAGGGATAAAGGGTATCATTCATAGTTGCGAGGCAATTGAAGAAGAGATGTAAGAGATATTTAACGATATCTGGATGAAAATCATATGCTCCGTAGATAACGCCCCGTCCAAGATGCTTTCAACGCCGGAAAAAAATTGCAGAAAAATAATTAATGGAACTTTTCCGCCGAAATTTGACAAACAAGCGCCCCCTAGCTCTTCTAAATCATTCATAATAGGCGTAAGCTCATCGTGCGGTATCACTGGCCCTCAGGACCACAATTGTACTTCTCCGTCGCGGATCGGAAGAGTTCCTGTTGTTGTCTGACCAACTCTTCCTCGGAGAGACCGCTTTGCTCCATCTTGCTAGTTTTCTTTTCTCGTGACTATCAAGCAGGTTGAATGTTAGCCTCTTATACCTGACCAAGCAAACAGAGCTCCGGAGAGGCAGAATACTGACTCTTAGTTGTTCCTTGTGCTCTTCCGCCACAGCAAGAACATCAGGGACGTAGTCGCCAAACCCTAGGTCTTTCAGTGCTTTCTCAACATGTTCGCATGCGATTGTCTTCTTGGCTTCCTTCTCACTGATGTCGTTTGCTTCGGAGGAGATAAGGGTTATGAACTCGACGCAGCATTCGATGAGTAGGTCGCGCGCATCTTTGGCAAATGTTTGGCCGGATGAGGAGGGTAGGATCTCGGTGATAATCTTTTGGACAGTTGCTGCAATAGTATTCATTAGCATTCAGCACCGATAAGATAGATAAGAACGCGTGGTGGAAGCGCCACGGCGGGGTAGCAATCGGGGGCAACAATAAACGATTGTCCGGGTACAAAAGGCAGTGGTAAGCTGCGGACAATGCGCGCGATGGGAAGTACCCCATATCAACGGAGAATGGGAGGTGTACCTTTAGGAAGCGAGAGGTCGTCGTTGCCTAGAAGTCGGCGTTAGCAATCTCTTGCATATAGAGATACACTCTCCCAAACGATGAAAACTCACCACCAAACTCGCGGTCTGACATGATGGGCAGATGTTAGAGTATCTCTATCAAAGGTCTGTCTTCTCTCGAGCGGCAGAGCATAAGAATGCCTTATCAAAGATGACGGCGGGGGGCGAAGCTCAGGCTTTAAATAACCAAAACAAGCAAGTTGAACCATCAAAGCTCCTGTCACTTTTCTTCAGTGTTTGCCTTCTTATTGGCTGTTTGGACCTGCAGGCTGAGGTAATTCTTTGTCCACCTGATCGGAGCGGAGAAACTTCGTTCCGTGTTTGTCGCACCTTCAACTTATTTTTTTTCGCATAAATTCTCTCGATCTTCTTTTTCTTTCTCTTTCTTTCACTTCAGACATCCTCTTTGGGAGCTTCATCTTCGATTTAATAATCCAGAGATGGCATTTTATGTGATGCTATCGCTTGCTACAAGACTAATGGCTATGGTAAGTTTTATCCTTCCCCTCTCTCTATCCCTATTATCATGATGAACATCGTTGTCGCCCCTATCATACCAGCAATAGCTCTTGTGGTGATTTACCTGTCCTAGCCAAACGGACTTTCTGATATAAATCAATCAATCCTTTTGATTCTGCTTGTCAACCTTCTTCGTGGACTTGTCTGACTTGTGAACAGTAATACAGATATCCTGGCTTCTACTTCGACCTGCTGGCCAGTCGAAGAGCACTTCGGTCCATAACCTTTCTCATAATGTACGTTGTCCACCAACTGCGCGCTACCACATTCCCCCTCGCACAGTGATGAGCAAACTTTAAGTACTATCAAATTCGGATATTCGATGACGATACATACTGGTTCGATTACCTGAAAACGTCGATACCTCCATTGGCTTTCCCAGACAACATGCAAAGTCGAAACAATGGACTAACAGTGGCCTATATAGCTTGACAGACCCTTATATATTTACCAATACGATATCTTTTGTTAATTTCGGTTCGTTCCCATATTTCTCTTTCCTGGATTAATACACTTGACATGATGCAAAAAAACACTCCATGCTAAATATAAAGTCGTCTTGAACTTCTAATGCTTAAAAATATGTATTACTTTTCATCTTTCGGCTGATTGTCATCCTTGTTCTCATATCATATGTCCATTGCTTCTTCTATGGCATTTGCTAACCGTCTATGGTTATAGGCTTCCACCGCTAGAAAATTGACAATCGATGTGACTTATTCTTGAAAAGCTTCCAATGCTGGATGGTCCCATCTGTTTCATGTCAGAGTATTTCCTCATATAGGAAATTCAGTATGAAGTACTTACGATAAAAATTTGCCGCTCAAATCATATGGTGCATCCAGAGCTAGCTTAGCAATGACATGTCCAGGCTGTTCAGGCTTCAGTAGCTTTCCATTCTCGTGTGCACTAGTGAATTTGCTTGCGTCTTTCCCCATATTCCCAAGGTGCTCTTCCCTCAGTTCAAGCTGCATATCCGTATCCACCATTCCTGGCCGTATAGAGACGGTAGTGACATCTGGTTCCTCACTCTGCAAAGTCAGAGCGAGGTGATTCATGGCCGCCTTGCTAGCGCCGTACAACCCCCATCCAATGTATCCGTTAGCAGCAGCGCCTGAGGAGGTCATGATAATCTTCCCCTTCGACTCTCGAAGATGCGGTAGCGCAGCTTTAGCCTTAGGCCAGAATAGAAAAATTAGTTTCCCTCCAAGACCATCCATCCATCCAAGAAACAACCGATACTCACAAAAGCAACCGCACTCAAAAAATTAACATCCAACGCCCCCTTCCACGCCTCCAAATCCGCCTCCGCAATCCCCCCAATAGGCCCAAGAGCCCCGTGGTTAAGAACCACCCCATCCAACCTCCCAAACGCCGAGACCGCAAGATCAACAGCCTTCTTCCCGAGTGAGAAGTCGGCGAGGTCTCCGCTCAGGACCTCGACTTGGCCTTTATATTGGTCTTTGAGTTGTTGGAGGGGTTCTTTGGTTCGGGCTAGGATTACGAGGTTGCTTGAGCGGGGGGCGGTGAGGAGGTGTTTGGCGATTGCGAGGCCGATGCCTGGGTGGTTGGTTTAGCTTTGGGAACACTGGTGCTGGGGGGGCGGTGGGGAGGTGGGAGAGCGTACCCCTCGATGCACCGGTGACGATGATCGTTTTTGGCGACATTTTGCTTCTGTTCCGTTCAGATTTGTTTAGATGCCTGGTTTATTAAATGTCAATTGATCTGTTTAAAGCAGAGTCGCACAGCTAATTTGATAGGAAAAATCGCTATAAGAACCGTCCATCAACCTCTCCTCCTGGTGAACCCCGCTTGAATCTCGTTATACCACCAGCAGAGTCATGGGTAAATTGTTGCCCGAGAACATATGCATAGGGATGGCCTTGTGCAGTTGGACTTGCCGGCGTTTAGGGGAATAGTACTACAAGAAAGTTGAGAGCGTATACTCACCGTATGCGGTTGTTGGAGAAAAAAATATATAATTACCCCACCAAATGTCTTCGTAGATGAGATCAATATCGACTTCCTCTCATTGACCTCCAAATAGGGCGCTTTGAGCTTGCCTTCTTCCCTTCTTCGAGACCTATAACGGAGGTGATAATAGCGACGCTATGGAATATGTACTTTTCGCGTTCCGTGGAATTGTTCCGTTGCTCGATGTCCCTCTTTCGGGGCTTGATAAGTTGCTGGAGGGAGGCTTGGCGCTAAACGCACGCTAAAATTACGGGCATGGAGCTTGTTTGCACCTCCTGAGAGTGACAACCACAGGCGTCCTTACCGAGTCTCAAGGATATCACGATGTACACTGTTTTGAACGCTCTGGTGAGCATATGGACCTACCATGAACTTTAGATATCTCAATTTTTAGCTACAGATACGTCGACGTCGAATTGGAAACCATTCGGTTAATTCTCGCCCGACTACCGAGCATGGGAAAGATGGGCTACCCACATGGCACATGTTGCCCCCTCACGAGGAGCCCTTCCTCACCGTTCTAGGGATTCAAAGAATCTCTTAGATACCTAGATTTTTGCTTCCACCAAAGACGATGGAGTCCACACCACCACATCTGAAGCCTCGTAGCGAGGTAAAAACATGTCTCAACCAAGCCTTTGCTTCTAAGGCCGACGGTTGTTTGAAAGAGCTACATGAGTGGACCGAATACCCGACAGAAGTGGTATCGTTTACTCCTGACAAAGACTCATGGTTCGGTCATCGACAGACCCCTCGTTATACAATCGACGAGCTCACCTCTCTCCAATGGGGAAAAGGCGATGAATTCATCATCGACTTCGGTACCCATCGGGTTGGATATCTCAAGTTCCGTCTCGAAGCGGAAGGAATAAATATAGATGCACCCGCGCGCTTGAAGTTCACGTTCGGAGAAGTCACATCTGATGTGGCCGAGGAGTTGCATCCGTGCAAGTCATGGATCAGCTCGAGTTGGATCCCGGATGATACGATGAATATCGATTGGTTACCCTGCGACGTGGATTTCCCGCGGCGTCATGCTTTTCGCTATGTACGGATACAAGTTATCGATACATCGCAGAAGTATAAGGTTCGGTTTACTCAAATAAGTGTGCGTGCGGTGAGTGCCGTTTCCCCTACGGAAGCTGCGGCGGTCGAAACGTTCCCTAGCGAGGACCCACTTCTACGGGAGATAGATCGTGTCAGTCAGCTCACATTGCGTGACTGTATGCATACCGTATTCGAAGACGGGCCTCGAAGAGACCGGCGACTTTGGTCTGGGGACCTGCGCTTGCAGGCTCAGACGAACTACTCTACCTTTAAAAACTATGATCTTGTGAAACGATGCCTCTACCTTTTTGCTGCTTTGCCCGGGGAAGATGGGTCACTTCCTGCATGCTTGTACGAGAAACCTGCCCTGGTTGCGGGGAGTGATTATATCGTCGATTACGATGCTCTCTTCGGGACTATGGTGTATGACTATGCCATTGCGTCTGGAGATTTGGAGACCGCTCATGATCTCTGGGACACCACCCTTAATAGCCTTAAGCGGCCCCTATCCTACGTTTCAGCCGACGGGATCTTCGATGGTGACATGGGAGAGGATTGGAAATTCCTCGACTGGGCCCCGGACCTGGATACCAATACCGGCATGCACGGGTTACTCATGTTCTGCTGTTCTACCGTGAACAAGCTTGCCAGACTCCTAGGCAAAGAGCCACCCCATGAAGCTATCGTGAAGAAAATGGCAGCCGAAACAGAGAAACTTTTCGACGAGAAACTAGGCGTATTCGTCAGCGGAAAACCCCGTCAAATATCATGGCACTCCCAAGCGTGGATCGCTCTATCCGACTCCGTCCCACGGGACCAAGCAAAACGAGCCCTATTAAACGCCATGAAAGACCCAACAGCGAAGAAACCTCTCTGCCCCTACGGTTGGGCTACATTCGCCGAGGCCCTGGCGTTTTGCGGGGCAGAGGAAGAGTGTCTAGACTTAATACGCGGTTATTGGGGTAAGATGATACATTGTGGTGCGGATACGTTCTGGGAGTGTTTTGACCCGGGGGATCCGCATGCGAGTCCGTATGATGATTTTCATAATAATAGCTTCTGTCATGCGTGGAGTTGTACTCCGTCTTATCTCCTTCGGGTGACATTGAAGGGCTATCTGGAGAAGATCCAGGAGGGTTGACCTTGAGAGCTTATATTAGACGAATTAACTGGACGTTCGAATATTCCGTGACTTATGTTTCGCTGTTGTAAACTTGGCCATGTAAGAAAGCCTCAGGACAATCCCAAAGCATTTAAAAACCGACCGTTGAGCGAACAAACAAGGTCACCGCCGACGAAGAGTAGATAAAGTATCATATCACGTGATCAACCGCGAAAGTGGGAGGCGCGCGAAACGCGTCGTCCGGCTGCAAAAATTATTTGGATGGTGGGGAGAAATATTATCTACAATCAACGAACTGACGGACAATATCAGAGACGAATTGAATTCGCTACTAAGGCCTAAAGACACTAGAATCGCGACCCAATTTCTCCCAGTGAGCAATTATGGCGGACGAGGGGGGCTACAATGATACCAATCGGGCGTTTCTGCAGGCCTTTATGGCGCATTCGACCATGACGCTGGGGGAAGCAAAGCCTGTTCTCGCAGCTATATTTTCTGTTCATGGTGAGATCGAACCTCCCAATTCTTCTTTGACGCGTTCAATGGCTGCCGGAATCGCCTGTGTCGACATCTACTAACCCTTCATATACTAACCACCCAAATTCCCGCTCTCTAGAAAAGCGTGAAGTTCTCCCCGAAGACGTCACAGAAGCAGATCTCAACAGCTACATCTCCGGCGCAAATACCACCATCTCCCCCTTCGATCTCGAAATCCGCAGCTCCCTCCACCAAACAACTCACACCCGAATTTACGCTCTCGTAAACACCACCTCCGACCCCCTCACACAACTAGCTACTACCTACTCAGCCGATGAGATCGCATTTGTGAAACGCGTCTTGGACGCCATGTTTGAGACGTATAATACGCGCCGACAGGAAGCGATGGTTGTATCTTCCATGCAGGCATTGCAGCTTGCGAAACCAGGGAGTGGTAGTCGGCAGAGTATGAATAGGCGGGAGTCAGAGGGGGGTACGCAGGGGAGTTTGGGGCAGGGGTTGACTATGAAGGAGGCAGAGAGTATGATGGGGAGGTTGGTGGAGGAGGGGTGGATGGAGAAGAGTAGGAAGGGGTTTTATAGTTTGAGTCCGAGGGCGTTGATGGAGCTGAGGGCTTGGTTGGTTTCTACGTATAATGATGTGGATGAGGGTGAGGATGAGGAGGATAGTGGGAGGGTCGATAAGGTGAAGATGTGCTTTGCTTGTAAGGAGATTGTTACGGTGGTAGGTTTATTTCGCTTCTTCTTCCCCTTTTTTCACCTGGGATGTTGTTCGGGGATTGGAGACTAACTGGGAATTTTGGTAGGGTCAACGATGTCCTCAGCGGCTGTGCGCTGGACGGCTGCATGATATTTGCACTCGCAACTTCTTCAGAATGCAGCGGGAAGAGAAGTGCCCTGTTTGCAAGGCTGATTGGACAGGAGATAACTTTGTTGGGGAGAGGGCTATTACGACGACAGACCAGTACATGGCAGGCCGTCGACGAAGTGGTAATACCCAGCGTCAGGTCGCTGAGCCAGAGGAAGAGGAAGAAGAGGAGACCATTAACGACGGCTGAGTGTTTCGAGGTTCGAAACGTCAAATATGCACCGATGCATAAGATTGTTTCTTTCTTGCCTTGGCTTAAGGAATTAAACCCTCACCTATATCACATCTGTTTGGGAAAGTCGACGCGTGCTCCAAATCGTTGACACATGTCGAGCATGATGGTGAAATGCGGGCTTCCCGTTCCCGGACTGTTCACACGGCTCGATATTCTGCGATCGACTGACCGAAACCCGTGCTAACGTGGTTGACCGGCATTGCCCCAAATCACTATTTTCATGAGAGTTTGCCGAAAGAAGGAAAAGAGCAAGAGATTTTTTGGAACTAGAGGGCAAGGTGACACACACCGGCATCGACGAAGGAGCTCGAAAATCCTCCGAACCCCTTTTTATCTGCAGCGTGGGGCAGGGATGCGGAATCCTTTTGGATCGTTGTGAGGAAACTGACGATCCTGGACCCTTAATCTATGGTGATGCGATATGTCGGCATGAGATTGTTCGCCTTGTGAAGGGTGAAGTTGCGATTGTTAGAATTTCTGCTTCAGCGAATCGATCGAATATACTGTTCTTTTCTTTCTCGCTATATGAAGCAAGTTCTTATATCTACTCGTGAGATGAAGCCATTACTGCAAAGAAACCCTAAACCCTAATACCCCGAAGAAGGACCGTTTCTCTTCCCCGCAATACCAAGAAAAAACGCCAAGACCATGTGTCGTATTTCTGGAAATTAAAGCTTTACCTGAAAGATTACCATCCCTGTAATTTTTGTGGTTCTCCTTTTTTTTTTCTGGAATTTCGATGGAGACGGTGAGCTTTTTTGACACTTTTCGAGGGTGATTGAGAGTCAGTTTCGAGATTTCATTAATGATTAAGGTCATTGCGATTCTTGGGGATCTCTGGCTTTTGATCCTTCTGACAGGGTGGGATGATCTGTTTCGTTCTAGTTGGAAAGCTAGAAAGATGTCACCTCGTATCCCCATATCACCCGCAGGCTTCTTTTGGGAACTTTCCGATGGACTGAGAGCTCCCCAGATATGTTCTCCATGCGTTGAAGAGAGAGTGACTCAATCTCGCGGACTGAGCATAGAGTCATCATCAACCACGGTTCACTGCACGCGTTCAGACCCCTTTAATCCTATATAGAGATCGTCCCTGGTTCCTGTGCTCATAGAGTTCTTTCCCGACGTCATTCTCGGTCAACTTTCCTCGCATCGCAAGAACGAGCCTCTTCGTATAAACCTTGAAAAAAGAGGACCGAACTGCGAAGAGAGAGACCGAGAAAATATCCTGGGGTTCAAGAGCTTGGATGTGCATTTAGTTTCTAGACTTTGAAGATCGTTCGCTTTATCTTTCTTTTTATAAACATCGGGATTCCCGCCCGTTTTTAATCTCTCGTTTCTCTTTCTCACCTCTTTCTCCGTGGGCAAGTCACTCTTTACTTCTCCTTTCGTGTCGATGGATTGAGTCGGCTCGAGGTGGATAGATTTGCTTTTGGATTGTTATTGTTAGATCTTGGGTTATTAGATTAGATATAGATCTTTAATTCGAAGCTAGAGAGCTTCGGGGACTTGAAGATGCGGTTTAATGTACGCGCGACCTCTCCATCCTTGACCGTGATGCTAACTCACTGCTCTAGACGCTTGGGAATGCCTTGCTGTTCCTCACTCAGCTTGCGCCCGTCTTCGCTGCCTCTCATGAGGAACGAGTTGCCGCTGTATTCAGCAGAAATATAGCGTCGAAGTCGGTCTTGGAGGAACGGAATACCGGGGAGGACGATAGTTCCATCTATCCCACTAAATTCACCGGTGTGACCTGGGATAATGAGGGTTGGCGGCTGAAGACAACTGTCCTGGACCAGGGTCACTACCAGTCCCGTGGATCAATCGCCAATGGTTATATTGGTATCAATGTTGCTGCAGCTGGACCCTTTTTCGAATTGGACGTCCCAGCCGCTGGGGATGTGATCAATGGATGGCCGCTTTACTCTCGGAGACAAACATTCGCCACCATCGGGGGTTTCTATGACTCGCAGCCAACCACCAACGGGTCGAATTTCGAGTGGATGAACCAGTATGGTGGAGAGAGTGTGATCAGTGGTGTACCTCACTGGAGTGGACTCGTTTTGGATCTGGGCGATGACAAATATTTGGATGCGACTGTTGATAATGCGACTATCTCAGACTTCAGCTCCACGCTCGATATGAAGGCCGGCGTCCTTTCCTGGTCCTATACTTGGAAGCCTGAGGGTAGCGGAAGCTTTGACATTGAGTATCGACTATTTGCGCACAAACTTCATGTCAACCAGGCCGTCGTACGGATGGAAATCACCCCTTCGGAAGATACCCAGGCCACCGTTGTGAATGTTATTGATGGATTCTCTGCTGTACGAACAGACTTCGTGGACTCGGGATCTGATGGTGATGCGATTTACAGCTCTGTGCGCCCTAATGGCATCGATGATGTTACAGCACACTTGTACGCCGCCATGGTTGGAGATTTGGATGAATCGTCCCTTCGTATCGCAACAGACAAGCCATACGTGCACTCGAACGAGTCTTCAATCGCCCAGGCAGCCGACGTAAAATTAACTGCCAAGAAGACCACTGCAATCACGAAGTTCGTGGGTATTGCCTCTTCCGATGCATTCAAGGACCCTAAAGAGGTCGCCAAGTGTGCGTACACTGAGGCCGTGAATAATGGATACGAGGCCTCCCTCAAGTCACATATCGAGGAGTGGGCCACAGCTTTCCCCGATAACTCCGTCGACCGTTTTAGCGACCCAAAAACTGGTTCTCTTTCCAACGGGCCTCATATCGTTGAAACTGCCCTTACCGCTGTCTCAAACCCGTTCCACATCCTACAGAACACTATCAGTGCGAACGCGAAGAAGGAAGTTGGTGACGCCCCCGTTGACGAAAACAGCGTTGCTGTCGGTGGCTTGACATCTGATTCGTACGGAGGACTTATCTTCTGGGATGCTGATATCTGGATGCAGCCTGGAATCGTCGCTGCTTTCCCAGAAGCTGCGAAAGGGTTCACAAACTTCCGTGTTGCTAAATATAAGCAGGCATTACTCAATGCTCAGACTTCTTACCAGGGTTCCCAGAATGATACGACATTTTCGGAGGATGCTGCAATTTTCCCATGGACTTGTGGACGCTTCGGAAACTGCACCGGGACTGGACCTTGCTTCGACTACCAGTATCATCTTAACGGCGATATTGGCCTGCAGTTTATTAACTACTGGGTTACCACTGGTGACACTGAATTCTTCAAGGAGAAGCTGTTCCCAGTTTATGACTCTGTGGCTACTTTGTTTTCTGAGGTTTTGGACAAGAATGGAACACAGTACTCGGTTGCTAACTTGACTGATCCGGTAAGCGCCTTATTGCACTTTTTGGAAGTATATCTCTAATGGTTATTGATAGGATGAATATGCCGATCATGTCGACAGCGGTGGATTCACGATGGCTGTCATCTCCGAAACGCTTCTTTACGCGAACTCATTTAGGAAGCTATTCGGCCTAGAGGAGAACGTGACTTGGACCGAGATGGCCGAGAACGTGCTTATCCCCAAGGATCCTGCCACTGGCATCACTATGGAATACACTACCATGAACGGCAGTACCCAAGTCAAACAGGCCGATATCGTGCTCAATACTTTCCCCTTAAGATATACCGATAGCTACAGCCCTGAGGATTCGCTACGAGATCTTGACTATGTAGGTTTCCATCTTGTTTCTTATATGGTATAATTGAAAGAGCTAACAATACTGTGCAGTATGCTGGGAAACAATCCCCTAACGGCCCTGGCATGACATACGCAATCTACTCTGTGGTCGCCAACGAGGTATCGCCTTCTGGATGTTCCGCATATACTTATGCTCAATATTCGTATGACCCGTACATGCGAGCTCCATTCTTCCAATTCTCCGAGCAGATGGTGGATGAGTTTATCCTCAATGGTGGGACTCACCCAGCTTACCCATTCCTAACGGGCAACGGAGGAGCGAATCAAGTCGTGCTATTCGGATACCTTGGATTCCGCCAGCTACCCGATCTAGTCCTGCACGTTGACCCCAACCTTCCACCGCAAATTCCATACGTGCAATACCGTACCTTCTACTGGCGAGGTTGGCCCATCACCGCTGCATCTAACTACACCCACACCACCATCTCTCGAGCAACGGATATCCCAGCTTTCGAGAACGCTGACCCACTATTCCGCCGCTCCACAATCCCCGTCCACGTCGGCCCAGAAAGCAACACCAAGGTTTTCACCCTTCCAAGTGACGGCTCGGTTCTCACAATCCCCAACCGTCAAGTCAGCAACACGAAAACCTACGCCGGAAACACCGCTGAATGCCGCCCCGTGACTTCCAAGAACGACTACGCACCCGGCCAATTCCCCATCGGAGCAATCGACGGCGCCGTCTCCACAAGGTGGCAACCCGCCCTTGCCAGTGAACAGGCCTCTATCACGGTCGAACTCGACCCCACAAGCGGCAAGAAAATCACAGGATTCCTCTTCGACTGGGCCCACTCCCCACCCGTAAACGCATCTGTCGCCTTCCACGACAACCCGGAGGAATCCGACCCCGAATCCGTCAAATCGGGAGACTGGAAGATGGTCACCATGCTCACAAACATCGAGCTCTCACACCCGTATGACCCAGAAACAACGGATTTGAATAAGATCGCTATCTACCAAGGGAATATCACGAATGTTACCCTCTCGGAACCAGCTAAGAGGCCTAGGTTTGCTACGCTGTTTGTTTCTGGAAACCAAGCTCTCGGAGAGGCTGAGATTATTGCCGGGAACGGGACTGGAGCTACTATTGCGGAGTGGGCGGTTCTTGAGGAGTAGGATAGGATAGGATAAAAAGGCTTTAAGGGGGTTGGCGATGGGGAATTTTTGGATATTGTTTATAACGTTAGATAACTGTATTTATTATACATCCGTATTGGTAATGAGGTAGTTGAGTTAGATGAAAGCACTTTCTTTTCTCATTTTGGTGTTTCCCTATGACCTGCTTGAGTGAGCTGATAAGGGAATAGGGGAGAAGATAAGACTGATATTAGTGGCTACATACCAAAAGACTCAACTATAGATAGAGAAAGGTAAGAATAAGAGAAGGATATAAATATTTATGGTACAGCCCTGCATCAGCGTCACTTTGCACCCTCTACCTACTTCGTCAATCTCATAGCCCCTCTCGACTAGTAAGCGCATAGTACGACGAACATTTATCTACCCATCTATCCAAATAGAAACAGAAAAAGGACGAACAAAGGACAAATTATAAAAGGGCCACCCTTTCTCACTCACCACCAACCACTTACTGGTCAATCGCAAACCGATCCAAGAACCTGAAAGTCTTCAGACCCTCGACCAAAGCACTCGCGAGCTCACCGCCCTGGTCCTGAGCACTGACGTACACACCCTCTGAAGATTCAGAGATCGAAGCGGCTCTGAGCGCTGACGCACCGCCAGCCAATGCAGCGACGGGTTTGCCGTAGCGGTATCCGTCAGTGAGAATCTTAAGGGGACGGCCCTCTGGGTAGAGAGTTGACGAAGGAGTGGTAGAGTTAGAAGAAGGTTTCTGGAAGAGAGATTCGGTGCCAGGAGCGACGACGATGGCGTCAAAAGCGATCGCGTCTGCTGCGGAGTAAGTCATGCCGATAAGCTCGTCAGATAGAGATTCGGCGACAACGACGAGGTCAACGCCAGAATCGCCGAGGTTAGATTTCAATTGGTCAATGACTTCGGTTTGACCCGAGACCTCGCTGGTAGAGGTGAGGTATCCGACTTTGAGACCAGCGACCTTCAGAAGAGGGGTTCCGAAAACGCCTACACCAGCAGTTGTGTTGTCGTGGTAGTAGGTTGGGTCTGGCTCGGGGGCCTCGATACCGATGGCTTCGGCAACACGCTTTGCCACGTCATTGCTGACTCTGTTAAGCTGGATGATGACATTCTGCTTTACAACGGAGCTCTTGAGGTTGGACGTCTCGAATCGTATTGCGTTGATTACAAACTGCTTCTCGGTAGGGGTCAAGGAGTTGTAGAACAGCCGTGGCTGGGACCAGGCGTCCTCGAATGTAGGGCTGAGAGCGCGAGTGAGCTTGCCGCTGGTAGTTCGTCCAGGAGTAGTGAAGAAGCCCTTGCCGGCTGTCTGGTTCGCTTGCTTGGGAGAGCCAGCGTTCAGTGTGTTGGGGGAGTATGCGGCTGGGTTCAATGGAATGTACATCTGGCCTGTATGATTGTTAGAGCTAATTCATGTATGGCAAATGTAAGTTTTGAAGGATAGCATACCGGCTCCGTCCCGGTTGTTATTGTGGATAGGGACTCTTGGCTGGTTGATAGGGAGTTGCTCGAAGTTAGGGCCACCATTACGGTTCAATTGGGTGTCCAGGTATGAGAAGAGACGTCCTTGGAGAAGCGGATCATCAGTAAAATCGATACCGCGAACAATGTGTCCAGGTTGGAACTAGGCGAGTCAGTACGAGCACCTATTGGAAGTGACGAGGCGGAAGGGGTGTAGCATACCATGGCTTGCTCAGTTTCGGCAAAGAAATTACGCGGGTTGCGGTTCAATTGCATTTTACCCAACTTCGTAATAGGGACCTCTTCTACCGGAAGAATCTTGGTAGGGTCAAGTAGGTCGAACCCCCATCTGAGCTGATCCTCTTCGTCGATGATTTGTACACCGAGCTATAAACAATTGATATTTAGCATCGCAGGCCATAAGACGGAAAGCTGATTTCTAACATACCTCCCACTCTGGGTAACGTCCGGCTTCAATCGCATCGAAAAGATCTTGCCTATGGAAGTCTGAGTTCTTCCCGGCCACAGTCTGGGCCTCTTCCCAAACCAAACTTGCAGTACCCTGAACAGATTTCCAGTGGAACTTCACTAGCTTTGAACTTCCATCTTCAGTGACTAGGCGGAAGGTATGGATACCAAAGCCATCCATGAACCGGAGGGATCTAGGAATTCCGTGTCCAGCCATAGCCCAAAATAGGGTATGCAAGGAGCTGGGCTGCTGACTGAAGAAATCCCATGCCGAATCATGTGCTGATGCAGCTTGCGGGATTTCATTGGTTGGATTGGGTTTCACCGCGTGGATAAGATCTGGGAAGAGGATCGCATCCTGGATGAAAAAGATTGGGATATTGTTTCCAACAATGTCTATAGCTATTAGTAAAATGCCCATGACCTATAGGCGGAAATACTCACCGAAATTTCCCTCGTCGGTATAGAAGCGGGTAGCAAAGCCGTGGACATCTCTCACAGTGTCCGCACTGCCTCTGCTTCCCGCCACGGTTGAGAAACGAACAAAAACAGGAGTCTCCTTATCTGCAGCAGAGAGGAAGGAGGCAGCTGTGATGTTCGAGTAGTCTCCATACGACGTGAACACTCCATGAGCACCTGATACTGGTTGTCAGACACAGCCGCACTATTATACCCCTCCACTATACCACTTTCTGTCTCGTCATACGGTGTGGAGTGGTTGCATACCTGTGCCTCTCGCATGTACGGCACGTTCCGGTACCTATGGCATAAAGTCAGCAATGCTGCATCAAGACAACCCCACGAGATGAGAAGACCATACCCTTTCATGATCAAATCTCTGAATCTTCTGACGGAAAATAAAATCCTCCAACAGTGTAGGCCCCCTTTCCCCGGCGGAAAGGCTGTCTTGATCGGCGATAGGACCTCCAACGTCGGAAGTTAGGAAGGAGTTCTCATCGTCGAGGTAGTATTGTGATAGGAACTCTTCAGTGGCAGCCGCGGCTCCGCCGTCGTCAGCGCGACTATGAAGGTCATGAGGGTTTTCTGCTCCATCTAGATCTCCGGTCATGTATGGGCATGCTGCAGACGCAATCGACGCGAACGCGGCGAGGAGTTTGACGGAATGCATCTCGAATGAGCGTCTTCAGCGATTCCGTTGAGATTCGTACAGGTGTAACGATCGAGCGGGACAACCCCTCTATATTAGATTGTGGAAAAATAGAGGGAGACCCTGGCTTAAGTACGGGATCGGATCCCCAGTAGTAGCATCTCCAGGCAATCTAGGTTCTGGAAGAAAGGGCAATATGGGAGACCTTACGGTTCCGTAGATCGGAATTGGAGAAATAGTGAGTGGCGGAAGAGTGGGACAAAAAAACTGAGGATAAATTGTAAAGTGAGGATCCCCACTGACCTATATGTTTAAACAAGAGCGGAGTCTGCCCTTATTAAACGGCTGATCCAAGGCAGGAGCGAGTGGAGAACCCACGCCCCGGAAATCAGGTTGGTCAGAAACCGAATTTGACGATTCTGGGGAGAGCTATGGAAACACAGAGAAAGGATGGAAGCGTTTGTGATGCCCAGGAGACTTCATGCTTAGAAAGACAACAGTCAGGGTGAGCCACAGACGGAGAGAAATTGCAGTACATGTGGAATGTAGCTGACCACTGGCGATAAGAGGAAAGAAACATTATGCAGGCAGAGGCACCATTGGGACGCTGAGGAGACAGAAAAAAAAATAAGGAAATGAGGTAACAAGGTATCCAGCAGGCGCGGTGGGCCAACCCTTCCCTCCCTCCCGAATCCACTAGGATCGTCTTTGTCCCAACGGCTCCCGGACGTCGTGAGAGCTGTCGATTTATTTTTAATAGTTCCAACGCCACTGGAGTGACCTGAGCAGTGCAACCTTCTGCCTGAGGAGTGTCCAAAGGAAGAGACCCAGGGCCCAGGGGGTCAAGGAAGTGAGACGTCCTAGCTTCGGTCGTGACTTCTCTGCATCTGAGCCAGCATCACCCAGGATCAGTGTCGATCAAAAAGAAAAGATAGAAACGCCAAGAGCGGATGACAGGAACAAAGGAACATCTTCCGCTTATGCGCACGCAGTCCAAAATCCCCCGGCGAACTGAAACCAGCGTGGACTCTGGAGCAATCACCAAAACAAACGAGGCACTAAATGCTTATCCGCAGGGAATAACTGCTGGGAGCCGCAAAAGGGAGATATTTCTAAGGTATTGCTAATGTCGTTTCCCTTATTTGATAGAAGAATGAGGGGTCTTTCGTCAGGATTGGAATGTGGTATCCTCAAGTGAACTGGGTGAACTGGCCGAGAGCTCGCTTCGTACCACCTTCAAGTCTCCTTTCTCGGTCGTGCAATTGCCGACAAGGTTGAAACGAAGCTCCACCAACCGGCAGCCACACTGACTTCAAAAATAAGAGAACCCTGGTGCGGATCCATGCCTTGGCCGCGATTCCCACCAGTCAAGCCACATCGATAGGCTGCACGGCATTCTTCTCGGCTCACCAGTCAAAACTCATCACATCTTCCAGCATACTCCTCTCTTTCTGTGAGTCAAGGGATATGGAGACCACTCCCTTTGAGATTCCGAATCCAAGACCGCCTCCGACCGAATCAACATCAACAGTGCGACCTCGGTAAAAGTTCGGGGCAAACTCTTGATCGAGTAGTTCTTGGCGTGGTTCCGGGATGCCTTGGCACGTCGTGAATGCGATTACCCCTTTGTTGGTGTATAGAATGGGGAAAAATGATTCCACATTATTCTTACCCAAATTTTTTCCTCGTCGTTCTGGGTGCCTGATGCGCGGCAGGTATGACTTATCATTAATAATTCTCTTACCAATGACTGCCCGCCTAATGTTGTTGGGATATGGTTTAGCGAGAGTGGATAACGGTGAGGAAGAAGAAAGTCCAATCCCTTGACTCAGCAATGATAGATGTAAGAGATGCGACCGCTGGCATGTGTCCCTCCGTGGAAATAATCGGATCAGGAACAATTCAGGGTTGGAGAACGTGATATATTGATTCGATCTTCTTTTGGTGGAACAGTTCTTCCTGCAAGTTGCGTGAAGTTTGAGGTTGACGACTTTGACGAGCCTCAAGGATGTGGCTAAACCAGTTCATGTCGTGTGAATTGGCATCTTGTTGGGACTCAAGAATTATTATCCCCCACGATTCATTAAAGACACATCCTATTCATCAATTACCACACTACAGCCGCATCAACATCTCCTTACGCCCTTGTCGCAACCATGTCAACAACAACAAACGTGAGGACTTCATCATGCACAAAGAGTCAAGGATTCCCAGCTCCATCCCATAATTTTTGGAAACATTTGGGCTTTGAAACTCAGAAAGAAAAGAAAATAAAAATTGGGTCTTGGATTGATTCCACATCAATGATTCCATCTCTCGCCCGTCGATATCCTCCTCATCCAGAATTCAGATCCTTCGACGTAACCCGCAGTGTCTTCCAGCAGTTCAGTGGTATGCATCGCATCGAAAAATGCGAGCTATGACTGCTTAGGAATCATGAGATTGGTTCAAAGCTTCAATTTCACAGCGTCATTTAGGGCTGTGCAACAAACAACCTTCTGCACAAAGTTCCCAGCTGGATACCATGTCGCTCCACGACAGGCTCTAGACCGCAGGTCTTTCTCATCATCCCTTGACCTCCCTCTCCTTCAGTACTTCGACAACCGGCTTGGGGGTAACTCTCTTGGTCTCGAGGCGAGGAACCCCTCTCCCCACCGGACTTTCTGCAGAATGCAGAAGGTATCGTCTCTCCACAACGGAACAAAGGCTCAATCCTAAATTTGTATAGGGCTATATATCATGATTCCACCACTTCTCAACAAACAATCCCTGGACAACAGGTGAAAGGGTGATGCCTGCTCGTCTGACGATCACCCACCTTCCTCCTTTGGAATGGAATCATTCTTTCTTCCACTCACCGAAAAAGAAGCATTGCGAAACCGACTTAATTTCATATCAAAGCTCCTCTTCATCAGATTTATATTCGTCATCGTCATATCTAATCAATATCCCCAGCATTTCGCAGATCTCCCTATCTCTTACTTCAACGGTTTTAATTCATATCGACAACTGTTCAAACCGACGGCTATAATCGTGCGCGTATCCGTCCCGTCTTTACCTTAAATTATATTATCCCTCGCTAATATCTGATGAGAAATAAATAGAAGCGGGAAAAATCCCACGCTTCGGCTCGCTGGCCTAAAGATTCTTCATGCATGTCATATATATCGATTCCATCTCCCCTGATCCGAGGAGATCCTAAACACCGCTCCTTCAGCTACGGATGAGATGATGGTAGGGGTGATCTGACGGCATCTCTTTGATTGGGACTCGTCAGCATTGAAATTTTTTATCACCGGTGAGCACAAGTGGGCAATGCTTGGAAGCATTCAAGAGATCTCGGACAACTTCTACTACTGGAAATCCAGCGAACAACGTTTATATCGGTCGGGGGTATGCTCCTTCGGGAACTAATATAAATCTCTTCATCTTCAAGAAATGGAAGATAATAAAAGTCCCTCAACTTTCATATTCTCTTCGCTTCTTCGATGGTCAGATCATCTTATTCCGATCTCCGTGGACCTTGGAAATATACCTTGGAATCCAGACTGATTGCTTTAAGAACGCAATATGCACTCATACATACACATAGCAAGCCACACTCGGAGGAATAATTAAGATTCTATCTCCGTGGCTTTGGCTCCGTATTTGTTCATGTTTAATCTAATTATAGCAGAACAAGCATATTGGCGATTTTTGAGGCTTATCGACCTTGGATCGATCATTATTAAGGGTCTGGCAACTCCTACCAGAATCAAAGACCTGATTAACGGCACCTTTAAAATGCCCGACACTAAGAAACCCGCTCTTAGCTCTTACCCTACGTCGGGATCTGGCCAGGCCATTTATGCTGACGTCGAGCGAGAGGATGTGAATTGGAGCGAACGTGTTTGAGAAGAGATGTATATACAAGACTCGTCTATCTACACTGTATATCCCCTCCGTCTAGCTCATCCATCTTTCGGCCGTATCGCAAAAGGAAACTCCAAAATACAAACCCATGATAACTGTTGCCAATGAAATATAAATAGGAGTGAGTGGAGAAATGGGATACACGAGACGAAAATGCACTGTCAACCCCCCGCCTTTAAGATGTCCCATGGTATCTCAACCCCCCCACCAGCTCATGCGTTCCTTCGTAGACATCATGTGTGATATTGCCCCTCAAAAACCTTAGTTGGCAATACCCTTTGCCCTAACCTGCTCGGTGACCTCAACCAAGATCTCGAACGCCCTCCTGACATACTTTTCCTCGGCCATCGTGCTCCCACTCACCAGTCGAATAACGTACACACCCGCAACAACAGAAGAGGTAAGATAGATCTCTCCCCGGGAAAGAATAGTTTCATAAACCTCTCGGGTTATAGCCGTAGACGCTGGGTCTGGCTTGAGAACAGTCTCGGCACCGTTTGTGTTTGTGTGATGGCCGTGACCGTTTGTATCACCATTGCCCCCCATCAATCCCTTAACTCTGAGAACAGTCAACCCAAACCCGGGCTCCGTCACGATTTCAAACAAATCACTTCGCCCCTTGACCAAACCCGAGAATACGTTTCCTAGCCCCACACCCTTTCGAATGTGCGCTTTCATCCCACTGAGACCGTAGGTACGCATCACGAACCAAATCTTTAGGGCACGGAAGCGTCGACCAAGTGGGATTTGCCAGTTACGGTAGTCTGTTACGGTTCCAGTTTCCGAGTATGAATTTCGAAGGTAGGTTGGTGAAACGTCGAGGGCCCGAGTAAGGTCTAGACGGTTGCGGACAAAGAGACAGCTGATAGGTCTGTTAGTTTTCGTAGATTTGGGAACCCCTCTAGCTTGGCAATGTTCCACAGACATATATTTATAGATGTAGGAGGGGATGGATTATATGTGTTGTAAACCGTACCTTGCGTCAAAGTTGACAAGGAGCCACTTATGCATGTTCATGTCGAAGCTGTCGATTCCCTCGCCCCACGTCGATGCGATATGCTGGTACTCTTCGGCTACGAGTGATGCGCCGGCATATGCTGCATCGATATGCACCCAAATTCGCTGCCATTCCTTTTTTTCTTTTAAAACTGCCTTTATCTCCTCGAATCGGTCAACTGCGCAGGTGTTTGTCGTTCCCATGGTTGCGGTGAGGTAGAAGGGTACCAGCCCCTGTCGCTCACAGTCCTCCAGCAAAGATCTCAGAGCTGGACCCGTCAATTCCATGTTATCTTCTAGTTTGGTTGGAACGGATCGATATCGAGTTCCAGCGATTAGTGCTCCTTTCGAGGTGCTACTATGCGTCTGATCACTTCCTAACGCAACGAGTTTCGGTCTCAATTCCATCACCCGATCTTCCCACTCTATCGTTCCCTCCTTTAGTCCCTCACTTTCTGCCTGTTCGCGTACATGTCGCTCGCGCGCAGCAACAATAACTGTAGTGATAGCCTCACTCGCACTACCGTGAATCACCCCTCCACCAAGTGTCGGAGAAGTACTATGAAAACACTTCGGCAAAGCCAAAGCCTTAGCCATCCAATCCAGCACAATAACCTCCAGTTCAGTACAAGCCGGGGAACAAAGCCAATTGAAAGCTGGCGCATTGAAAGCGGCCGAATACATCTCCCCGAGAATGCTGGGAAACGTCACACCCGCGGGGAAAAAAGCCATAAAATTGGGAGACTGCCATTGTGTCAGGCCTGGTTTGATCTTGGAGTCTATATCTGGCTGGATTTGCGACCATGGTTCCGGGTCTTCTGGGGGGTTCTCGGGGATGAGAGGGCGGAGATAACCTGGGTCAATGTCTGGGAGGACTCGCTGGGTTGGTGTGTTTTTAAAATACTCGATTACTAGAGAGAAGTCGCGTTAGCCGAGGGTATTTTTGAGATGCGGAAGAATTGAGGAAGAAGGGCATCGCATACTATCATCAATTGTGCCATAACCGGCCGCACGAAACTGCTCGGCATCCATTTTCGATGTTTCCAAGCTCTAAGGGGGTATATGGTGTAATCAATATGTCGACTTTAAGGAACCGGAGAAATCTATCCCCTCTATCAAAAATTTACACTGGACTCGGGAGAGAAAGAGCACAATAAATATTGCAAGAATAGACCAAGCTCGGTCTGTATACGAAAGGTAGACAGACCGTCAAGTAAGGAGTAAAAGGGTGGCAAGCAAGATGCAATTGTGAGTCAGAAGAGTCCGAAGGATTGAGGGGGATGCGTCCCTGCCTTTGCGAAGGAAGACTCTTGCGGACGCCTTGCGAAGACATGTGTGGAGTTCCTGATTATCAGATTAGATAAGACGGAAGCCTTCCGCTGTACGGATTATGTCAGACGTCAGACTTCAACATCAATTTCTTTATCCCAACGTCAACCCTTTCTATCTCTATCACTTTCGTTCGAGAGACGACATCAATCACTATCTATGAAAGTGATGCTCTCATGTGCTAATTGGGATTGATTACTTTCTTTGTTCCGTAAAGCCTTTGGCCGTAGAGCTCGTGAAAGCGCCGCGGTTTACCGCTTCGTTGGGAATTCTTGCAATCATGGCTTCAATGCCTCCCAAGCATGAAGCATCTACCTGGATAATCCAGAGTAGCATTTATAATGCTAGACATCTCTTTTATAGTAGCAGACTTAGCTGTAGCTCTGCTATATTGGACAATCTTTGGGAAAACTGCGTGTGACATTCCACGGATGGGTAGGAGAGAACTGCCTGCTAGGCCGGACAGGGTTAGTAAAAGATCCAAAAGAAAAGGACTACAGAGAGAAGGGGGAGGAATAATCTGACTCTGAACTTCCTGCCCTGGCCCGTCTGCTGTCACTGCAGACTGTTGGCATCAACCTGTCAAAACTAGCGCGAAATCCCACCAGGCAGCATTGATACTCTAACAACTCTGCCGCGGAACGGTGCGTAGGATCATGGAATGCTGCCGTTTAGCTCTGTTTGAAGACCTTGACTGCTTTGTCTGCTGTAACAGCTGTGACAGCAGGCCATTATATGGCGAGGCCAGACGTAAACTGCGTTTCCTCGTCGGAACTCAGGCTCCCCACCCTCGGGGTAGGATCTGTTTCATCTGGCGATGAACTGCTTTCCTTTTAGAAACATACCTGCTTTATGGGTGGTTTGGACACTTGTGGAGTGTTCTCTGTTTATTTTGTAACTTTCATTCCTGGTCAGGTGACAATCCGCGCGGGACTTTGGGATAGAGACAACCACCTCAAATCCCGCTGGCCACAGCCAGGATGTATCGAATCCATCAATTGCGCCTCCATTTATTCCTTCTACTGTTTAAAAATGGCATTAGTCTATTTAGTGAATTTTTGCCGCTTTTTCCCATAAAAAAAAGTACAAAAAGTTCGCCCTGAAGGATGGTTTCCCCTCGTCCAGAGTTATGAAAAATCCTCGAAGGATTTTTGCGCCGACCCGGGTTCGAACTCCGGCCTCCTACTCTCCTCGCATGCATATAGCAGAGGCAGGATGAGGCTCGCCGGGCCTAATAACAGGCCGGGTGCCCTCCGGCCATGTGGTTTAACCAACTAGGCCAACCGGACCCCCGTTAATTATTTTTTCCCTTCACTTGGTTTTATCCTCCCTTTAGTCTCAACACCATCTCCCACCAAGATTTTCTAGGAGGTATCACTTGCCAATACTCTCACTATTGAAATTGTATACAATCTGAACGTCAACGATAATAATAACCTGGACACCCAAACTTGCACTAAGCTTTTTCTACAAATTCGACATAGTCCATCAACCTCCTATATAGGGATTTATATCATCCCTCGCAACCCCATGCATATAGCCAAGCCACCCATCCCTTGCCAACCCCAAACATTAATCGATGCAGGGATATATCTATAAATATTCTCCACAAACCTGTCAACCCCCAAGGAAAGCCACCACCCCACGCTTATTCCTTGGATGATGTACAGTAACTGCGGATAAACGATTGAGTTACCCGCCCCTTACTTCAAGACCCACTCTAACAGACTTCTATCAAACTTAGAGAGCATCCAACCCAGCCCTCCTGCCCTAGACGATCGCATCGCATAAACATCATGCCACTAACCGTTGAACCAACCGCCCGGCTCGGACTACTACCAACCAAAAGGCATGCTCCACAATCAGCTTCCAGAATGATGTAATAATGTTGCTATCAACAAAGCTCCATTTCCGTGGATTCTCTGGGCTCGGCCGTCTATTGATTGGTTACGTCCTGCCCCATCCCTTACATACGACCACATAGGAAGCTACACAAGATACATATGTACATGCAAAGTGATATCTGGATAACTTGGCATCCCGGTGCGCATCCCCGTTGCCATCCCCGCTTTATCGACGCCACAACATCCCACATCCCCGGCTGGAAGGAAATGCGCCTTCTAACCCACATATCATTCGTTACTCTGAAGCACGTCCAACGCCATAAATCCTCCATTAGACCTCCGTGACCCTGTGCTTCTTTCATAAAATGCTGCATTTAAACAACAAAGTGATGTATGTGAGAGCGGAATGTTCCGCTATACGCGCCGTGCTTGGTGATAGAAGCAGCTTCAAAAAGCGGAATAAAGTAGTTCTTGCATATCTTCTCTGATTAAACTGCCAGTGAGGATGGGATATAACATATATATCTCTGCGAGATATAATCAATGGTTCTGCACTCTTCAAGTTGTTCGTTCTATCCGAAGAGGTCCACGCCGCACGGATAACAAAGGAAAAGGAATGAGAAGCGGAAAGAAGGCGCTCCGAAACCGGACCACAAAGCAAACTGCAAGCAAGGTCAAAGTCGCAAACGTTTGCGAGTCGAGACCGAAACGCAGCACACCTGGCTATCGCGCTTGGCTGGGTTGTGAAAAGAATTCCCCATAAGCTTAATAGATACATGTTGTTCAGCCTTATATGCAAATAAGCCCGTCGCTGGGAAGTACGGAAATGTGGTCACTGCCAGCATCAGATTCTGGAAGAACGGATTATGCGGTCGGGGAAAGGCGGTTCGGCGCAGATAAGAATTTATATAAAATTCAGAGGTGACGGTATGTATGACAATGTGTCTTCCCGACCGGGCAGCCACCTCAGCCGGAGATCATGATTTTCTTGGAAATGCAAGGCACCTTTTCTCGGCCGGTGAACAGCTAGCTCGAGGGTTAGTGCGGTTGGAGCTGCAAGCCCAGCCCGGACTCAAATATAATCCGATAAGAACCGGTTCTGGACTTCTGGAGCTGACTATATCAGTTGACGCCAGGAATGAGACGGCATTTTAGAGACCATTCCTCACACAGTTAAAAGACGCGAAGAGCTCCTTTATGAACCCCTTATCTCCCGATATTTTATGCCATTTATAGATCGGGATCACGGAGAGTCAAAAGGAGATAAAGTTTCCCGAGAGGAGCTTGAATGAAAGCTCCGATTGGCTGATCGGCAAAGGAGCTCGTGGAAAAGGGTGATGAGTCAGCTATCGGGAAATCATGTGACCCCTTCGGAGGATTGCCGAGGTTAGCGATAATTCCATTTTGCAGGAGGAAAAAAGATGAAGACGACGAGGAGAAAGAGAGAAGATGCGGTGGTCTTTATCTTTCTCCGAGAGATGCAGTCTTATCAATTATTGGTTTTCAAGGGAGAAGAATGCAAGGAGGTGATCATTCCTACTAAGTACTCCTTTGTACACCGCGTCCCTGACTAACAACTCTGACAAAATAATGAGCCAAAGAGTGGGGAAGGTACAACTGAGTAACACGCACTTTACCTTACACCGCAGTTTTCCACGGGAAAGAGAGAGAGAAAGATAAAGCGGAGGAAGAAGAAGAGAGAGAGAGAGAGGCAAAAACGAAGAGAAGCCGGGGAAAGAAAGACGAGAGAGAGGGTTACGATTACCAGGTTAAGGGTCTCTTTGGCCTCTCGTTCTCTCCGCTAAACCTTCTTTTCCGTTTTAATTAAATCTTTTTATCGCTTCAACTCTTTCTTTCTTCTTTTCTTATCTCTCTTCGATGGATCGGGTCACTGTCTTTCGTTCATGAAGAGCTTCATTCTCTTTGTTCTGTATAACTGATCCCTCTCATCAATTGTTCATACCTTCTACAAGACAATTGGAGTCATGTCCGTCTCTTACCTGGCCCTCCGGGCCAGCGGACGCCAATTGATCTCCCGTCATCCTCGTCCTTCCCCGCCACTTTCGAAGCTGACTGCTTGTCGCCAATGCTTGCAACACTCACGCCTGCAGCAACAACAGCAGACCTCTTCTCCTATCGCTATATCCCACAGATCCGCCCATACCAGCTCTATCGCTAACCATGGAGTTCCAAAGCCTCACAATCTCCATGAACCTCTCGATTCATTCCCCCGCCGACACATCGGGCCCACTCCAGCCGCCGCGGAGGAGATGCTCAAAGCTCTGGATCCGCCTGCAGAGTCTCTCGATGGTTTCGTGAAGCAGGTATTGCCAGCTGATATCCTATCGTCAAAGGACATGCATATAACCCCTCACAAGGAGGGTGGTGCAGCAACAAAACTGCATCGAGATGGCGTCCACGGTGGATTGGGAGAGAGAGATATGCTGGAGCTTCTAAAATCGTATCGGGATAATATCAGCGCGTCAGGCAAGGCTTACATCGGATGCGGCTACTACCCGACCATTGTTCCTCCAGTCATCCAGCGAAACGTGCTGGAGAACCCAGCTTGGTATACCAGCTACACCCCGTACCAGGCGGAAATCAGTCAAGGACGTCTAGAGTCGCTACTGAACTTCCAGACTTTGACTGCGGATCTGACTGGTCTCCCCGTAGCCAATGCCTCCGTTCTCGACGAAGGTACAGCTGCCGCCGAAGCTATGACCATGTCGTGGGCGACCCTTCCACTGGCGAAGCAAAAGCGCGCGGGGAGAGTCTACGTCGTGTCGCATCTCTGCCACCCACAAACAATTGCCGTGATGGCATCGCGCGCTGAAGGATTTGGAATTAAGCTTCTAGTTGGTGACATCCTGGCAGATGACTTCAAAATCGTCAAGGAACAAGGTGACGATTTAATTGGTGTCATGGCTCAATACCCCGATACCGAGGGTGGTATCTTCAACTTCAAGAACCTGGCCGACACAATCCACAGCACTGGTGGTGTCTTCAGCGTTGCCACTGATCTTCTAGCATTGACCGTTCTTACCCCACCAGGAGAGTTCGGTGCTGATATCGCATTCGGAAACTCCCAGCGATTTGGTGTACCCGTAGGCTTTGGTGGACCTCACGCTGCTTTCTTCTCCTGCACCGAAAAGTACAAGAGAAAGATCCCGGGCCGCATTGTCGGTATCTCAAAGGACAGGCTCGGGAACCGTGCTCTACGACTCGCACTGCAGACTAGAGAACAACATATTAGGAGAGAAAAGGCCACTAGCAACATCTGTACTGCCCAGGCACTTCTCGCGAACATGAGTGCCATGTACGCCGTCTACCACGGTCCTGAGGGCCTCAAGGCTATCGCACAACGCATTATGGATATGACCGCTCTGCTACGAGAACGTCTACGCCAAGGTGGATTCAACGTCCCTGCCAAAGCTGATGGCGATGCTCTCTTCGACACCCTTACCGTTGAATTCGAAAATAGCTCCGCCGCCGACTCGATCTTTAACGCTGCAGCCGACGCTAAAGTGTATCTCCGAAGAATAACTCCCACAAAGATTGGTATCTCTCTCGATGAAACAGTTAGCGCGGAACAATTGAAAGCTATCCTGGGCTTGTTCTCCGTCCCGTCTGAGCTTCCAGCGGAGGTGAACAAGACCGAGGTTCCTGATAGCTTGAAGAGAACCTCGCCTTACCTTACTCACCCTGTTTTCAACTCCCACCATTCCGAGACCGAAATGTTGCGATACATTCATCATTTGGAGTCAAAGGATCTCTCTCTCGCACACTCGATGATTTCTCTTGGCTCGTGTACCATGAAGCTCAACGCTACTACGGAGATGCTTCCTGTCTCCTGGCCAGAGTTCTCGACCCTGCACCCATTTTCTCCCTCGAACATCGTTGAGGGCTACCATTCCATGATCGACCACGTCGAGCAGCAATTGGCAGATATCACTGGTATGGCTGAGGTGACTATCCAGCCAAACTCTGGTGCTCAGGGAGAGTTCGCTGGTCTTCGAGCCATCAAGAAATATCAGGAAACCCAAGGAGCTGCTGGAAAGCGAAATGTCTGCTTGATCCCCGTTTCCGCTCACGGAACCAACCCTGCTAGTGCCGCTATGGCGGGAATGCGTGTTGTAACTGTTAAGTGCGATACTGCAACTGGTAACCTTGACCTCGCAGATCTCAAGGCCAAGTGCGAGAAGCACAAGGACGAGCTTGCTGCATTTATGGTCACATACCCTAGTACCTATGGTATCTACGAACCCGGCGTCAAGGAGGCATGCAAGACTGTGCACGAATTTGGAGGTCAGGTATACATGGACGGTGCGAATATGAATGCTCAAATCGGTCTCTGCTCCCCTGGAGAGATTGGTGCCGATGTGTGCCATCTTAACCTTCACAAGACATTCTGTATTCCTCACGGTGGTGGAGGACCTGGAATCGGCCCCATCGGTGTTGCTGAACATCTCAGGCCATTCCTGCCATCTCATCCCGCCAGCGAAGCCCTGCAGGCCAAGCGTCCAGAAGGGAGTGTATCCCCTCCGATCAGTGCTGCGCCCTTCGGAAGTGCCAGTCTCCTGCCAATCACCTACTCGTACATCAACATGATGGGCGCCAAGGGCCTCACCCACCAAACGAAGATCACCCTCTTGAACGCAAACTACATCCTCTCCCGCCTAAAGCCTCACTACCCGATCCTCTACACCAACGACAACGGCCGCTGCGCTCACGAGTTCATCCTCGACGCTCGAGGGTTCAAGCAAACCTCCGGAATCGAAGTTATCGATATTGCCAAGCGTCTCCAGGACTATGGCTTCCACGCCCCCACCATGTCTTTCCCCGTCGCCAACACATTGATGATTGAGCCCACGGAGTCAGAGAACAAGGGCGAGTTGGACCGCTTCTGCGACGCACTCATCTCTATTCGAGAGGAGATTGCCGAGATCGAGAGAGGCGAACAGCCTCGTGAGAACAACGTTTTGAAGATGTCGCCACATACCCAGCGTGATCTCTTGACGACGGAGTGGGATAGGCCGTACTCCAGAGAGAAGGCAGCCTACCCTCAACAATGGCTGCAGGAGAAGAAATTCTGGCCTACGGTTACTAGGGTTGATGATGGTAAGCACTCACTCACTCTTTTCTAGGTTGGTGATATGAACATATACTAATTTGAATAATAGCCTTCGGTGACCAGAACCTTTTCTGTACCTGCGGACCAGTGGAAGACGAGGAGTAAATCTCTAAATCCTTCAACCGTTTTCATAATACCCACCTTCCCACGCACCACGATCGAAGCCACGACTACCGCCAGAACTCTCCCGAATCATGATTCAACATATATTCCCCCAATTTTCAATTTCACGAGCCACGTCCGCAAATATAGATCTTTTGCAGTTTCTTATACAAATGACCTGACCGACCGACCTGTCTTGTTTCAACAAAAACTACACAAATTACATATACCCCCAGAGAAAAGAAAAAGTTATCCGTCTCCGTGTTACTTATATACATACATACCCTTCAACATGTTTATCTAATCGGGTGGTAACGGTAATATCTTTAGAGGGCGTTATATTCTACTTCTTTCTTCTTTCATGAAGCCGGTTGATGTATTCCTTTTCCTTTATCGTTTTCGTTTGTAAGGGTTTCAGGGCGTTCTGTGTTTGTTGCGTATGGGGGTGGTAGTAGGTATTTTCAACAACCTCCCACCCCCGTCTTTTTATACACTTTTGCGTTAAAAATGAATTAGAGCGTGTGCATGCTTGACGGAATATATATTCTTGCAAAGCATACATCGAACATAGTCGAGTGAAGCGAAAAGCCTTTCAACGCCTCGTCTTTCATCTTTCATCTTTCATCGTTCTTCCCACATCTCGCTCACAATTCATCATACCCACCCGTGCCAAGGTCAGGAACGAGATAATCCGGAACTTCTGGGAAAACAAGTTCCTTTTCACGCGCAAGATTGGACCCCAAAGCTTTAATCAATGTCCCATCGTCGAGGTCAATGGCCCAAACCATCGTCCTAAAAATCAAAGATATTAGCACCCTCAGTCATAAAGGGAAGAAAAGAACGACTCACCCCCCCAAACACCTCCTATTAGCATACTCCAACTTGATCTTCAACGTCTCCTCATCATCCCAACTAACCCACTGATCCGTATCCCACGTCACAATCTTCACACCCGCAGCCTGATCAAAAGTAACTTTCGCATCGTCCCTTTTTAGGATCTTATTAATTTCGGCGGCGGAGAGGACGCCGGGGGTCCCCGTGCATTCGCCGCCTTTGGCGCCGTCTTTGAATTTGCAGCCTGGCGCCATGCAGGTTGGGGAGGACATTGTGAAGCCTGGGGGTTGGGGGTTGTTAGTAAATGCCAGGGGGGTATAATAGGGGGTCTTACTTCGACCATAGAATCCTAGGCCCATGACTACTCGTCCTGGATTGATGTTATTTCTCCAGAGGAGCTCGAGCCCCATTTGAATCTCTGTGAGGTTTGTGTGGGCGTAAGCATAGGGTCCTAGTGACTCAACAGTGCTGTCCCAGACTCCGTCTGCGGAGCAACAAGAAATATTAACCAATATATCTATTTCTTCAGGTGTAAAATGTAATGCTTACGGATGTCATAAGTCATTATATTGTACCAGTCTAGATATGGCTCTAGTTTTATGATGTCGAAACCCTTTAGGTACCAATACGATGCTGGCTATGGAAGGAACCTGTTAACTCGTCATATTCCCAGATCTCGGGGGCTTATATCCATAGAAAGGGACTCTACTTACAAGCGTAATACTCAGCCCATACTTCTTCCCTGTACCGTTAAGACGCGTCCTCAATCTCCGTATCAGAGTCACATAATTGTCGAAATCTTCCTTCGTCCCACCACGATCTTCTGCGACGGGGTATTCCCAATCGAGGTCTACTCCATCAAACCCATTGTCCTCCATAAATGTTATGAGAGATTCGAAAAAATGGTCTTGCATGAATATCGACTTGGCGAGGTCTGAGAATGTTGTTCGATAGGGGCCTGGGTCGTTCATTGCCCATCCGCCAATTGCTAAAAGGACTTGTTAGATGACTTCTTGGGCCGGGTTGGAAAAGGGGGGTTGGATTACCAATCCAAACCTCCAGCTCTGGTTGCCTTTTCTTTAAGTCTGTAACGCGCGTGTATAGTTTTGCGGTTTCGGAATCCATCGGATCGATACGGAAGGTTATGGGGTCAATCAGAGCGAAGGCGAAGTTAATATGAGTATACCAACCTAGGGGAACGTCCTCAGGGGGCATTCCTGCATTCTGTCTATCAGTACTGCCATATATCTAGTGGACCAAACAGAGACTTACTCCCACACGGCCTCTGCAAATTCCAACCCTCATAATACCCAATGGTCCTCTGATCCGCTGTCCTACCACTGCACTCCGGCGAAGGAACAGCTACCCCATGGCAAAAGTCTGCGGTTGTACCGCAAAATCCGAACTCACTACAGCACACATTCAGGGGACATGAAGAAGCATTCGACCATTTCATTCCCCACCCCGGATCGCATTCGCTCTTGTAGTCGCATGTAGACGTGCAACCTTCACCGCAGAAGTCTGGTCCGAGACCACAGACACCTTTTCCAGATTTGTCTCTGTTTTAAAGTCTCTTGTCAGCAGCCGTCGCGGATGGATACCCCTTTATATGTTGGATTGCTCACAAGGGGCCGCAGCAGCCAATTTTACATTCCTTCGACTCCGTGCAGGTAGTATCATCGTCGGCTTCGGCAACTGTGGATATCCCGCTCTGAATTGCAAAAGTTCTAAGATCTTGGGCAAAGACAGTCCTAAGAAGGCCAATTGAGAGACTTAGAATGATCGTGGCGAAAGTTGTTGGTACCATAGCTGCGAAAACTCTGGCTCTTGCGGGACACTATGCTGAGTACACCGGAGACAAGACGAGTTCCTCAACTACTTTTGAGTAGAGGCATCCAAAAGTGGGCGAGCCTGAAATGGCTGTCCATCGCCGGCTGCTGGGCATGGTCTTGGTGTTGCCTCAGGCTATCTCGAAAGGGGGACTGGTTTGTGAACCGGAACTGCCATTTCTGTCCCGTCGGTGGACTCCAACTGCCGATGCGGCGCAGTGTGAATTCCTTGCGTTTTTCGCTGTACAACAATCAAGGTTATATTCATTCATTGCCAGGTATGGGATTTGCGAGGGTATGCTGTAGGGGAACCCCCCCGGATAAAACATAGGGAAATACGAGAGCTAGGTATATCTACCTAGTTAGGTACTACATAGTAGGTTCCTCGCCATAGCCTTCGCCTAGTGATTATGGAGGTTATCGGAATCGACACTGCCTTGCAGATAAATGGGCAAAATGCTGCATAAATGGGAGCAGGCACGGTCTCGGTCCCAGGGTCTGGGAGTAACCCCCCGTTCAGGGGCGTAACTTTCGAATTTGGGCATAAGCGCTGAGCAAGGATCAAGCATCCCGACGTTCTGGTACCCATGTCCGAATCCTGAACAGTGCAGCCTGCTATTGGCATGGGTTGCCGCGCCGCACAAGGGTTTGACACCCTTGTCTGGAACCGGATATAGACCCCTCGCCCGTCCCGTAACCGAGGGTTGGTGATCGGAGACTTAATATATTCAAAGAGCCTCCCGGAGCCCCGCTCTTGGGGAAGAGTAATTATGGAGTATGATATCTGGGATACCCGATCTAGTACCCGTGTGACCTGCAGGGGGCTAGAAAGATGGTTGCTAATATGTATCGATGAAACGTAAAGTCTCAACTGCGCTCTTGTTGATGTCCTTCGACGAAAAGAAGAAATATATCTAGCGGCCTTGTCAGGGCTAACGGAAACATCGCAGAACAGGATAGACGGAAAGAACGGGAGTAGCTTCCGCCATGTCCTTGTATAGAAACCACCCCTGAATCTGGTTGTGCGCTCTTCTTGGATCAGTGAAGGTCAGGTACAGAGGCGGCGGATATACTTGGTTTTACCTTTTCACCGTCAGTATTCTGCCATATGGGAGCTCTAAAGGGTTTCCCGTCTCCAATCTGAATTTATGCGTTCACCGGTCCACTGGCGCCAACGAGTATCTATCGCCAATTCCAATCCAATGGCTTCTTCATCTCTGTCCAGAACGGCGTTTGCTTTCGGCCTTTCCATAATCGTAGGTCTTGCAGGCGCCAAAGACACCACAAGTGGAGGCAGCGTGATAACCTCACCCTCCCCGACAAGCCCCTCGGCGACTCCAAGTACCAACGCTACTTACTCAATCCGAGAACCAATAACGTCCTGGAATCTAACGACGTCAACAATTGAAACCGTATTCCCTCCAGAAAAAACACAGGCAGGACAGCCATCATATTGCAACAACTGGCATTATGTCGGTGTTGGAGATACCTGTGAGGATATTGTTGGAGGCACCTCGCGAATGACAATGGAGGAGTTGTAAGTTTATTTTCTAGCGTTAGCTATTGCCCACCCATTGCACGGTAGCCGCTAACCTCAAATATCTCACAGCCTCGAGTGGAACCCCGAGCTAGATAGCGACTGCTCTGGCCTATACCATGGCTGGTGGGTTTGTATTGGTATCCAGCCGCAAACGGTGACAGCGACATTTGAGTACACACTCACTCCGCCCCCGGTTGTGGTCCCATCTCCAACGAAGTTCACTCCCACGGTATTCCCTCCGATAAATTCGAGCTTCACGGCCCTGCCAACGCAATCGGGCGTACCCCAGAACTGCCAGGCCTTCTACCACGCCAAGGCTGTAAGTTAGAGTGGCCTCCTGCAGACAATGGACAGAGACTAACGATTTGCGGCATGCACTTAGAACGAGACATGTAGAGACGTGTTGAAAAATGGCTTTCCAACCAGGGAGGAGTTTTTCGAGTGGAATCCTGCCTTGAAAGGAAACTGCGATGGTTTATGGGAAGGATATTGGTATTGCGTAGCAGCATATGAAGACGGGTTCCCACCCCCGCCACCGACAGTGACTTCAAGCCCTTCGCCAGTACCGACAGGGCAGACTGATAGTTGCACCTCGTGGTACCAGGCAACTGGAGACGAGACTTGTGACGACGTCGTTCGTGTGTTTGTGGCATTTTCCAAAGCCGACTTCATCTCATGGAATCCCAGTGTCGGTTCTGATTGCGGAGGGATGGAGAAGGGGCTCTTCTATTGTGTGGGTGTTCCGGGGACGCCTACGACGCGTACAGGTCCTGTTCCGACTTTAATGCCTCCGAATACCAGTCCCTCAAGCACGCCTAGCCCGGCTATAAGAGTGTAGATACAGAATGACATTTATGTAGCTGACAGACAGCCACCTGTACCCCATCATAAGTGATTAATAGAGATTTCGCTTCTAATTCATGACAGCCTATCGAAAATAAAGTTCAGGGCACGTCGAGGCTAGAAGATCCACATTCGCTCTGTACTTCAAAAACATACATGATAGTACATTGGTGGGGGCCTTCCACGCTTAAGCCAGTAGCCTTGTATATGGGAAGAGGAATCGCACCCCTCGGGCCAAGAAAGTTCTCGCCACATTTCGTCGCCCAATTGTCTTTGATAGGGTCCTTCCCCCGTAACCCTGCAGTATATCCTGTCAAACATTTCGCCTGGAACGGTGATGTTGAACTTCTGTAACACACTCATCCTCCGTACAAGATCATCGATTGGCGACATCACGATACTCTCTTTCATGTCAAAAAATTCGGTATAGTCCATACCCCGTCTTTCAAACACCCCATCTACCGAGAGATGCAGACCAGTGAGATGTGGGAGTATTGACGGAATCTCCTCGAGCAGCCTGTGATAAGCTGAAGCGTCAAACTTTGGTGGGTCATGTAGCTTCGTAACCCCAGGCGGTTCGATATACAACACCAGTTCAACCGAGCTTATTGAAGCAAGTCTCTGAGGGAGGATAAGCCGGGGTAGGTTTTGGATCATCACGGCACTGGCCATATGTATGGTATTCGTTGAGTAAAGTATGTCGATAACCTCAGTATAGCTAAAGGTAATCCAAGTCAGCCAGGGGGGTTGGAGTGGCATCAAGAATGAGATAGGGACAACCCACGCCTGCTTGCTGGCCAGCAGCCAGCCCATTACACCAAGGAAGCATTTGCCTGGGTGCTCGCCGGGCCACAGGTCACACATCATCCCTTCCCCAATGTAGCATTCATCCAGGAATGGTTGGGACAACGGTGAACTCTTGTGGATACTAATTGGGCAACTGCGATGGCAAACAGAGCTCCACCACTTCCACTGCTTCGGCTTTGCCTCGTCTAGTCTAGGTTCCAGACGACCCGAAATAAATTTTGCATTGATATCGCAATGCGTTTGCTCCTTTCGATGGTGATGTTCCTTCCGTGGCTTCGGCGGATGATCAAATCGAAGATCCATATGAATGGCCCGGTTCCCAAATGCTTCAAGGAAGATTTGGCGGCGTATTTCAAAAGGAAACCGTTGAAAGAAGCAAATTCTAGAGGTTTCTGGATAACATGGAATCAATTCCTGGGAGGTCGAGGGCGTGATAACACTGGGCCTTTCCAAGGGCAGCAAAGGAAGTGGTTTTAATTTGTTATCGGCCCATCTTTTTCGCACCCATCTTGGTATCGGGTTGGGCATAATGTGATACTATCCCGTATTGCAAGGCAGGAAGGAGAGCGACAATCAAAAAGATGGATGTTGGGTTGGACTATTCAACTGTTTTCGAAGCGTCCTTTGTTCCTTTGCTTGCCTATATAAGTACCTTCGCCATTAGCCACCCTGGTCCCAACCCCTCTCACTGGGGGTCCCGGCTATTTGGGCCACTTGAACGTTGCTTTTTTAACATGAAGTTGATTATTAGGCGAACGGCGCTACCTATCATTCGAGTAACCGCAGCTGCTCCTTGGTCTCCTCCACTTGAGTTGTTTCATTTTACTGCGTCGAATCGTCAACTTTTTGTTTGAATTGATGTGAGCCGATGATGAATGTAACGCTATGTACTCGATACGCCGTGCAAGCAACGGGAAATCATTATCCTTGTTCTAGCCATCATAATTGAGGAATTCTAAACGTCTTAGGTACCTGGGAAGTCCGTGGCCATTTAACCACCAGTTGGCCGCCGTTGACGACCACATCCAATACCCAAGTTGCCAACCAGGGGGAAAGAATAGAATGGTTCTTATAGAAATGAGAGAACCGCGAGGATTCTCCCGCTCGTAAGTAACGGTACTTAGTTACAATCACTGTCCGGGTCCTTCCTTCTAATTGTCTTAAACTTATTCTTCAAGCGGCTCCTTATATCGCCGAAAGGCCGGAACGACGAATCAGGATCATAATTGTAGAGGTATTGTAATCCTTTAACATCCCGCGGGCTCGGCGTGCGGTTAATAGGGATTTCTTCGCCGTTGGGTTTCGTTAGGACTGGTTGTCGTTCACCATTCACAACGACGCCGCCGGCGCGACTGGGGTAAAGCATAATGGAGTCCCAGTCAATGTCAGTTTTGTGCTTTGAACTCGCCATGATCTCGCGGGGCTCGAAGGGGAGGTATTCGGCCGATTGAAATGTCATTAAATAGGCTGGGCCCCGGTTTTTGCACGCCGCTGCCATTTGCCTCGCTGCCGCACCGGGTGATTCCTCATTTGCAATCTTGTCCATTTTGGCTTGATAATCCGAAAGCATATTGCAGTGCCAATTAGCTGTAGTGAACACCGCACCGCTGGTGGTGGATTCTAAATCCCAGAAGGCGGGATTTTGGTGTTCGTGTTGAAGGCCCCATGCATGCTGCAGTTGAAACATTTCTCAGTCAGCTATACACCCTCTCCTAATAATTATTCCCAAGTAAGGAGCTGAAATCCACTCACACCCATCTCGTGAGCATAATTGGAAACGACGTCAAGCATTCCATGTTGAATGGTATCACTCAGAACCATTATCGGCCCAACACCGGACGCCCTATAAGGGGGGACCCCAGGTGTTGTCTTTAGTATCCCGTCGGTATTGTACGAGATGAGGACAAATTCGTGTCGTTTGTTCTTGTCTTTGCAATCAGCCTCACTCATCTCCTCCCACCCAAATTTGTCCTGCGGAAGACCGGCCCCATACCATAGGTCCCTGGCTGTTTGAAGGTCGTCGAACAGGATCTGTTTTGTCGTTTTTACTTGGTCATCAATTGGCCACGTCCTGCGTTCAAAACAGTACTTAACGATCCCGTTCGGCCATGGCCTATTACCACTGCCGCCGCTTTCGGGTTTGATCGAGACCCAGCGCTTATGGTTGTTGCTCGCATTCGGTGGTCCATCGGTGAATGTTGAATTATCGTATACTAGCGTATCCGGAGGCTCGAATGCAGGAACGCGAACATAACTGATCGAAGACTCCCACGACCGACTGCCTCCGTGGACGGGAGCCGCGGCGAGCAAAGCGACTATGCTAACGGCGAGGAGATTAAGAGCCATGATCTTCCGACGCATTCTGGGTAGATGCAACAAGAGTGCCTTATCGATATAATTGGTATGCCGTGGGACTTTTCAACGTTTATTCACCCTTAAGGTAAAGAGTTATCCGAGCTGTCTGAGCAACCGCCGGCGAAAATCAGCCTCCGCCGTCTCGATGATTATCCGGGGAGCGCCAGGGCGTAATAGTCGTAGCAGGCAGACACAAACACCCCGCTTGAGCCGAGCGGATCGTGATAGCCCTAGGTCCCTGACTTCCGATGCTAGCCCCCCAGCAAGTAGTTCGAAGGTTACATCCATTCTGTTTAGGGTCCCTGGGTTCGAGGCACATCCAGGAACGGCGCAGTCAAATTGGCCATCGTGCTACCTGCAAGCTGTTCCTACAGGTCGAGGGCGTGTTTTATGCCGATTAATTGCGGCGCAGAGGGAAGCATATTGATATAGGCAGGGGGGTGCTGGACCCCTGCCAGACTTAATGCCCAAGGTTCAGTGCAGGGTCATATGCACCCCTTACCCCAGTTTGGCAGTTAAGCGCCAAAACTTGATTAATATGGAAACCAAAATAACCCTGGACAGGTCATAGCTCATCCCGATATTATGAGGCGTCCTGAACATGGCGATTGCTACCATTATCGAGTCGACGCAAGCATTCGCAGGAGGCCACGACTAGCCCGACTGGTCCCTCCCAAGGAACAGGGTGGGAACATCAATGCGGCGCAGACAGCCCTGACCACTATCTGACAATTCCTGTTCCGTTTTGCTGGATGTTAACGGGCCTACCAGCCGGAATGATCACAATCAAAGGCAAGGCATCGGTAAACAACGACGGCAGGTTAACACCCTTCGCAGATCATCCCAAACCAGTCGATGAATCCTTGCGAATGGAGATATCCATGGCTATCAATCTCTCAGGTATGAGCGAGGGGTTTAGGAAAAAGATGGAAGGCCAAAGACAGGCGGGTGCCGGTAGTTTCAGTCTTCGTAGTTGAAGTGGAAAGTCTTGCAGGTATCTGGTCAGGCATAGGAAGAGGATCACCCCACATCCCATTCCCATTGGTAATACTGACTGATCGGTTTACTTGAGCCCGCTGAGGACTGTTGGAATTGAAATAGCCACAGGGCCTTGGTTCTCTGAGAAGGTACAGTTATAGAGTACTCTTCAATCGAGTATAGGGATATAAGCTTATCGGGAACCAGTTCAACACACCACCACCGCACTTGCGACCATGCTGGGTACCAGAACCACGGTTGTGTTGCTGTTGGCGTTCCACGGCTTTGGGAATTGCCATGTCATACAGAGGCAGGGCGCAACAGCCGCCAATGATACGCCTACCATAAAAGCAGACACTGTGCCAAAACTGCTTCGCAGAGACGATGATCCAACCAGCTTCTCCTGGGTCCGTCGACTAGCAGCCATAGGAGACAGCTATACAGCAGGTATTGGATCAGGAAACCTGCTTGGGGATGTCTTCCATAACCAGGGTGACTGGTTATGTTCCCGATATGACATGTCCTATCCGATGTTTATCGATAATTTGATCGGCCCGTCAATTGAGGATTTTCAATTCCCTGCCTGTAGCGGAGACCGATCAGTGCAGATTTATGAACAGGTCCAGGAATTGGAGGGGGATCTAAATCTAGTTCTAATGACTGCCGGAGGGAATGATCTTTGTCTGGTAGGTTTATACCCCGTCTCCGGGCCGAATTCACCTAGAAAGCTTGCCTGTATACTGACTCCTGTATTCGTCAGGCCGGGATAATCAAGAACTGTGTAATGCTTCCCTACGAGGGAGAAGAAACGTGCGACGCTGTACTCGATAAAGCCCAAGAAAACATCGACACAATCCTCAAACCGAATCTTAAGCAAATTCTTAAGGCCCTAGACAGTAAGATGGATTCGGACGGAGTTGTTGTCTACAACGGTTATGCACGCTTCTTTAACACAGAAAATGAGGCGTGCGCGGAGGAACAGGAATGGGGAATGACTCGGCTGCTACCTAAGTATTGGTTTCGAACCGGTTTGAAGTTAACTAGCGAGCGGCGGCAAAGATTCAATGACCTCGTTGTGAACATCAATCAGGCCATCCGGGATGTCGTCAAGGATGTGTCGGACGAGGTCGACTATACTATCGGATTCTCAGACTGGGATCTTTGGCCGATCGAGGGGGTCAAGGGCCAGATGTGCGACCCCGTATCAACGGGAGAATACCCAGACCTGGAGCAACCAGACCTCCAGTTCTTCAAGCTTGATACCAAGGTTGTCCCCTTGATCCATGACGAGTTGAAGCGAAGGGACGAGGATGAATCAAATCTTTCGTTTCCCGATATTGAGGACGGAATCGACAAGAGAATATACGATAGTTTGCTCTGGAAATCCTCAGACCCAGGGGCTGAAGCCCTGCACAAACTCGACCGCCGTGCTCCATCCCCTCCTAACTGTCCCGGGGATGCCGACTGGATTGATCCCACGCTTGGCTTGGGGTTGCCCGACAGTTTCGGAAAGCTTTTTCATCCCAATGAGCTTGGCCACAGAACCATTGCTTCGTTCGCTATCGATAAGACCATCGACCTACGGGCCAAGGTCTTGGGAATTGAATCCGAGACATGTGAAATCACGGACGAGTTCAAGTGTTGGCAGGCGGAGGGTCGTCGAGAATACGTAACCCAGGATATCATTAACAAAAGCTTTAAAGATTTCTGCGATGACGTAGAACAGCCAGAGCACACCGTCGGGTGGAAATGGGAGAAGTCATACTGGCAGGATACGCCAGATCATCATTCAATCCAGCTCCAACTAAGTGAGTTTGCGTCTGATTTTAACAAAGAAGAGTGTCTTGAATCGCTTGATCGCATCGTAAACGGCTGCGATGGCAATGACCCTGACAACCCAATGAACTGGAAGTTCGGCGGAAGGTGGAGGAGAGGCGAGTATACGTACGAGGTCAACGTCGTAAGTGAATACGAAAGGCCATGGCCAGTCATTCAGGAGCCCTATGGTTCATGCAATGGGGACCTGGAGTTCGGGTATAGCCACTATCACATCAAAGGTACGTCGCAGACGTTTTTTCTGTTCCCGTTGCACCTTTCTTGCTCTTCATCTCTAACTGCTGGCTCATCAGGTGCTGGTTGGAGCAGTTGGGACTATGGAGAGCAGACCATCAAACCGAGCATGCAGGGATGTCTAGGACTGGGAATCACCGCTTGGAACTTCGAGTACTATGATAAGCCCGATGAGGACGGCATGGAGTGGTTGCTAACCGTCAATCTTCCCATATTCGTGAATGCTCGATGCTTTCAGAATAATAAGGTAGCTTTCTCTTCTGGAGGGTTTACAGACGGGTGCGGAGGGTCGGATTGGTAAATTGTAGTATATTTGTATTCCACATCTAGGTACCATAGACCTATACTCATCGCTATCGATGAAGTGAGATTATCGAGCAACATGTCGTCGTTGATATTTTCTTTAATTCGCTCGCGTTCTGCTCTCGTCATCAAGATACAAACACGTGATCTTGTTTTGATGGATTCAACATCATCTTTGTGTCATGTGAAGACATCAATCAATTAAAAATTATCAACTCATTTATTCCTTTAAGGGTGTGGGATACAGTAGTTCAACAAATTTATCAGACTCTAGTTCATCGAGCCCATGGGTAATTGATAAGATCTCGGCCTTCGAATCATGCTTGTGATCGTGCCGGTGTCTAGGTGCACGGTACCGACTTCCTCAAATCCGAATTTTTTGTACAGCCGAAGTCCAGCAGGGGAGGCCATGACAAAGGCGTCAGCTTTGTTCTTATCTGCTTGATCACATCCCCACGCCATTAGCGTTGACCCGACTCCTTTGCCCTGATAAGCGGGGTTAACAGCAATGGTGTTGAGGCCTGAGGCCTAACGAGAATATTAGCCCAGATAACGGTGAGCGCTTTCCAATCTACTTACGGTATATAGCATCTTGGTCTTTCAGAACCCTCCTTTTCTCCGCAGCGAATCGCCTCGAAGCAGCCAACCAGGACCTAATATCCAGCGCTCGGGGGGGCTCTCGACTGCTCGATGGTCCCCCGCGTTCCCCAGGTTCTTTGGCCCAGAGTGGGACGGTCCAGCCAGCAAATCCGACAACAGTTCCGTCGCTGGTACAAGCTTTAAACCACTTCATTCGAGGGTCAGAAAGACTTGGTCGCAAATAGTCTATCATCCAGAGTATTATCTCTTCTGAGTCCTCTGCTGATCTTTTCGGGAACATCAACTCGTGGAGAGGGTTGCCTTGAAGGGCAGGACAGTCACAGTCCATGATCAAGGATTCAGCGTCTGACGGGAGGCATTCGGATACAATGAATGCCATTTTTGTAACGTTTGCTGTGATGCAGTCTAAAATTCTTGATGGCGGCAGAAAAGAACTTTAGTGAGAGAGTCAAGAGCCAGGACTGTATGTAGAAGGTGCACCATCCAGAGATATATACTCTGGAGAAGATCACATGATCCATAACAGTACCTATGTAGTGCATATAGACATACGCAGAACTAACGCAAATCATCATAACTCCTATTATGCTTATAATGAATACGTAACCATGACTTCGAGACTTTAATGTTTTCAAGTGTACAACCTGAGCTCCCGACGGGGGATGATGTATCGTGGTCATTTCTATCTTGTCCAGTTCCGACTTTCTCAAGTTCTCATCATTCGCTTGATAGAACGACTAGCGCAAATTAGAGAATATTCAGGCAAGGAAACAATAAGATCGCGTAAGTGTCAAGAAGCCTTCTCTCAATTACGCTATAGAAGTTCATACGGAATAATGAAAGGACCTCCTCCGTTCTGCATTTCATGATATGCCAATAGATATTAGCCCCTGAATGGTCGGCTCTATGGCCCTCCGGAAGTCTCCAACACTTGCCCTCGCAGTGACACTTGTCATCCTCGTCGAGACCAAACACCCACATGGCTTCGATCACTTCAGAATCGGGGATCGATCCATGTCGCATCATGATATTGACTTTCTTTCCTGTGATTTTCATAGGCAGGTTTGGGTCGTGAGCATCTAGAAGACGCATTCCGAAGACGTCTAGCAAATCGTACTGTTCAAGCAATGCTAATAAGGCTTTAGTGAATTCATCACCCTCATCCAGCGGCTGGGCGAACTCAGCGAATTCAAATTCGTAAGGAACAATCGCCTTATCGCGAAACATGTAGGACCGTGGCACAATGAAGGCATCGTATTTCGCTATAATAGAGCCAGTATGCTCCGGAACAACCCATGGCATGGACATGTGGTTATATTCGACAAGGCGTTCGTAATCATTTATCGGAAAGTGTCTATGTAGTAGAGCGACACCATACTTTTCTTGAACGCCATGGTCGAGAAAGAGCTGACGAATAGAGCTATGGAGTTGCTCTTAAGCATTTTTCTTCTTGAACAGTTTGTCAGCCGCTGGAAGCGAGGGGAGCGAGTTGTATCCAGCCGAGATGTCGAGAATTCTAATTTCCGTTAGAATCGTAATGAATATGAGAATGGGAGACCTTATACGTGCCTTGCAAAGTTATGGCGTTGTAGATACACTTCTCTAAACTTAGACTTCGCCTGGTTGGGTGGGCTAGCAGGAAGTGTCTATCTATAAATCTTGGGAAGAGTAGCATATTTTTATAGCTTTTAGTGACGTTCGATATCTAGACAAAGCTTCGAAACACAAGACATAGAATATTCCATTGCCAGAATATTCCATTGCCAGAATATTCTTGTTTTTGCTGAGCACAGACTCGGTTTTCAACATCTCATCTCGTGTTTAACTGTCGCAAACGTGCTTGTGTGGTTTTAACGTGAAGCATGAACTCGGCAGCAAGCTAACTCAAGAGAAGGAGTCGAATTAGTGCAGGCTTTACCCTATTCATCATATAGTTGTACGGCAGCGGGGTGAGAGGAAATGAGAATAACATTCATACCAAACGTATAAATGTCCTCCCCATTGATGTGCCCAGTGCATGTCCATTTCTTTCAAGTGTGTGAAATGAAACATTCCAACCCCCATTCTCGTTGATGGAAGAAAGTCCAGCTAAATTTTTCCAGGTTGTTGTTCAAATTTTTCCGTTATGGACATGTCAATACCCCTGGCTGCTCTAATATATATATGCTCCGCGACATTGTTTCAAGATCTGTGGACGTTCCCCATATATGCAATATATTTAGTGGATCGGCAACGGTCGCTAAAGTAATATGAACGAAAGGCGGGAAAACCATTCATCTTGAGAAGAGCAAGGCACCGAGGGGTCAAGGGGATCTTGCAGGCCAGTATCCGAGGTTGTGATGTCGATCTGGGGTACAAAAGCTTGAATCTGCTCCAAGACGATGTGATGCCCTACCTATCCTTGCCGTGCCTATCCTCGGGCCTGCCTTTCACACGCGCGTTTCGGGTGAAAGGGACACAGCATCAAGACAGCAGGCAGAGAAGACTTGACCCTAAAGAGGAAAATATTGAGACTATCTCTGGGGTCAAGATCTGAAGGTCTCACTTGATATCTTATTATTATTTCGACGGCATGATTGCGTTTCACTGCTTGGCAACAAATTCTCCGAGTGGATGGATTTTCTTCTCTCGTCTTCTCCCGTTCCTGTCGCTCGTCCGTCTCGTTTCAAGTTTCACGTTGGATCCCCTCAAAGCGCAGGTTTTGACCTCGAGCTTGTTGACATGGATGGGCCTTCGGAGACGTCAGACAACCTTGATACCAGGAACGGCATCTCAGCCGTGGATTCGGCATTGATTCAGGTTCTCTGTTCTCCACTGCGGGTCGGAATTCATCGTTCTCGAAGGAGATACGAGCGCTACTTTCGAACGGAGAACCTGAAAAGAAACGGATGGGAATATGACCGTTCCTCGATGCTGATCTTACTTTGGATAAAAGGAATAATTTCTCAGCCCTAGTCCAAGAAGATACTCCATACTTCTTGTGGTCCCCTTCTGTTCGTTTCTTAAGAATAGTATTTAGATCATAGATCTCCTTCCCTGAGATCCTTTTTTTTCGGTCCTTGGCTCTATTTTTTTTATCCTATTACCATTCGTATCCAAGTCCAGGATAACCCGTGGACCTTGACCTTATCACCGCCCTTTGTTGACCAAAGCTTTTCATTTTCTTAGGCAAAAGTCATGTTTTTGTCTACCTTTTTAGCGTCCGCCGTCCTCCCCGGCCTGGTGCTCGGGCAGGTCACCGGTTCGGCCACAGGTTTCGCCAGCGGAGTTACCGGCGGTGGAGATGCCGAGCCTGTCACTCCAACTACTCTTGAGGAGTAAGTCCATACATTCTCTAGGCTATCTACTAAGAAACTAATTCATCATCAGATTAGAAGGATACCTCACGGACGCAGAACCCCGTGTCATCCTAGTGGACCACCTTTTCGACTTCGCCGCCGCCTCTGCAAACATCACCGAAGATGGCTGCCGTCCCGATAGCAACACCTGCCCCGGGCAAGGACAGGATGCTCTTGATGGCCCAGACTGGTGCTCACCCGACTACCCCGTTGTTCCAGTTACCTACAACGAAGCAGCTCAGAATCCGATCCACGTCGCTAGCGACAAGAGTTTGGTTGGCGTTGGTTCTGAGGGCGTGCTCAAGGGAAAGGGTCTCTACCTCTCTGAGGGTGCTTCGAATATTATTATCCAGAATATCCATATTACTGTGAGCATCAAATCAGTGCGGATACCCCAAGGATTTAAGCTGACTTATTAGGATCTCAACCCGCAATATATCTGGGGAGGTGATGCCATCACTCTCGTCGGTACCGATATGGTCTGGATCGATCACTGCAAATTCTCTCTCATCGGACGTCAAATGATCGTGTCTGGGTAAGTTAACTTCCCATAATCATATTCAACCGCTCGATTTAATTGATAACAAAATAGCTACGATCCTGCTGGCCGCGTTACTATCTCCAACTCTGAATTCGACGGCGAGACTTCTTGGTCCGCATCCTGCAACAATGACCACTACTGGACCATGCTTCTTCTCGGTGAAGATGACCAGATCACCCTCATGAACAACTACTTCCATGATGTCTCCGGCCGTGCTCCCAAGGTTGGAAGCGAGGGAAACATGGTCGTTCACGCAGTTAACAACCTCTTCTCAAACAACCAGGGGCACGATTTCGATGTCACTACTGGAGGTAATGTCTTGATTGAAGGTAACGTCTTCAGTGCTGTCGACACGCCTATCTACCCACCGGCCGATGACACGGGCAATGTATTCAATGTCCCCGAAGGCTCTGAGTCGCAATGTGTTGCGTACCTTGGTCGTGACTGCATTGCCAACACTGTCACTGACTCTGGCGAGTGGCCTGTTTATGACAACGCTGATGCTCTCTCCGCCTTGGGTAATGGAACCCTTGTTGAGCCAATGGAGGTCATCGAGGTTGAGGAATACGTCCTCGGCAACGCCGGTATTGGACTTCTCTAGGCTCTTCTCTGCATTGAGTCGACCTCTTGATCCGCGATCCTTAGATCCTGGTACCGAATTTCTGCTATAAGGCCATTATTTGTCAATTACCCTTCTCTTGTACATATTTAAATGATATATATCTGTTTTTGAGCTCAAACATTAAACGTGCACACTTTGACATAATAATGCAGGTACACTTTTACCTAAGCAACTTTATGCTTTACCTGACTAAGCTATCGGATCTCGCCGCTCTCAAGTCCACGCTAAACCCTTTTCGAGACTGGAGATAGAGATAGAAATGTAACGGCGTCCTTCTCTTCGTTCCTCTTTCATTTCTTCAATTCTTCCTTTGCTTCATTCTCAGATTTCAAGTTCCTCTCATATTTGTGTCAATATCGGGTTTATAGGATTGTGGGTAATCGAGGGACGAAGAGCGTTTTGCGGGTGCTTCCCGGCTGATCATTTGCATATATGGCTTGAGCCGGCCGAGACATACTATTGAAGAAGCGGCGTTTTCCTGTCCGTTCCCATTCGAGTACACCTAGAACATTGTGTATCTGTTATTCTTGCTCTTCTTCCTGTTTAAAGAACGTTCTAATGAGCTTTCGTTCCTGTTGATGTATATGTACCTCCATTTGAACCCCACCCCCCTTTGCCCGTTACCATACCCCTCCGTCTTGAACATACATACAACCCAAAATGCCCTTACCTACTCCCTCTACAATAAAGTCCCTCTCCCCCACTCTCCTCATCAGCACCTCTGTTCTCGCTTCCCTCATCCTCGGGAGGCTCGTTCTCAATCTCTCCTCATCTAGCAATTCAAACCGCAAGCAAAAAGAGAAGAAATACGCTCGCACCGTCATCTTCGGGACGTTCATTCAACTTCCGGCTTCCCCGGAATCTGACAAAGGGCACAAACTCAGCGTAACGCATGGCGCGTTGTGGGTCTCGGCCTCTGATGGACGGATACAGGGGTTTGACTGGAAGGTTAGAGACGAGGGGGACCTGAAAGAGCTATTAAGAAGAAACGGTTGGATTGATGTTGATGGGAGCTCTGGGAGTGGAGACGGAGAGAGGGGTGTCAGGATTGTGAGAAACGAGAAGAAGAATGGGTTCTTTTTTCCCGGCTTTATTGGTAAGTTTAGTCTTTTTTGGGGGTGGGAGGATGAGTTCCAGGTAATCGGGTATGGCTAACGACGGTTTTTAGATACTCATATCCATGCTTCTCAGTATCCAAATTCAGGGATATTTGGGTCTTCTACGCTGCTGGATTGGCTAGAGACCTATACATTCCCGCTAGAAGCTTCATATAGGAGTGATAAATCTTCCAAAGACGCCCCGTCTGTTGCTCGTAGCGCATACGAGAAGGTTATCTCTCGGACTCTTTCTCACGGGACTACCTGTGCTGCGTACTTTGCCACCATCCATGTCCCAGCCACGAATCTCCTTGCAAACATCTGCCATTCTCGCGGACAGCGTGCTTTCATCGGCCGCCTTTGTATGGATAACCCAGATTTCTGTCCCGATTATTACTGCGATGCCTCTGCGGAGGAATCAATCACGGCCACAGAAGAGACTATCTCCCACATCCGCAAACTTGATCCTCAGGGCAAATTAGTTGCTCCGATAATTACTCCCCGCTTCGCACCAACGTGCACAAGCACCGCTCTCTCCAAACTCGGCGCTCTCGCCGCATCATCCAGCCCACCACTTCACATCCAAACCCACATATCCGAAAATAAAAACGAAATTCAGCTCGTCCAGGAACTTTTCCCAACATCAAAGAGTTACGCAGACGTCTATGATAAGGCTGGACTCCTGACCCCGAAAACTATACTCGCGCACGGCGTCCATCTCTCACAAGATGAAAGGGATCTAATACGCTCCCGTTCAGCGAAGATTTCCCACTGCCCTGTCTCCAACACTGCGATTGGGTCTGGTCTCTGCCCTGTACGGGATCTCCTAAACTGTGGTATCACGGTTGGGTTAGGAACAGACGTCAGCGGTGGATATAGCTCCAGCGTCCTTGAGGCAGCAAGGCATACTTGTCTCATCTCCCGGTTAGTCGCATACCAAGGTTCAGCGGCAGACCCTGCACACCCAGCGCCAGGGTACGAAAAGATTGGTGTTGAAGAATCCCTCTATTTAGCTACCAGAGGCGGTGCTCAGGTTGTAGGGAAAGAGAAGGAAATCGGAGGGTTTGAAGTTGGAATGTTTTGGGACGCGCAGATGATTGACCTGGGCGGTACCATTGACGAAGGGGGAGAGTGCATGAATGACATTGATATCTTTGGATGGGAGTCTTGGGAGGAGAAGATCGCAAAGTGGGTTTGGAATGGAGATGATAGAAATGTTCGGAAGGTTTGGGTTGCTGGGAGATTGGTTCATGAGAGGGAGTAAGCAGTTTGCGCGCATGGGTTTGAAGGACTGGTTAGAGGTGTTACCTAGAGGGATAGATGCTTTATACCGGTTCATGTAGAGGGTGGTTTGTTTGTATAATGATGTCTCTGTATACCTTTCAGTTCCGACTTCAGGCTTATTTTCGAGAATCGCCTCATGCTTCTTTCACTCCTTGAAAGGAATGACATCTAAGCGTAGGGCAAGACAATGTAACGACGACATCCCATCTAAAGACTGGTTTCACAACATGAAGCATGCTCGCAACCATCTTCCCAACTCAAGGGTTCGACAGGGGAAAGCACTTTGTTTCTTCCCAAGATCTCGGTTGACCCCTGGCACAAATGCGACCGAGCCGTGGTTTGGTTTGCTCTTCCAGATGAGGGGAACAAACAAAACATCAACCCACGTTCAGCCCGAAGTGTACCGTGATGAAGCTGATTCGATCCTTCGAGGATGTCTGATTTTTGGGGAGAATCTTCAGGATCATCTCGGTGGATCAGCGCAGTTCCAGAACCGTGCGGTCTCGCATCACGCCAAGTTCCAACCACTCGGCCACTGCCGAGGAACTAACGATTGTTGGGATAAATCAAAAATCGTGCAGGACCATGAAAGCTGCCTCGTTTTTAGGTCATGCCGAAACGTACGTGAGGATGCCTTGGGATAAAATCTCAACCTCACCCGCACGCCGTTAACACGTTACGCAGGCTGACCAGAGACTTCGATGCCCATAGAGGAGGACAATCCCGACCGACACTTTGGCGTTGCACAACATGGCTGAACGAAGGCCTTCGTCTTCACAAACCGTCGCCATCGTTGGCTCCGGAATGGCCGGTTTAGTCTCTGCATATTTACTCCAGAACGACCAGAAGCGCAGATTTGAGGTGGAAATATTCGAGACGGTAACTACTTGCCCGTCTCCATCCCATGTCTAAATTGAACTCTTGGACCCCAATTTACTAAAATCTCATCGACTATGACCCACAGCAAGACCATCTGTCCCTCGACTCTGCCTCACATACCATCGACGAACATGCGGAGAAAAAAGACCGGATCGATTTACCGATGCGCGCATTCTCGCCCGGATTCTACGACAATCTAAAGCGCATGTATGACTATCTTGGTGTCGAATCTACGTCTCCGCGATTTATATACTCCCTAATTCAAGCGGATTCTTCCAATGACACTTCATACTACCTACATTCATCTAGTCTCCATAGACTACCGCAACGGCCTGAAGGTCGTACTTTTATATCATGGATTATCGAAGTATGCTATTTAACGATATGCTATTTTTGGTTTACCGCATGCTGCTTCTATGTCAGGCCCAGGTCTGAGAGTGTGTCTAGGGAGGGTGAATCGCTCCGCGAGTACTTGCAAAGGATTAGAATACCATGGTATTACACAAAGAACTACCTATTACCACTCCTGTCAAGTGTGACAACTTGCACACATGAAGCCACTCTAGAGTTCCCCGCGATTGATATCGTGGATTACGAACGAAAGACCTTTAGGCAACCACACTACACTGTCATTGGGGGCGTAGACTGCGTCCAGAAGAAGCTTTCCAAGGACCAGAAAGTGAGACTTGGAGCGACAGTTACGGCCGTCGAGAATATTGGAACAAAAGTCCAGATCACCTGGAAAGACGCTCGAAACGGGGAAATCGACTCAGCCCTATTCGACCACGTTATTCTCGCGGTCACTCCAAACGTTGTCGGATCAATATACCAACCTCTCCAAAGCGCCATGGCTTCCGTCCCCACCGTACCTGTGGACTCAATCGTACACAACGACTACACCGGAATAAGCAGCTGCAGCAAATCCTTGAAACGAAAACTCCTCTCTGAACAGGGCTCTACACGGCCCCAGGTAATGCACATGCGCTCAAACCCCACAGCCACGGAGTGTATCCACGAACACCCCTCCTCAGCACTGATCACAACATTCCCTCTGGACCCAATAGATCCTGCGAAGGTCATACATCGAGCTCGATTCACGCGGGTTCTGCGCACTCCTAGGAGCAGGGAGATAGTCAATGACATTTTCTCTGAGAAACGAACCCAGAATGCACGAGATGATAAGCAGCATCTTTGGCGAAATGGGGACGGGAACGTCTGGCTTGTTGGTGGCTGGTGTTGGGATGCAATGGTTGTTCTTGAGGGGTGTGTTGTTTCTGCGATGCGGGTGGCGGACGGATTAGATGTCGAAGTCCCATGGAGGAAGTAATGATCTGGTTGATTTGATTGGGACAATTGATGAAGCTTGATGATTTATTGATCTGTTTACCAGAGCATTGGAGCATTGGATCACGTTACGACTGGCTGGGGGGCCTGATACCCCCGAATCAATAATGTTGCGGGCAGAAGTAGACCAGTTCCCGGTCCAGGGGATTCGAGACGTCTAGATACGATTTTATGGAAAGGCGAGCCGATATATGCTTTTGTATAAACTTTAGAACAGCGAGATCTAAACGCAAGTAGTAAACATGTCCCCATTCAAATGTGGAAAAGTCGTGTCCCAGTACGAGATTATCGGCGACGTCTGTGAACCCGGACGATCCAAGAATATAATGCCTTCTCCCATGGTTTAATGGTTAAGACTTTCAGTTCTGATAACTCTTATCAGGATACGGGAACATCGGGTTTAATAGCCAAACTCCGCTCTTACCTCACCTGAGAAACAACAACCTATATAAGCGGCGCGCGAGATTCCGATCTAAACAGATTTTCAGACTCACCATTGTATTAAAGCTTTAAAGACATCGCGATCTATTCTCTACTTGCTTGACTTTCGGAAACTTGATACCGGGCAGCACATCAAAATCCATCCTCGTCAATATACCCAAACGGCAAGATTCTCATTGATTTCATTGCAGGCTCAATATGGCAATATCCAGTACTTGGCTTATCACTGGTGCATCCTCTGGCCTGGGAGCCGCAATCGCAGAAGCTGCCCTTAAAGCCGGCCACAAAGTGATCGCTACGGCCCGCAACCCTACAAAAGCAGCCAAATCCAACCCTCAAATCACCAATCTCGGTGGAATCTGGATTGAGCTGGACGTGACAAGCACCGAGACACCACAAAAGGTAGCCAAAGCGATCAACGAAGCCGGTGGTGTCGTGGACGTGGTTGTCAATAATGCTGGGTACTCGCTACTAGGCAGTATTGAAGACATGAGCGAGAACGAAATCGAGGCCCAGTTTAGCACGAATGTTTATGGTCCGGTTCGGGTATTGAAAGGTGTGCTCCCTTTCATGCGTGCTAGAAAGTCCGGGACTGTTGTAAATGTAAGCAGTAGTGCTGGGATTGACGGACTACCGACTTGCGCGATGTATGCCGGATCCAAATTTGCGCTTGAAGGTGAGTTTATTCCGCTTCACCCTGTTGAAACAACCACACTTTTGGTTAGTGGGACTTTACTAACATGGAAACACAGGCATGTCAGAAAGCTTTGCCAGAGAGCTAGCCCCATTCGATATCCGGGTACTCATTGTCGAGCCAGGATCTCTCCGAACGAGTTTCTGGTCTGCATATGTCGAACCTGCCGCAGGCATGAATCAGGATTATGCCGGAACACCTCTGGAACACGTTCTCCAGGCATTCAAATCGAATCAAGGAACCCAGCCTGGTGATGCTATTAAGTGCGCCCAGAGGATACTGGAAGTCGTGGATGGTACAGGCATGGGTGTTGGCAAGGGAGACTTGCTTAGATTGCCCCTGGGCCCCGATTGCTATAAGAGGTTTCAGACCAAGATCGATAATTTGCAGGAAAACTTGGTACAGATGAAAGAGATTGCACATTCGACTAGCTACTAGTCTACTAGAGGGCAGCTCGAACGCTGCATGGGGAACGTGAATATCCCCGATATACAGTCGCTGAGAGACCTTGCAAAGAATGATTCAACCAATCTGACACGGCCCAGCACAAGTAATAATTGGGAGCAATCGCAGCATGACCAAAATAGAAATGAAGGAGTTAGAGAAAGTTTCGTCTCTCCGCGTCGCACAGTTCGTCCCATAAGCCCGGGGAGTTCTAGAGCTAGGATTCCACCATAAGCGATCCGAGGAGGCCAGATATATATAAAATGTTTCGACGTGTCGTTGTTATCGCGGGCAATCAGCGAAATCAGGTGCTCGATGAGGGGAAATATGTATTTCTTGATTCCCTTTGGCAATCTTCTTGAGCTCTTTTCGGGCAGCCACCAGGATGAAGTCCGGGGGCCTCCATGCTGTGGATAGAGTTTAGATCACCAACTCGAAGAGCATTGTTCATTTATGACCCTATTCCAGGATGTCGTGAGCATGCCGAATATGCCAACCTCAACACGCCCAAGAAGGCATACCAAAGAGTGCTATTGAGTGTTGACCGAGCGTCGAGACGGCATGCAATGGAAATACGCTCATATTATTCTTCGCGTAATCCCGCAAGGTGATGCGACTGGGGTGAATAAGTCGTCGGGATGTCGTGAGATTCGTGAAGTGTTTGTCCTCGCTCGAACCCTCGAGCCTCGAGGACAGTCGCCGAGTTTCTATTTAAAGTCTGTATGGTTTTTTAAGCTCAGCCCTAACTCCCGCTCAAGGTTTCTTTCGCGGAGACTTGACTGCGAGCATCTACGTAAATTTTAAATTGGGAGGGTTCAGCCTCGCTTCAAACCGCCCCATGCATGTTCTTCACACTCAGCCTCATTGTGGATCATGACAGCCGTTCGGCCTCCAGGGGCCAGAAACACTTAAGAAGGGAAGCTTTAATTACCTTTCAAAAGCCAACGGCTTTCCCAGGCCTTCTCTCTCTCATTGAGCTCTTTTTTACGGATATGGGTGTCTTTTTGTCGCGTTTCAACTGTTGAAGTTATTTCCTTCGATAAATGGAACGGTTACGGCAGTGGGGTTCCCGTTCCCGAGAGTATCAGAGCCCGGCGGAATCCTTGCATGGTTCGTCGCGACGATGGGGAACGCCAGCGGACACCTCATACGAGGATGTGCATGATGGATACGAGATGCAAGTGGGCAAAGGGTACGATTGACCTTTATGAACGTGAACAGATTCCTGATGCTGCTTCTAGTGACGAATACCTGAAGAAAGATATATCCCGCCTTCAAGTTGGAACCCGCGCGCTCTCTGGCTCAGAAGACGCGATATTACTTGACCCATCGGACGCTGGAGAGGACGGGTCTTCGCGGTCCCAATCTCCCGACCCGAAGGGTGCCCGAGCATCACCAAGCGCAAAATTGAAACATCTCACTTCTGGATGGCGCTCTGCAACTGTATATTGGTTTGCTGCCGTGACTTTCACATTCCTGATTAACCTGTTCACCGCCATAGGCCTCGTGGCTACATATGGTGTCGATGGCGATGGCATCGGAGTGATGATGGATGGCGAATGCTCCAGCGTCAAAGCTGCTAGTCTCTGGACTCACGTTGTTATCAATATTCTAAGTACGGGGTTGCTTTCTGCGAGTAATTACTGTATGCAAATAGTGACCTCTCCGACCCGCGAAGAGGTCGATAGAGCCCACCGAGAAGGAAAGTGGCTTGATATTGGGGTCCAGAGTATTCGCAATCTATTTAAGATCAAGTCCAAGAGAATGTGGCTTTGGGTGGTGCTTGTGTTGAGCTCTCTTCCTCTTCATTTGATGTATGTTGCTAGCGAAGGGCTCTATTCTCTTCGGTTTTTTATGTGTTTCACTAACACAAATATTAGGTACAACTCGACTATCTTTCAGTCTTTGAATAGCCAGAGCTACCAAGTTTTTGTGGTGACCGAGGATTTCCTGACCGGGGATGGGTCATGGGATTTGTCTTCATCTACTAATGCCCTAGAACCGGGAGTCTCCGAGAAAGAGACAGGGGCGAACCTTTTGAAACTTCATCAATCTATTTCCACCCTAGATCGATTGAGCCCTGAGGACTGCATTCAAAGCTATGCCACGGATATAGTTTCGCAGAGGAAGAATCTTCTGGCTGTGACGAAGGAAGCGAGCCCAACTAACGATTCACTGATAACGTGGTTTGAATCGGGCTCTGATCGTCTGGAAACTTACAACTGGATGTGTAGCGATGTCCCTACTATGACCTGTGACGTGCCTGAGTTGCTTACCAACGTCACTCAAGGTCCCTGGATACATCGCAGCTTGTACGGTAGAATACCCATCGACTACTGCCTGAGTGAGCAAGTCGAGGAGAGCTGTCGATTGCAATTCAGCCTCCATCTTATGGTTATAGTCATTATCTGTAACCTGGCAAAGGCTTTGACTATGCTGTCGATCTTATTGAGACGTGCATCAACGCCGCTCATCAACACTGGAGATGCAGTGTCCTCGTTCCTCGACACCACAGACCACACCACGGCCGGATTATGCCTGTCATCCAAAAAGGACTTCCCAAAGGGGACGGCATGGACAAAATCTTCCCTTCTTACCTCCCAGAAGGGCCGACAAACGTGGAAGCCAGCTCGATGCTGGTGGTTCTCAATCCCCGGGGTCAAACGATGGATCCTAACCCTCCTCCCGGCTGTCATTGCGATCGGTGTTTCCGGGAGGCTACTTAACCTCGGCCTCAACAACCTCGGTGTAGCCGGCAAGGCGACCGATATTGCCTCCCTTGCCACCATGGGGGTCGGCGCCGTCAACCCCTTATCAGTTCTTAGAGACGACATGGAAAAAGAGCGCTTTCTCCCATCCACCCTAACAGGCTTCATTCTCCTCGCCAATCTCCCTCAATTGATCGTCTCCGTAATCTACTTCGCCTTCAACTCCCTCTTCACCTGCATGCTTCTCGCCCATGAATGGAACAGCTACACTTACAAACGAAAACCCCTCCGCGTCACCAGTCCGAACGGCCAGCAGCGTTCAACATACTACCTCAGTTTACCATACTCCTACGCCATCCCCCTCATGGGAATGTCCGGCCTCCTCCACTGGCTTGTTTCTCAGAGCTTCTTCCTCGTCCGGATGGACGAGTACGCCTCCACGGGCGAATTCATACGCAGCACCTCGAACTGCGGATACTCCTGTATCGCGATCATACTCGCGATCATGGTGGGTTGTCTTCTGGTCCTTTCCGCTCTGGCTATGGGTTGCCGAAGATATAAAACGGGGATTCCGGCTGCGGGATCATGTAGTGCGGCGATCAGTGCTGCGTGTCATCCTCCGCCTGGTGATCAGAAAGCTGCTACACTGCCGGTTCAGTGGGGAGCAGTTGAGGGATTCGAGAACTCCAACGGGGTTGGGCATTGCTCGTTTACTACTCGAGAGGTATCTCTGCCCATACCTGGGAATGTTTATGCTGGTTTCGAGTAGAAAGCGGGACAGCTTCGTTGTATATAGATGATAGAAGATGATAATGCACATAACAAAACTTTTTGTATGGCTGTGAGCGAAACCATGTACAAGGATGTATTAGGTTGTGATATTAAGCTTCCGGTCCAAGATTGGTTGTTCCGGCGATTCAGGAGAGTGCGATCGACGCTCACACGATACGCGAACCCAGCAAGCGAAGATACGCATCTTGAAGCGAAGCAAAGAGTTCTTTGCACATAAAAACCCTCATTGTTCTCTGTTCCCTCGGAATCTCAAAACTTCAAGAATGAGGAGTATTCTTGACCATCTCCATCGCCCCTCTGGCCACCGTCAGCAAGCAAGCCGACCACCAAAGCCGAGGTCTACGGGAGTCCAGGTCCAACTCCTCGGAAATCATGAACAAAAAGCAAGGATCATCTTCACGAAAATCAGACAGCCACATCTGCAATCCCTCCAAAAGAGTAATTTCGCTTGCCATCACGACAGCCAACAAGCATCGTATCGGGTTGCAGAACATGCTTTCCGTCGTGACGTGCATGAACCCATTTCCTTCTTCAGAAAGAGTTGCTGGGTTGGACCCGCTCCCGTGCGAGCCAGCGGACGCACGCGCATTGACAATTTGGCGCTTGGGTTTTCTGGGTTTCTCTTCTCCTTTTTTCTTCGAGGTTGACTGGACACTGGGCGCTGGACACTGATTCAGCTCACAGCAGCAAGCGAGCAACCGGGGTCGAGTGGAGAAACAGAAGATTTTGACAGGGAAACGGTTTTTCTTTTCATTGCTTCGCCCTTTGCTTCCCTTCGCATTCGTGGAAATTAAGATTTTGTGGATGCAGTTGGTTTTGTGGCCAGCTGGTGTTCAGACTGCAATGTGCATGCAAGACATGGTGATTATTGCTGCCGAAAATTGAGACGTGATCAGTCATGGAGGATGATGCTTTCGAGAGAGGCCGATAGTGGCCGCTGTGAGTCGTGACTGGGAGAAGCAGTTTCTTTTTTCTTCTTCTCAACCCTGCTTTTTCGTTCTCCTCAGGTTTTCTGTCCAAGGACGTTTGGAAACGGAACTCTGACAAGATATTTAGCGTCATTGTGTCGAGGATCTGAGTTGAAGAACTCGAGGATCATCGATATTGTCCCCTTTCCATTGATCCGCAAACCTCGCTGGCCACATTGATGCATTGATGAGCAGAGTGCAGCTGCAGCCAATCTTTGCACAGACATCTTCGCACGAGTCTTGATATCCCTTGCTCTTATTTTCTTTTACACCTCCTGAAGAAGGGAACCACAGAACAGTCCCATCCCTGGTCACGCACAACAATTTGTCAAATTTTTGGGGCAAGATAGACGAATACCTTTGGATATCCCCCACTACTCCCAGCTCTCATTTTTCAGCCTGTTCATGAACTCATCATCGAGACTGGGGCGCAACCCGTCCCGCATGACCAAAGACATGGGCATGGGTTATCGTGCCATTAATTTGGGCAACGATCGATCTGGATCGACCCATCACGATATCTCTGCTCACCGAGATGAACCCCCCAAACCCTTGAACGGTCTTTGTTTCCTCTTCAGTCAATACTTCCACGCAAAGACGATCAATGCACCTCGCTCTCCGAATCTTCTTGTTTATGGGGCTGGCTGAAAATAAAGCTTTAGCGTCGCAACAACAGAAGGAAAATGGAAAAAAATTGGGGAGTTCCTTGATGAAGAGCCAGAGAAAATGGTATCAGAAAAAGGAATGCGAAGGCAACGGGAGTGAACTTCCAGCCATACGGGAGATAAGTGGTCGGAGAATAGATTGCTGCAGTAGTGTAGTATTCGAGCTTCTCACTGTCTCCGGAGAGTACTTAGGCACTTCTTGTCCCTTTCCCCTTTTCGTTTCCCTTTTTATTTCTTTCCTTTCGCTCGATTCTGCGCGAAAACGATAGCAAATCCATATGAAAAATATTCGTTGTCAGCGGCCCCGTTTCTTAGTGAATGTCATCGACCACTAAAACACCCACGGAGTACGGTAGTCACAGTTCGAGGAACGCAATGGCGAACCTTGACGAAGAGAAGGGTTTCCCAACCCAGAGCAGCGTCACAGCTATCGGGAGCCAGCAACAATCCTCCCATCACCGTCTCCATCTCCCACATTTCCACAGACACAACAACGCCTCCCCATCAAATAACCCCTCCCTCCTCCCGGCAAACGACAAACTCCGCGTTTACCGAGCTCTCACCGGAATAGAAAGCCCTCCAGGACTCGCTCCAGACCAGCCAATACCCTCCCGCGGCTTCTTTGGATTCGGCAAGAAGCCCGCTATCGATTCGACCCGCGGAGCACCTAACATTGGTATCTATCGTCGCGTCATTAACGGCGAAGCTATTGCCAAAAGACGCTACCGTTATTTTTCCACTCTTATCAACACATGTCTCGGTATTCAGATTGTCGTCGCTGCTGCTCTGACCGCCATTGGCGCTGCTCGTGGTCCGTATAGAGCAATCACAGCTTTCGGTGCCATCAACACTATTATGGCCGGCATCCTCACGTATCTCAAAGGATCAGGTCTCCCCGGCCGAGAAAAGTTCTATGAGAATGAGTGGGCGAAACTACGGATGTACATCGAACAGAGGGAGCGAGAACTCTGTTTGATAGGCTGTGAAATCGACGTCGAAGAAGAGATTGAGAACATAGAGCGCATGTTCAGAGATGTGAGAAGGGAAATGGAAGGAGGAAGTGGGGAATCCAGAGGCCAGCCGAACGACTCCGACACGATGACAGTGAGGGAACGACGAAGGAAACTCCTTCCTCCATCGACTTGGCAGGGTGAAGATACACGAGAGCAGCATCGTGACAGTATAGCTCCGGCTCCAGCTCCAGCCCCGGCTCCAGCGCCTGTTAGGGAGGAAGAGAGGTTAAAGGCCGCAGAGGCTTTTGATGCGGGCGAGAAGAGGTGATTAGGATGGGTTTGGGGATGGCATACTGCCACCTAGTTGTGGCAGCTACAAGATGACCCATTTCCCAGCGCAGAGATGGGGAGGAAGCGAGTTGTGGTCGAATTCAACCTCGGGAAGGGCAGAAAGCAGGAACGGCTTCATCGAAGCCAACATGGCCATGCTATGGGTTACAGCATGTCTCATTCTTTAAAAGATGTCATGTTCGTCACCACCACTCAGCGATTTCATTATTTTTTGGAGTTGCATTAATCCCCTGGAGTCCTGTTTATCGAGTTCTCGTGTATTTTCTTTTTTGATATCTAGATCCTCGTTGTCGCTCGGCTAGCATTAAATATAATAAGCTTATGTAATTAATTTGTGCATCTGGAACAACGATGATCCAGAAAGCCAGAATCAACGACATCCGAACCTTTGCGGCTCATCGCCTTTCACCCTGCCCTCTTTATAGTAATGGCGACGACAGCAACAGGTACGGTGGCCCTTCTTTGCAATCTCCCACTCGATAAAGGGTGTCGCTTTCATTTCTTGACCCTTATGCCCCTGTAACCATCCACTCTTTGTTCAATAGACCGAACAAAGGCCATCTTTTACTCCCCCAGGCTTTCTTCATCAAGCGCCTTAGACGTAGTTAACAGCAACAGCCCTGGAACCTACTCTGTGCGCTTTGTATTCCTTTCCTTCTGTTTCGTTCTCGGTCTATATGGGATAAGTCAGGGCAGATCTCGCTCCATGGGCTATGACCACCCCTAAATCCATCCAAACGGATGTCTATCACCATTGAGAACAGCCCCCGACCAAGCACATTCCAATATCGTACTTTCCCTTGCAATATGGCCATCATATTGTCCGATCCTTCTGTAGTTCCGTATAATATTGGGAAGGGTCGGCATGGCAGCTATTCCCTGGGGTATCCCTCCAGCGCTCGAGACAGGTCAGACAAGGAGCTGTCCGCCCACTTGGATTCGAAGGAGAAATGGTGCTGTATTAGGCTCCATTGGATCTCCCGTATTGGTTTCTGGTAGAGACCTGCCTAGCCATCCGTTATGTTTTCTCGAATGCGTCCTGCCATCTGAGCCCCGATGTCAGCCAACGTTTGAGCTTCCTATCTGCCAGTGTAGAATTACCTTTCCAAGCTGGAAGCTAAGTTGCTTCTTTTAGCTGGGGCGGTCGATTTCACTTACCTTGTGTTGTATATGGAAACTGCTGGAGCAATCTCCACGTACAAACCTCGGAAGACTGGCCGGCGGGAGGGGCAGCATAGGGATCATGGTCGGCCAGAGGCGACGGCGATATCAAAATAGATAGTGTGATTCCTTCACTCTTTACCTCCATCATCCCATCAAATCCATAGGTCACGTTTTCCCCAAAGAAAACGCGTCCCTACCAAAGTTTGCTTTGTTTCCCTTTGCACCCTTAAATATTTGGAACATGAAAACCAAATACCCGAAAACGCCCCAGCTGGTCTAGCGGTTTAGTCGCCCAATCTCGATTGGGAAAGTTACCTAGATCACCTAACGAATTTCAAAAGGCGGGGAACCCCGAGACCATGGGTTCGAGTCCTGGCCCGGACTATGGATTATTTGGGACTAACTAGGTGGGCACGGAGAAAACTCCTCCTGTAGAGTCCCCCTCACACTGCACAACGTGAGGGGACGATGACTCTCAGGGTTAAGAAGTGGGTTTTCGTAGCACTGGACGACCGTACGGAGGTCCTCCAGTGTGAGCTTTTTGTTCTGCTGTGGTATGATTTTTTTTTCTGTATAGATATTTTTTTGGTGGGTGAAGGTATGGCGGGCAGCTATACAGAGAGATACTGGGCGATCTAGCCGCCATCTATCTAGGCTTGTTTTATCATCCTCAGGATCCTCCAAGCAGCAACCATGAAATGGTATCCTTCTGCCTGGTAAGTGAGTAGCCTCCCCCCTATGTGGACTTGCCTATCCTTGTGACAGATCTAGACTCGGAGCGACCAATGCCATGAGTGGATATCATGCCATTGGCATCATGACGGGGTAGACCCTGAGTTCCCACATGGTGTTACAGTGTGTGGCAAAGAGTTTGAACCCGCTCCTATGTGGTGGTCTGGTTTTTTAATTCAAATCCATTGTGAGTGCACAGACCACCTCATAGGAGCGGGTTCAAACTCTTTGCCACACACTGTACTCAGCGCTATCTATTACAACTACTACTTATCTCATCTTCCAGTTGAGCCAAGTCTTGCCTAGTGATGCTTTCCTTCCAGTATAAGTCTCCAACAGCTACAAGATGCTTTGGTGAAGATAGCGACAGCAGAATTGAAACCACAAATCATGTCCATTCAGAGCTAAAGCTCAATATTCTAGTTAAAATCATCTATCAATCATCATCAGAAGAAACATATCTAAGCAGTCAAAACCTTCACCTCCCCATCCTTCAGCTTCCCAGCAGAAACGAGCTCGGAAACGACGCCACCATACGCAGCCTTAACGGCAGCTTCGTCCTTCCCAGCTGCTCCAAGCTTAGCCGCAAGCCCAGCCAACTCCTCATTGTTGATCTTGCTAACAATCAAATCCACATCCCCAAGGACATTATCAACCTGAGCGGGAGACGCATCCCCAGCGCCAGCGAAGTAGTTAACATCCTTAACACTACCCTTCAGCACACGCTTATTCTTCTTCGCCGCATTCTTCGCCGCCTCCTTTGCCTTCTTACCCTCCGCCCTCTCCGCCTTGGCAGCCTCCTCCGCCTCCTTCTTCAACCTCTCCTCTTCAATCTTCGCCTTCTCCTTCTCCTCCGCAAGACGCTTAGCCTCGGCCTCCTTCTCAAGCCTCTTCTTATTCTTCCCTGCCCTCTCCTCCTGCCTGAACTTCTTAATCCTCTCATCCGACGCCAACGCATCATCTACAACCTTCCTCAGACGAGCAGTATCCTCCGTCTTCTTCTTCCGCCTCGCATTCGCATTCTTCCTCTCAATATGTCGCTTATGATCACGATTCTCATTATCATCAGGCACATCTTCATCCTGGTACTCGAACGTCCTCCAACTGTCAAAGTTATACCAGAAGTTATAGAACGTTTCAACATCCTCCTTCGAACTATTCTCATCCCCGATCTTGGGAACGGGCTGAATCTTCGAGAATCGACCCTCAGACTCGAAGACAGGACGCCAGAGCTTGAAGAAGTTACCTTTCTTCAGATCGCTCTTCTCGGGTGGATCAACATCTGCAGCCTCGTCAACGGAATCGTACTGCCTGCGACGGACAGGGTCGAGGAGGATATCGGTGGCTTTCTGGATACACTTGAAGAAGCTGTCGTTTTCGTCTGTTGCGCCAGAAGCGGCCTTCTTGTCGGGGTGGTGGCGGAGGACCTTCTTGCGGTGGGCACGCTTAATTTGCTCGGGGGTTGCGCGGTAGCGGTATTTGCTGAGGCCGAGGACGGCGTAGTGATCTTGGCCCTGTTGTATGTTAGAATTGCATATTATAGAAAAGGTTGGGTGGAGGTTTGTCGCACCTTCCAGTCCTTAGCATCCCGAGAAAGCATCATCGGATCCTCAGGTTCACTAATCTCATCAACATCCTCCTCCTCAATCTTCTTGACGTTCTCCTGGGCGAGGATACGCTCATCCTCGGAGAATGTGCGGTGGTGACGCTTCTATTATTGGCTGTTAGCATTGCTTCTCAAACGCTATCCAACGAGAACTTACTCTGCGGGCGTGAGCCAAAAAGTGCGGCCCAACAGGCTCAACACTCCTCTGCGTCGCAGCGGATAGAGATCCCACCGCCTTGAACTCTTTGTCCCCGCCAGTCCAGCCCTGAGGCAGAGCTGGGAGGGGGATGTTCACAACCTGGGGAGCGGCCATTTTGTGAAGATCCGAAAGTACTTCGAAAGTTCGGATACAAAATGGGATGAGAGATATAGAGGGTAAGAGTGTTCGTGTTGTTCGAGAGTAAGAAAGTTGTTTGTTGTGCGGCTCAAAAGATAAAAAATATTTTTTTGTTCCGCATGAAGCTATTGACCAATCAGAGGACTGGGATGGTCAACTCACTCGAATCTGTAAATCTGATCAAGAAGTGAAGACCGAAGCCGCTCTCTGTAATGATTCATACGAACTCTTCCAACACCTATATACACCTTGTGCAATAACAGAACGTATCTTAAAGTACTGAATACTAAAGCCCAAACCCAATCTACTCTCACAACAAGCGCAAACAGCCCCGTCGAACTCCCGCGGCGGCATACCTTGAGGACGGACGGCTACGAAATCTACCACCCGGAAGGAGAATTAGAACTCGAAGACATCGAAGAAGACGGAATACAGCACCCTCACTCCCCTTCCACAATTACAATGGCAACCACCACCCCCCTCTCCGCCATCTCCGCCTACCGTAACCTCCTCCGCGCCACCCGCATCGCATTCCAAGGTAGGTACCTCCCCATACATCCCTACCCCATCCCATCCCATCCCGTCACTAACAGCAATCTCTAGGCGACAACCATATGCTCCACGCCGCCCGCTCCGAAACCCGCAAACACTTCGACCAGAACCGCTCCGTAGGCGTGGACACACCCCTCCACATCCAGCATGCTGTCGAGACGGCGGATATTCTAAGGCATAATGTTGTGCAGGGGAGGAAGGAGGAGGGGGAGGGGAAGTATGGTGAGTAGGGAACTATCTTTAAAAGGAAATGTTGGTGTTTGGGGAGAGGTGGTTGCTGACTGGTTTGGTTATGGCTAGAGTTGAGGATACATAAGGATATTGAGCTCGGGGATAATGATACCGTGAAAATCCCCGGGGGAGGGAATGTGAAGGTTGATAAGCCGTGTTCATGAGATGGATAGGGCTGCTGCTTGAGTTGGCAGCATGATTCTTTCATTGCATTTTGTTCTGGACACGAAAACTGTACAAGATCTCTCCATTCATTCGATTCCCATTTTTGTTACTGCTTTCATGGAAGCAAGATGTACTATAGAACCAACCATATTATGATATGACTATTGAAGAAACGCCCGCTCTGTACATTACATTGAACGACAAAGAAACCCCATAACACATGCATCGTAGCATAAATGACTGATGGATTAATCCCCCGCCAAACTGGCATATTGCATCTCCTCCTTCCCCGGTGGAGGCGCCATCGTAAAGTTCGACTTCTCAACTTCCTGCTCCGCACCGACATCCCCAGCGGCTTCTCCCGCACCAGCCGTAATAGCCTTAGCACCCCGGCCCGAAGGTGATCCTCGAAGAGACCTCCCCTGCCTCGCATGCTGTATCCTCTCTTCCCGCTCCATATTATCCAGCGGCCGGGGCTTCCCCCACTGAACCCGAAGCGGACACCCCTGCACCACAGCTTTCCCCTGACAATGTTCCGCCGCAGCTTCGGCAGCTTCTCTCGTCGCATAGTTCACAAACGCGCAGTGTGAGCGGTGAGAGCAGATTAGGGATCGAAGAGTTCCGAACGGGGTGAAGAATGTTCGGATCGCGTGTTCGGGGAGGTCGTCTTCTACACCCGTAATGAAAAGGGAGGTGATATTCGGATCTGCGGGGGGGGTGACGTCTTGAGGCCCTGGTGGGAGTTGGGCTGTGCTGGGGAATGGTCGGCCGCGACCACGTCCGCCGCGCATAGCTCCTCCTCGGCCTCTACCTGGGAGAGGGCCTCCACGTCTGCTCTCGCTTGTCCTAACAGGACCAGGACCAGGGCCATACCCGATCTGTCTTTGACCTGATTCTCCTTGCTCACTGCTACCGCTCTGCCCCTCCCCACTAGGCCCTAACCTTCGCTGCCGCTTATAATACGGCTCACTATTCGCCAACCGTTTCAACAACTCCCTGGCCTTCTCATCCGTCTTCTCATACTCCTCCACAGCCCCCCTCCCCTCCTCAATCTCCTTCTCATGCTCCTGCGCATAGTACTCGCGATTAATACTACTCTGCGGCCCAGGAGCCACCATCTTCAACGCCGCATCGCGAACCACAATCGGTAGCCCGAACGATAAATCGAGCATACAGCACTGGCAGCAGTTCTTTAACCGGGCGCATGTGAGGCAAATATTTGTGCGTTTGGGGCGCGCGGCGCGGTCGGCTTTCCACTGGAAGATGGTGAAGGGGCGGGTGCAGACTTTACATTCGGCGGCGTAGTCTTCTTTGAGCATTTGGACGTAGGGGTTATCGGGGAGGCATGACTCGCAGACGGAAGGGAAGTCTGTGGTCTCCCAGCCCGAGCGGTTGAGGTCTTGTTTTATCTGAGGAGGCATATTGTAGCCTGTAGCCTGTATAGCTGTGATGGTTGTCGTCTTTGGTGACTTGCTTAAGGAAGGCGGGATTCTGATATTTTGATCTTGGCAAAAGTTGTGATTAGTAAGATACTCGGATAAATGTAAATCCTTGTAAATCGGAAATATGATAATCCGTTATCTGTCTTCGGCCTCGGGTAAACTTTAACTGGATCATACGATGAAAGAAAACCATGGATACAGGGAAATTACACCCGGAATATTTCACTTAGCTCCATCTTAATTATTTCCTAACCAATGGAAACTCGTATAATCTCACCATCCCCGCCAAGATGTCCATTTTCTGGTCCAGACTCCAGTCACACTAACTATTTACAGTCTAGTCCGTTTACCCCTGCATTTCATCAAAATTACCATCCAGGAGGCAAAGGGAAAGTTTATTATTCATCCTCGTCTTTTTTTCCTTCCGCTCTTTCTCCATCAAAATCGCCTGAAAAAAATCCCCAGATAAATAAATTCAAGTTCAATTCTTCTCCTTTTCCTCTCTTTCGCTTCAAGTTCAGTTGAAGAGAAAGTAGAACACCGGCCGCAGTTCCCTCCAGTTCAATTGATCTGCTCACTACTTCATACAACCTCCCGCATACCTCCCTACACCTCACCACCCCCATCCCCTTCTTACCCCTTTTCACCGCTCCCGCGAACAGCTCTCCGCCACCATGGGAAACACAAAGTTAGAAGCTGAGGATCACCAGCGTGATGCTGCCTTCAACAAGGCTCTGCACGGGAACTCCGCCCAAGCTCGTGGTGGTCTCGCTGCGATGCGAAACAAGGATGCGAAAGCTCAGAAAGCTGCTGTAGATGAGTATTTCAAGCATTGGGATAACAAGACCGCTTTGGATGAGACAGAGGAGGTTAGAGAGGTGAGTAGTCGTACCTTGTTCTGAGCTTTATTGCAACTGCATTGCTAACGGATACTTCTCGAAAACAGGCACGACGATCAGAATACGCTACCTTGACCCGACAGTAAGCCAGCCCCTATCCCATTCCACCCCTATCCACAACCACTGACAACGCTCTAGCTACTACAACCTAGCCACCGACTTCTACGAATACGGCTGGGGAACCTCCTTCCACTTCTGTCGCTTCACCTACGGCGAACGCTTCCTCCAAGCCATCGCCCGCCACGAACACTACCTCGCCCACAGCATGGGCCTCCGCGACAACCAAAAAGTTCTCGACGTAGGCTGCGGTGTCGGCGGCCCAGCGCGTGAAATGGTAAAATTCGCCGGCGTAAACGTCGTCGGATTGAACAACAACGACTACCAGATCGAGCGCGCAACCCGCTACGCCGAGAAGGAAGGCCTCTCGGACAAAATGAGCTTCACAAAGGGAGACTTTATGCAAATGTCCTTCGAACCCGAGACCTTTGACGCAGTGTACGCCATCGAAGCGACCGTCCACGCCCCAAGTCTCGAGGGCGTATACTCCCAAATCTACAAAGTGCTCAAACCCGGCGGAACATTCGGAGTCTACGAATGGGTTATGACAGACAACTACAACAACGACGACCCAGTCCACCGGGAGATCCGTCTTGCAATCGAACAGGGGGACGGAATCTCAAATATGACGACCGCGACTGAAGCTCTTAACGCTATCAAGGCCGCGGGCTTCGAACTCCAACAGGCTGAGGACTTGGCGGACCGCCCGGACAAAATCCCATGGTACTACCCCCTCGCCGGCTCGTGGGAACACATGTCTTCCCTAGGGGACTTATTGACCATCGCGCGCATGACGTGGTGGGGACGTGGACTTGCGCATAAGTTTGTGGGCGGGATGGAGACGATCGGGATGTTGCCTAAGGGGTCGCAGAAGACGGCGGATAGTTTAGCGCTTGCGGCGGATAATTTGGTGAAGGGTGGGGAGATGAAGTTGTTTACGCCGATGTTTTTGATGGTTGCTAAGAAGCCTTTGTAAGGACGGACAGGACAGTAGGCGGTGGTACGGTGTGGTATGGTGTTAAAGATGCATGATGTGATATATATCTCCTTCGCTTCTTGTCTCTTCTGCCTTTTTATTTCCCTTTGTTTCCCTTTTCCTTTCCTTTCTTTCCATCGGACGTATAAAGAGGCATTTACATAACTTAATAATATAATTTAATCGATTCGATGATGGTTAAGTTAAATCCCTATCATGTCTCTCTTTCTTGTTGTCTCTGAGTAGCATCAATCACGTATCCCAGTATCTCGTGATACGAGAGAAGAGACGAGGGATGGGAAAACTGATTGCTTCAGAGTGAGACATTCTTCGTCACCATGGGGCTCAGCAGGAGAGAGAAGAGAGGGGAGTGTTATCTTGATTTAATTAATGTAGTACTACTGTGTGTATCCCTCCGAGTTCTGCCATAGTAGTACGTTCGTCCTATCCTCCCCCAACAGGAATATATATATCTCATGATCCATCACCCAAATCCCCTGGTGCTGTTGCATATAAAACAGGCACCGACACCGCACTGCTGCATACTTAATTAAATTGATAGAACCACACAGTAATGAAAGAAGGAACGATGTAACAAGTGGTAGTAAATATATATAGATAAAAATGATGTAGAATAAGAGAGCCATTTCAAGACATACATACACCCATATCGCCACCATCCAAAGAAGATCCCATAGAAAGAACACACAAGTATATATATGAAATATCCAATTCCAATATAAAAGTGTGTAACACCCACACCCAACACACCCCGAACCAAGGAAAGAAAACGCGAACGAAGCACGCAACGTAGAAAAGAAAACGAAGCTGGCCAGCGTATCATCAAATCAATCACCTCTCCCAAACCAACCACGCCGAACCCGCAAGCATCCCTCCGAGGAGCAACGTAGTTAGGATGCCTGCCCCGGCCTTATCAGCGGTAGTAATCGGTTTCCAATCCGGGTAGAACGCATTATCCGGTTCCGAACCCGCGTTCGCATCACCTTCACTAGTGGCTCCCGTCTTCGTGGTGAGCGGTGGTCCGATATTCCCGATAAGAAGGGACTGGATAGCTTCCAGCGCGGCCATTTGTTCACCCACACCAGTCGTACCATCCCACTTCGGTCCATCCTGCCATCGCATACCGCATGATTGGCCCGTTTCCCCTCCAGAGCATTGCTGGGCGGCGGCCATAGCTGAGGCTTCGAGTTTCGGCATGATTTGGTCCGTGATGAATGGAGCGACTTGGGTTGCGGAGGCCATCCAGCGGGTGAGGTATGCTTTGAAAGACTTTTGGTCGGTTTCGCAGGTTCGTGCGTTCTCGCAGGATGTTTCGACCATGACGTCGGGATTTTCTTTGTTGGTGTAGAAGAAGGAGAGGCCGTCGACGATTCCTTGGACGCGGGCTTTCCATGTCTCGTCTCCTTCGGTCTGTGAGAGGTTAGTGAAGTTCATGAAGTTGGGTGGGTGGTGTGAACGTACGAAGTTGTACATGTGCGCTGCTCCATGCAGGGCAATTCCGGCATTGTACGTCCACTGCATGCGATCAAACTCGGTGCAATTGATATCATCGTTTGTGCCGTCATAAAAATGGTATTGATCAGTAATAAGACCAATATCTTGCATCCAATTCCACGACTTCTCCGCATGCTCCGCGTACGTCTCGTTGCCGGTATACCTCGCAAGTCGCGCGCCCAAGTCGAAGAAGCAAGCGTTGGAAATGGTGTTTTTGTACTCATATCCGTTCATGTAGTCGAAGATCTGCCACTTCATGCCCCCGCCACAGGTATCCGGCCACCATCTTCCTGCCTGCTGGTTGAACACAGCCTGGGCCAAAGCCAGCCACTGGGGCTGGTCCTCAGGCGGGTTGGGGAACTTTCGCTCAGCAGCCTGCAACGCAGCGATCGCCCAGAACGCCTGATCATCATTTCCCTCCGTCCTGGTCTGATTCTGAGGCATAAAATCGGCTGAGGGAGCAGCCTGGTGCATCATCCCCTGCATGACCGCATCGTTGAATTGGTCGTCGTCGGTGTAGACCCAGTAATCGATGATGGCGCCAAACATGGCGCCAGCCTCCCACCAGTAGTACGGCTCTGGAAGGTTACCGGGGGTATCGCCGGGTTGGTCACCGGAGTAATAACCCATTAATTCCTCGGCGACAGTCTTTGCGGCTTTTTTGATGGAGGCTGCGGGCGAAGGGTTCTTGTCAACGAGTGTTTCTTTGCGGCGAGGTTTTTTCAAGACATACCGTCATCACCGATCTGGATCTCCAGCGCTTGGACGGCAGTTGTGCCGAGCAGGAAAGTAGATAGTAGGCCCGCGCATGAGGAAGAGGATGAGGAGAACTTCATCGCTGCGACAGCGCTTTCGCCGAGGAAAGAGTGTAGCAAGTTACTCCAGTTCCCAGGTGAAAAAGAAATAATAGTGATGAGAGAGTTAATGTAAGACGAAACTCAATTAAGAGTACGAATCATGAAAACGAGACTAATGGAGTTAGGGAGGTGGAAGAAGATATCCGTGGATACGACGAAGTAACGCTTTCACTCATCGATCGATTTGAGGGGAATAGAACGAGCGTAGAGACGGAAACGACAGCGGGTAATATTCGGTTAGAAGATGTAGAACGACCGTCGAGGGTGGTGGTGGTGGTGATGGTGATGAGGTGGGTGATGCTACGCTTCTTGAGTCAACGAGAAGCTGGAGTGAGAGAGAGAGAAAAGGAAGATGAGATGAAGTGAAGATGAAGAGACGAAAGAGAGAAAGAGTTGACGATGAAGATGGCGCGGCTCTCCACAGAAATGAAGGCACGTGATAGTCTCTTTCTCTGTGTCTCTTTTGGGTAATTCGTTTAATCCCTCTTGCCTCCTCTTGTGCTGCGCAGTCAGAATGTCTTACCCCGAGTACCCGTAAGTACCCTCCCAAAGTACCCTCAAGTAACCCCAAGTACCCTACAAAACACTGCCTCACTCCCTCATCTCGTCATCACCCCAAGGATCATCCCAGCCACCAAACCAACACAAGCATTTGATGACCAGCCCATCACTCGCCTATCACTGGCCATCACCACCCCAAGCCTTACCCGTTTCGTCCTTGGCAAGCCTGGAACGTGGAGATCGGGTGGATCCGGATCCAAAAAAAGATGAAGAGATGATGTGTTGCTTATGTACTCACACACCAAAAAGGCTTGGTAGGGGGGTACTTAGGGGGTACTTTGGTGGTACTTGGGTCATGTCACGGGGTGGTGTGGAAATTACATCGGGGGCTGGTGGCTGCATAAATAGGTCGTAAAGAGTGATGGGGTGATTTGTGGTGAGACATGGACAGGTACAAATGATGATGATAGATAAAATATAGATTTAAACAAATTCAAGGGAAGTAAATAATATCTGCATAGAGACAACCGCCTTCTTTCTACGCATCACCCGAAAGACATAAACGAGACAGCATCAACGAGACATCAACTACTCTCATAACATGTCCACCCCTCGTCCTTCATATCCTTCGGCCTCTCCTTCCCCGTCGGCCTCCCACTCAACGTATCAACCAACCCCTTCTCCCTCAACCAGAACTCATTCTTCGGCTTCCTCGATCCCCAATCCGTATCCATCTCCTCCACCCCCTCTTTCCCTCCCATCGCCCCAAACACCACCTCCGACCCCTTCACCCCGATCAGCGCTGCTGAATGCTCATCCCCACAGATCTCCTCCCGCGTCTTCCCCGCAAACGTCTCGATATGCTGTATACACTTGATCGCCATCCGGAACGCTCGCACACGGTCCATCGGTGACGGTTTGCCTCCCTGCTGGAAGTGTCCTGGTACCGCCGCCCGGGACTCGAATCGTCCGTGCGCTTCCTCTTTGATCATGTCGGCGATTACTTGCGTCGTGTACGTTGATGAGGCCCGCTCGTTGCGGAGGATGATTTTCCCCGCGCGATTGGCGCCCCGGTCGTTGGCGAAGTTGTTTCGGAGGAACTCGATGTCTCGGACGAGCATGTGGATGTCGATGCCTTCTTCGGGGATGTATACCGCTGCTGCGCCGATGGCGAGCCCCGCGATCGTGGCGACGTATCCGGATCGCCCGCCTTGTGTTTCGACCACGAAGACGCGACGGCGGGAGGAGGAGGCCGATTGCCGGATTGCGTCGCAGAAGCTGACCAGTGTGTTCAAGCAGGTGTCGCTTCCGAGGGAGTATTCCGTCCCTGGGACGTTGTTGGAAATAGTTGCTGGGAGGATGACGAGAGGGATCTTGAACGCGTCGTAGTCTTTCCGGGCTTCGCGTAGTTGACTGACGGCAGTAAATGCTTCGAATCCACCAATCACGAAAAGTGCATCGAATTTGTAGAGCGCAAAACACTCCGCTGTCTTTGCCATATCTTCCGACGGAAGACCACGGTTTGTTCCAATATCAGACCCACCCTCGTTGACCCAGTTCTCAGATTCTAGCCATTGAAACTCCCGCACCGAGCCAATAGGTTTGTCATCGTGATGCCGACAAAGACCTGGGAACCCGTTGTGAATTGCAATAGGCGTGTGACCGCGGGTTATGCAGTACGACACCGCCGCCCGTGTTGCCGGGTTCATTCCTCCTGCTGGAGCTCCCACATGGACGATGGCGATACGCATTCGCTGCAAGGGGTTAGTAACCTTAACCTTAAAGCTTGAGTCGAGTTCATACCTTTTCCGACGGCTGGAGCATCTTCGGGTGATCTGTCGTCGTCGTCTTCAGGTATGCATTGTGGTACTCCTTGAACTCGGCATCTCTCAAGTCCATCGCTTTATCAAAGTCTTTGTCCATGATTGCTTGAGATACTGTCTTGGTTAACTTTACGGCATCAACGAGTGATGACCTGCCAATCTTGTTCTCTCGAATGGTAATAACTGGTGTAGGGATGCCAGGGCCAGCACTGAGAACGGCATTGACTGCCTCGATGCCCTGGAGCGTGGAAAGCCATCTATCGTAGGCGCATGCGGCTCCTCCTCGCTGCGTATGCCCTAGAACTGTAACTCGTGTGTCCAGATCGAGTCTCTCGGTGAGGATCTGCTTAACACTATCCGAAGAAATCTTATTCAACTTCAGATCTTGGGCCCCTTCAGCAATGATAACGATCGTTCTTCTTTTGCCTCGATTTCGATTCTATCACGTTTAACTATTAGATTCTGAGCTGTAGTATTGGGTCTGCTGAGAACGAACCTGTGTAATTATGTCGCACATGTTATTTACCCAGTCATCTCGAGGTGGGCTCTCTGGGATGAAGAGCCAGTCTGCCCCCGTGCTAATGGCAGCCATGAGGGCCAACCATCCACAATGCCTTCCCATAACCTCAATAACGAAACCTCGTTGATGTGATCCAGCGGTATCGAATACGTCATCGACAGCTTGACAAATTCTCTCTAGAGCAGAGTAACATCCAATCGTAGCATCAGTCGACGACATATCGTTATCAATTGAGCCAACCAGCCCAACGATATTAAGATGTTTGTACGGCTTGATCTGCTCAGCAGTAAGCACTTTCGTCTCAACCAGCTCCTCCAACAGACCAGGCCATTCCGATCGAAACATATCAGCACCCGTCAAACTCCCATCACCACCACAAACGATAAGCGCATCAATACCACGTAGAACCATGTTCATAGCAGCCTTTAGACGGCCCTCGCGCTTAAAGAACGCACTGCATCGAGCAGATCCGATCAACGTCCCTCCTCTCGACAACCACCCCCGAACATCCTCCCAGTGAGTCTCCCGAATCAAATCCCCACCTTGTACCAACCCCTCGTAGCCCTCATGGATCGTATAAGCTTCGCAGCCTCGGTGGATAGTCATACGGACAACAGCCCGTACAGCTCCGTTCATACCGGGTGCATCTCCCCCGCTGGTGAGGACGCCAATGCGACGTTTCCGCGGCGCAGGCACCGGGAGGGTACGGTGGTGTGACGGCATCCTGTTAAAGGACTATGATTTCAATCGTCTACCGCCCTGTTCCTGTCAATTGGAAGTCACTTTCGTAGGATCAAGTTCTATAGATATTTTTTCATGGAAGGTGGGGGTGGCGGGGTTCGGAGATATAAGTAGCTCTAGAGCTATCGAACGGACAATTAGAAGAGTAAGGGTGTCCCGGTGAGAAGATAGTGAGGTATTACTATTGAGTAAAAGCTTTGAATAAATATCTAACCTCAGGAACAGGATAGGACAATGTGAAGCAGAAAAGTAAGGGCGCAGGGCAAAAAATGTTTGCACCGTCGAGTTACAAGATAGAAGCGTCATGTCCCGATTTGGCCTGGAGCTTGAATGTCTTGGCGCTGCTAAGATTACAGGAAGAGATGTGATTGGATGAAAGAAGGTTCTGGCCAGACCGAAACAGCTAGTTGGGTTAGTCCGGTTTGGGGGGTCTTTAGGGCTTGAGATAAGGGCTTACCGAGCATGTGATCAATCTGAGAATGTACCACGTGATCCGATTGTTTGGAGATTTGAGTGTAAGAGACACCGAACAAAGAATGTACAGAGCACATTCAGCTACAGCACAAGGGCTTTCTCTTTTTAAACCTCACTGCGACGGAGACGACTATCTCCGTTATATAGATTACTGAGAGTTCCACCGACCTCAATCCCAATTAGAACGCAATTGGTCCTTCACGATGGCAGACTCTTTCCCTCTCCCTCTCCGCCCCACCGCCAAACCCGATTCCACCAAGAATTCTCTCCCGATTCGAATAGCACAGATAAATAATCAGAGGGGGTCGTTCCGAAATGTCACTGAGCAGAGTTTGCTGGAAGAAATCGAGGCTGCGAAAGCGCGAGGTAGTCTTGAAGAAGAGGAAAATTTAGACTTCACCGACAAGGACGACGCGCCAGATAGGCAGGAACAGCTCATGAAAAGCAGGACGGAGATTATGGAATTTGCTGCGTATGCTGTCTTGTGTTCCTGTGGCGAATTGGCTCCCCATGCTGATCTCATGACTATAGGCAAGCTCATGCAGAGACTACATATGCGCTAGACTTCATCTCCCTACTCCTCTCAAAGCACACTCCACGCCAAGCAGAGATTTCCATGTCTCCATACCTGAAGCAAAATGCGCCGTTAGGATCTCTGGGAATGGATGTGATCAAAACCCCGGAACAATCCGAGTCTGCGAAGAAGGATATCGACGTCGTCTCACGAGGATGGAAACTTGAAAGCTTTAACTCAGCCGCGAGTAAACTTTTAAAATCGGCCACAAGGTTGGAGAAGGAGGTTGCGGCTGAAACGAAATATTGGGGTGAAGTCTTGGCTGTGAAAGAAAAGGGGTGGAATGTCTGTAGACTTCCTCGGGAGAGACAAACGCTGGGGGTTCAGTTTGGGTTTATTGAAGCTACGGCTATATATCGTGAACGAGGGCTTGCCGCACTACGCCGTGGGGAGGAGGGGAAGTTAATTCTTGATAAGGGGACGATGTCGTCTAAGCCTAAGGCTGTTCGACTTCGGGTCCAGCAAGATGGGAAGACAGTGGGATCGTCAAGAGTTCCCACCCTGGGACAGGTTGATGACGAGTCGATTGAAGGCCGAATTCTTCACTCTCGGAATACATTGTATGAGGAGGAGCTTTTCCATGAGTTAAACCGGGAGGCGAGGGTTTTGGCGAGCCACGGAGTTGTTACTCGGCAAAACCTGATACAGTTCACCGCAAACGACAAGCAGCAGATACTTATTGATCTGGTAGATCTCGACGATAATGAGGCCAGCGATGAAAACCCACTCTCGGATGAGCATAACACTCTTGCTCAGGCTACTGCACACTCCTTACGTATCCTTCTATCCCACGCGCATCGCCAAAACTTGCGTCGGAGGACCCAGACACCTCCGCCGCTGGCAGCAAGAAAACGTCCCACACCTGAATACCAACTTTTAGGACCTTGCTTAGCTTATCTTCAACACGACTTCCATGTCCGATCCCTTGACATATTCCTACGAGACCTCTACAGCACAGTCCATTCGTCTGGCCTGAAGTGCGATTATACTACCTCCCGCTTCGAATCCTCCAGCCTCACCGGGGATAATCCCACAACGAACTCTTTTACCCCACCCATGATTGAATCCCTCGTCCACACATTCCTCTCTCCTTTCGAATCCACCATAAAGGGCAACCTCATATCCTCTGCCTCCTCATTCACAATTAAAATTCGCACAGCCATCAGCCCATCATCCAGTGGAACGGAATACGACTTCACCATCAGCCTCCCAGGATACCCGGACGTATCCTCACCCCCAAAACTCGGTCTTAGAGACGAAGTTGAGCACTTGATTATGCACCTATTCACCCTAGATATCGTATCCACAATCCCATCTCTATCCAACAAGAACCCACCAGATACCATCAAACCCGCAGAGGCCGGGCTACCACGGCCACCGCCCCCCTATTTGAACTGGGAAGCTATCTACCCCCATCACGGCGAACTCCTCGCATACTCCAAAGTCGTAAAGCGGAATAAGAAGCTCACCGTCAACGTGGATCGCGACCAGCTATCCTTAACCGTGAGCTGGTTAGGGGGTCCCGAGCCCGATGGAGATGAGTTCGATACTATTCTTGCCAATAGAAAGGATGGACCGTACATATGGCGGCGGGAGGGAGCGATGGATAGTGGGGACGTAGAAGTTACGACGAGAACACTCGAAGCTGTGGTTAAGGAGGCTGGGAAGGAAGAGGAGAAAGGTGTTATAAAGACATAGGGAGGGAGGGAGGCAATGGGGTTATTAAGTGAGTGGAGGGGTTGATATGACGTGCTGAACGGGATCCTAATAGGGTAGTTTAGGTCCTGGAATATGAGAAGCCTCTGGGTTAAAACTCGATTATATGTCTTATTCCGTACGAGGTAGCCTTTCACTCCTTCAACATTTGTCCCCGTATAATAAGTGAACGGGCCTTGATAACACATGCGTTCGGGACCGAGTATTCCCCGATCATCTCAGATGTAACCGTCCTCGACAATGTGAGGTGCACAGCCTAGCGTCGCTTCCTGTCCGCACAGAGCCCGAGAAACGGGATTTGACCCACGTTCGTGTCACCGGAAGCTGCATAAGCGACAGACATACTTTAATTTCACCACAATCTGCATCAGAATCTGTCAAAATATGGAGAAGGTTATGTCGGATTTAAACTGGGCGGTCTTGCTTGAAGGATAAGCGAAGCTGGGGGCACGAATCGGAAACGTTGAGGCCCAGGCAGTTCTACTTGAACTGAAATCTCCTGCTGTTGATTACCAAGGAGCCAAAAGTGCCTTGGTGCCTAGTCTATGGATCGGATAAGGCGTCCAAGCGTGTCTTTCTTGAACTTCAAGAGGGATAACTTGGTTCTTGAGAGTGACGCATGGATGTGAGTGGCTGACTGTCCAAACAAACGGGATCTTCTGCGGTTTATTAAGGTTTGATATGCAGATCCGGCTGAAGATATAAAGCGCAGTTGGACTACGGAATGACATTTTCTTTCAACTAGCACTGCCCTCGGTTGTTCGTGCGAGATACATGCGGTATCACACGCGGAATCTAGACACTCTATTGAATTACTAAACGCGCTATCCAACGAAACAGGTTCTCTGTCATAGTTGTCAACCTTTAAATGTGCGGTGAGGGGATGGCAATCACATAGCGCCACAACAGTTGTTCGGGACATAAAAGAGGCGGCAGGATGGTAACAGGGGTTGGAAAGACATCACAAGCCCGCCTGATTAGGCAACATCCACGTTTCCTACTTAAGCTCCCGCAATTGCGCTTTTATTGCACTGCCCTAAACTTGGGAGATGTGAGGAACAAAGCTGTCAATAATGCTTTTGGCGGCGGCGGGAAGGGACCCGCTTCTATGCGGCTTATATGATCTTCCGGACAGTCGGCCGACTCTTGAGCAGCGGGTCTTCCGCCATAGCCCCAATCGCAAAAAAGTACATATACTGTGACAGTAGTTCCAACCCCCAGAGACTACAGAGCCCCCCCATTCTTCGGGAGACAGTCAATCTCATACATATATCTTAGTTCAATGGACGCACCAAATCGCTCTCGCTCTTGGGCGGCCTATGTTGGGCTGGCATCAAATGGCTCCTCTCGACAAGTGAATGGCAATATACAGTAAGGTTCCCTCCCTCTTCTTACGACGTTTGTCCCAGCGGAACTTAAACTTACAAGTATAACCTGCAAAGCAACAATAAAAGGAGGATAATCGATGGAAAGAGAATATTCAATATCTCCCTTAATATCGGAATGATCGTTAATTTCAACTGTCCCCACCGCCATCCTACTGATCGGAGCCAAGATGCTCCAACAACCTGTCAGCAAGTACCCGATGGGAGCGTCAACCCATCGTCGTCGCGACTCCCTCATCACCTGCCGACCACACACATGGACTCCCCTTCTTCTAGTGCGCAAGAGGCATCGGCCACTAAACCGCGCGAAAGCCCGGATCCAATCACTGCCTCAATACTTGTAGAATGCCGTCCTTCACCGCCACGCGAGCGGCCAACGCATTTCCGGAAATTCAGAGAACGTCTCAAATCCATCTTTCGAAGATCAAAGAAGGCAACCTCGCCAAGTGAGGAGGCTCCCAGATTCTGAATTCCCGATAGGCTCCGGGAGGGGTTGACGTGTTTCTTCGACAATATCATCTCGTGGGAAAAACCCAACCATCACTCTCGTGGGACATTTTCTCTCTTGCTGATGATAGGGGTTACTTTGACCTACTTTCTTTCCCCCCCCCCCCCTTCCTCTCCCACGCCGTTTTCCCCTTCTGTCTCAACATATTCACGTTTCTTTCGTATTGACCGGAGTTTAGGATAGAATATCATTAGAAGAGGGGGGTTAGGAACGGATACATCGCTGTTCTTCTAGCTTTTTACCGCTTATTGTGAGTTATGGGATACAAATTGACAACCCTGTATATTTCGTTTTATACCTATGGTTCGCTCTTCCTTTCTTCTACTGACTGCCTTTCTCCTGTTCCATCATGTTTTGGACTCATGTATTCTCCCAGCGCCTCTGTTCAAATACATCTATTATCACACGTTGCGGCTGACAGACCTTTCATGCATGACCCCAGCTTTGGCTTCTCAAATCCAACAGGTTGGGGAGACCTTGACGGGGGGCTTCGCACAACTCTTCCCTTCTCTCTCTCCGGCACCTGCAATCTGCAGCTCTCCGCCAGCCAAAAAAAAATATGATTTTTGGAGCGAACGGGATGGTACTCGATACCTTGCCCCCTATCCCCCTCCTTATTCGCTATCCAGTGTGATGGTGTGAACTTCGACGGATCAGACAGGGAGTTAGGACAGATTGAAATAAAAAGGCAGCGCAAGGCAACCAACGAGCTTCATGTTTGAATGCCCAAACGACCTTATAAAATCAATGACCGGTCGGGTAGAGCAGCCACCTTATTCGTCGGCGGTAGACTCCTGTGAGTCGAAGCCATCAACGATATTTGAACATGAGACGGAGATGGTATAGGTATTTAATACACATTCAACCCCATTGATCCCACCATCCGAGAATGTTCTCTCGACAAACTGGCCGTTCCTGCGATCTTGGCCACTTCTATTCTCCTCCCGTTTATTACAACTATTAAAGCTTCTCGGAGAAAGCGTGATCAGTTATGGCTCTCAGAGAGCAGATTGTTGATAGGATAATGGTGACGATGGCGTCTCGATCTATGTGGGTTCAATCTACTCCCCGTCCACGAGGAAGGGTCGACCTGAGTGCTTGTGTACTAACACACCTTACCAGCAGCTCAACGCGCACTGAGGCTTCATATCCACCATCCCCAGAACAACCCCAGCCAAGAGCTGTACAACATGCTCCTCCAGCCCAGAGCAACGGACCTAGTACACAGGGCGGGTCGCAACGCGATACTTCGAGGGATAATACTAGCCAACACACCTACATAAACCCCACGGCTGGAGACGAAGCGAGGCAGGTGAATGGCAACGTGAATGCGACTGGCGGCTCGTCCAATGGAAGTGAGAACTCAGGACCTGGCAACCGATATGAATCTCCTCGGGCAACGGGGAGAAGTACACAGATAAACGGCACTTTGCACTTGAATGATCTTAGCTCTTTAATTTCTGGCCGTTGAACGGTCAATAGCACCCGTTCGAGATGGGAGGATTTTAATAAAGCATAAATATTATATCGAAAACAAGCTGGTATCTGCCGTCATAGTTCCCAGTCCAATTAGCCCTTCATAAATGAGAGAAACGTATCTGTATCTATATCCCCGTTGACCTGGCAAGCGTTATTTCTGGCAATGACTTGACTGTATATATGACTGCGTTGAGGTCCAGCCTTAGAAAAGCCAATATTACCATTTACCTGCGTGCTGTGACCTTCACAGTAGATATCATGATATATATGGTCCCCACGGTGAGTCTCGAAACTCTCCTCTTTCGAATCATCGGTGACGCGCGCCTCGTCCAAACAAAAACCAGAATCCTGACCCCAGGGTTCGTCCGTCGGAACCGGGTTGAATCGACCTTCATATCCCGAGCCGCGCATTCCCTCTAATCCATCATCGTTAAGAACCGTTGCTGGGGATTGACACCTGATTGTTGAATCAGTGGAGAAAGACCTGTCCACCACCCCCTGTTCTCCCCTATTTTTGGGAAACGAACTAGGGGAATCCCGGTATGCCACACTATCGACTTGCGCTATGAGGAGTCTGTTCATACCCTCCTCGACTCTGGCCTGCGAAGAGCTGTATAAGAGAGAGATTGTAACCTCGTAAGCTCATGATACCCCATCGTTTTTCCTCATTTCTCAATGAAACAACTGATAAGTCAAGATAGGGCTTACTTTATCAGGTTCGTGTTGAGAGCAGTAAGCATAGATGTGTACAGCAGAAGACTCTCTTTTATGCTCGCAGTATCCTCCAATGCCCATCTAACCGCATCCCATAATCGTCGCTTCCTCCTTTTCCCAAGATGTCGGTGCTTGTCCAAAAGCGCATCGATATGGCTCAAGACTTCCTGGTAGTCGCTTCTCAATTGATGAAATTCTGCCGCAGTATTGGCGTTCGGGGAATGCTCAGCTAGACATTCTGCCGTTCTCTCGAGAACGATGCGCAACGAATTTATCTCTCGAGTCAAGAAGTTGAACTCATTGGATGAATTCTTGCAGGTGTTGTAGACTTTCCAAGCAAACGAGGAAAGAGTGACAAAGTCGCCCACACTGAATCCGAAGCTCATTCTCTGGGGGCTAGAAAGTTGAAGAGCCGGCACTAGGTAGGAGACATTATTTATTCTCAGCAATAGAAGGCGAGCCATTCGCTATATATGGTGACCGGGCGAGGAGGCGTTCACCACGTCAGCCGCTTCTTAGAAGAGATTCTTTGGGCTTGGGGGGACGACAGAATTGAAAACCTGATGCTTGGTGCATATGAAGAGGGGCTGGGAGCCAGTTATAAGACAGATTTGTGCATATGGGTGTGGCAAGTGCTATGTCGCTTTTCTCGTCAGGCGGAGCGGTTCTCAGGCGACCCGACTTGGTGCTTGGTAACTAGGTGCATGGACGACGACATGGGAGTCCTGCATCTGGCCTCAAAAGGAGAAATAGCGGCTCGGATCGTTGCGGCTCCGCCAGAGCGCCCAAGCCCAGTCCCGGGGCGCTATGATGCCGTCGAATAAACATTCTTATTTAACAAGAGGAAGGGAAATGTAATTTGTTGAAGCGCAGGGAAGGCTGGGCAACGAAGAAGGGTTAATTAAAATCGTGTACAAGCCGCCGTCCCTGTCACACCAAGCCTCAGTTCTCTTAAGGATGCCCAGTCCTTTCCTTGCACAGCATCTCTCAACCTCGATCAGCAAGGCGAAATAATTCGGATCTGCTCAAGTCTTGTGTCTCGTGAAGTCTGGGAGATTGACGGTGAGGAGGGCTGTCCTAGCCTAGTCCCACATCAGGGGCCCGAACGTTTTTCCGTCACAGTGATGGCTATGTTTTTTTCCCTCCCACAGTACTCACCTCATACAAGATTTGCTGATATTTATTCGTCTTCCAATATGAGGGCTTAGATAAATTATGCCTTGCAATTGCACCACCGTTGGTATAACTCTCGCTGTATCCTGACGAATCCCCTTGACGGGCTCTCGGCCTTGAACGAATTTAATACACATATGTACCTTTATTTGCATTTAAAGGCTACTACATAGGTTCGATAAGTCAAAAGCAAGTCAAAAATGCTTCACTGCCCGTATTTCCATCACACGTCTACCTGTCTCTCTGTAACAATTTACATTCATCTCGCTAACCACAGAATCCCATTTCTGGCATTCTTTCTCGTGCCTCATGCAAAACAGCGCGATGGATGGACTCTCGAAAAATAGAGGGGTCCATCCCTAGGCGGTGGAATTCTGGTCACCCTCCCTATCCCCACTGGCGGCGGCATCTGGTGCGGAAGGGGCCGATCGTGTTTTCGACTTGCTTCTCCCAGAGCGGGAGAGGAACTCGTTCCAGGTGCCATCACTATGGGCATGAATCGATAAAAGCCTAACCCCCCTCTCATCGTGGTATGAGACAGTGATGACTTCCTTAGTGTCGGTAGGGTCTCTTGAGGAACGATGTGGTCGGGTGCCCCTGAGAATACAAGTCAGAAATGATATACTCGATAGGGAGATTTATGATAGAACGCACTGGATTTGCGCTTCTGTGGCCATAGGCATCTAACGGGAAGACCAGATCAGCATCATCTCCGAATTCGCATATGACCCAGGCGCTATTCACCTTTTGTTCTATTGCACTACTGGCAGCTTCAACGGTGTTCCCAAAACTGGCTCCAGCTTCACTTCTCAGTTTGCCGAGCCCAATGCCAGCATATCTCATCCCGAGTGAAGTGGTGGGGCGAAACATTGCGAATGATTATTGTGGTGCTTAAGGGGCTAGTTCAAGGAGGTTGGAGAGAGGTATACACAGGTATCAAGAAAGTAAAGGTTCTTGCAAAGAGGAGAACGGAAGTTGAAAATTTCCAGGTATAGTTATACGGAGACCTTTCTTTTATAGTTATCTGATAATAGCCTCCACCCCCGCACCCTAGGCAGAACAGGATGTGATGGAAACGATCGGCCTCCACAGCAAGGCTGTCTCGACCCTGGAGGGTGCGAGGTGATTCCATGAGAATCCAAGAATGGCAGAGTGATGGGAATCATTGGCGGATGTCGAGAGTCTGATATTCATGCGCAGGCAGGGCAACCAACCGGGCCATCACCGCAGTCATGAACGGATGGACCTGTCCAGAGAATGAGTGGCTACGAGTGCGGCGATTCAATATCTGGCGCAGCCAGAAATTGGATAGAGGGTGTTCATTCAATGCGAGTGGGCATTGAGATCCAGTGGAATATTGCGCCTTGCATAGTGAACGCCTGGCGCTTTGTCTTAGCAAGTGTAGCAGGCCCTCTAGATATTCCCGGCGATTCGCGGTGGAGGCGGGGGAAGAACACAACAACTGTCGTCCACTTATTGCACTTGACGCCCACTTCCTTCCAGCGCCTCTGTTGCATTGGGTTTCAGGTCGGCGTCAAACTTCAAACTCGTAGTCTTGACTCGACAAATAGTCGTATTATGTAATACATGGCGTTTGCCGTCCCCAAATCAAATCAAGTTGAACTTCTTTCTTCTTCCTTTTTCGACACTTTTCTCGATATCAACGGTTTTCATATTCGAATGGCAGGAATAATGCTTCGCGCGCGCGTGAAGCTCCTACCTACTATTTATAACCGTGTACTTGCTCCCCGAATTCCTTGTCCAGTACTGAGAAACACCCTCAGGATGATGTCTTCATCGTCTCCTCCAACACGGGAGTTCTCGAGATCTTTTCCCGAATTAACTGAGAAACGGCCTATCGAAGAAGAGGATATTCCATCTTATAGGGCGGAGCAATTTTATCCAGTCCATATCGGGGAAATCTTTGACTCAAGGTATCAAGTAGTTTCTAAATTAGGTTTTGGAACGTCGTCAACGGTTTGGCTTTGCCGGGACTTGAGGTTTGTGTCAATTATATTCCATGGAGTTGGTGGGAGCGTTCCAAATTTTCTGACTCTTCTATTAGGGAGAGCTGCTATCTTACTCTGAAAGTATGCACTCGAAGGGAGGGGCAACAGCTGCGTGAACATCACGAGATTTCTATCTCCCAGCATCTAAACGGTTTCCCGGTTGAGGAACATGCTGGAAAGGACCTAGTCCGAAAAATCGATAGAGCTTTCGAAGTTATGGGTCCTAATGGAGCTCACCAATGTCTTATCTATTCTCCCCTTGGGATGAGCTACACTGAGTTTCTCAAGCTCTTTCCAGATAAAATGTTCCCCAAAGATCTTGTGCAAAAAAGCATACAATTTCTGCTTGTCGCTGTTGCCTACTTGCACCAGTGCGAAGTTGTACATACAGGTAACTATAACAGCTCCTAGGTCAATACTGTGCACTAACCTCGTCCAAGATATCTCATCCAATAACCTTCTGCAAGGTGTGCATGATGTTTCCATACTATCGCGACTCGAGCAAGATGAGGTCGATCATCCGAGTGCCCGAAAAACTCTAAGCGATCGTACTATTTATACCTCTCGACCCATGCCGACGTGTACCGGTTTGCCGGTACTCTGTGATCTTGGTGATGCGAGAATTGGTAACCAGAAGCATCGAGGGGATATCATGCCCGGTATATACCGGGCGCCAGAGGTGATCCTAGGGATGGAATGGGACTTCAAAGTTGATCTTTGGTCAGTCGGAGTTATGGTAAGGTCAATTTCTGGGAATCCCCTTGGAAACGCTTCACAAACGTAGAATCTGCTTTGTGCCATGACTGATTTGAAATTCTAGGCTTGGGATATATTTGAGGGTGAACGTTTGTTCTTTGCTAAGAAGGATGGGATTTTAAATGACGAACAACACCTAGCGGAGATGGTCTCACTGTTGGGTCCTCCGCCCCCGGAATTTATTAAGAGAAGCGAAGAATGCCTTAAATACTGGGATCACCAAGGTATGTATGCGTCATTCAGAGTTGTTACGGATTTACCAAAGTAACACCCTGGCAGGTAACTGGAAGGGGTCCATACCCATCCCAGACCAATCCTTTGAAACACGCGAGTGGCGTCTCAGCGGCGAGGATCGTACCATATTCTTAAACTTTCTCCGAAGGGCATTGCGCTGGATGCCAGAGGAAAGACCAAGCGCGGAAGAATTCGCATATGATGACTTTCTCATGCAGCCGCTGGTGGAGTCAGGTGCTATTCCTAAAGAGAGCTGAAAGGGTTCAACTTCCCCCCGAACAGAGAGTTTGAAGAGCAACTCCCAATATCATAATACTACTGAAACTCCACTGGAAAGATAGGTAAGTCTCTCTCCTCCAATGTTGCGCATGCACAAGACGAGGTACCGAGTGTTTGTTGAAACACGCTTATACGGACAGGCCAGATCGATTATCTTAGCATATACTATTTAAATGAGCCTCCTTTCAGCCCGCACCAATCAGTCGGCCCCGGGTTTCTTTACTGTTACGGTTGTTTTATTTCATTTATTTTCTTTTACTACTAGATGTGTGTAAAGGGCCTGAATATGTAATATTATGTGCTACATTTAACTCGGGAGTTTTCTACTCCAGTACTCGCCAGATCGAAGAAAACGCCTGGGCGGGAAACTACAACGATTACTTGATCGAAGCACCTTTGCACAGGAGAGATAGGAGACATGAGCTTTACCCCGAAGAAAACTCGAACAGAACAGGCGGTCTCCGATCAGTTCTCAACGAGTTAGGACTGACCAGCAGGACCTCACAATTTCTGGTTCGGGCCAAGCTTCTCATCCAGTCTAGAAATGATCAACCGTCCGGATAATGAAGTCGACAACTTTTCGGACTGAACATCAACTCTCTCCTACTGCTCAAGAAACCTCTTTCTATTTAGAATCCAAGCATGAGCTTGAGATCTACCTGAGTAGTATATAGCAACGATTCTTCAAGTGTCTTTTTATGGTGATTGCATTTCCTATAGGGCGCCACCTCGCTGCGCATGCGGGTTTACGGAGTTATGATACTCTCGCTTATACCCAGGAATATTATATCTCACTGGAACTAGCGCGCTATAGTACTATGGAGTACCTTCCCGGAACTATCCATGTGTTCATCCACATGAAGGGTACATAATAAGATCTCCCCGCCTAGATCTAGCTAGATTCGATTGCCAGATGGTATTTCCACCTCTCCCATACCACCAACCTTTGGAGGAACAGTTTGAGAAAAATACGGCAAAAATTCACTTCTCCTTCCTCGCCTGCTGCTCTTCCAGCGCATTCATCTCATCCAATAACTGAACCGTCTCTGCGGGGCTGCCTATCCAGGCGGTTGTGCATGCAAGCCGAGCCTATAAAAAATCACCAGTTTTAGGATACAGACACTATAACTGGAAATTGGAGAAAAACTTACCTTGAAATCGTTAGCTCCAGCTGAAAGGAATTGATCGCCTATATGTAGGGTCTTAGACCGTTCTATTCCTCCGAAATAGCGCTGGCAAGAGAGCACGCCGTACGCTTTGTCGCCGATGTCGACGAAGACGTCGTTTCCACCTAATTCTGTTAGCGAACAACCTCTTCTTTTGCAGGAAATGTGGGTAAGGCAGGCATACCATTAAACGCGCAAAACGGCAATCTCGACCCAACAGCAGACGTCTCGACAGTCTGCTGCACCACAAGAACCGTCTCCTCAAGCTGCTCGCGATGCATCTTCTTCCCATCAATGGGGTAGATACCAACAGCTCTCTCTTTCCGAAGAACATTAGCCGGAAGGTTCAGGTTACTCACGCATTCGCGAAGCGCTAGTTCAGCTACATCGAGTAACATCGTTACATCCTCTTCTCGCCAGAGCTTCATCTCATCAAGTAGCCATTCGCTGCGTGGGACGTAGCTTAGTAGGTCTGTAGCAGTGGGGTCGAATTTGAAGAGGAAGTTACTTTCCCCCCCGAGGACGATGAGGCTTTTCTTCTGCGTTTCCGTGAGGGTGAGGGAGAGATGGACGGCGTTTAGGAGACCGCTTAAGCGTTCGTAGTATTTCGCTGCGTCTGTGTAACCCGCTGCGGTTACGATCCCGACTTTCTTCCCTTGGTGCAGGAGGCGGACGATTTGCGGGATAACGGGGTTATCTTCTGTCAGAGACGCGCCATCATCGTAGAGAGTTAAGTCTCCGTCGAAGGTGATTAGATCGACTCTACCACCGATACGGACGAGACCCATTAATTGAGCAGTATTTAGCGTCAGGCGGATATCATTGAATGAAGGTGGGACGAAGCGTCTCTTGCTGATTGAGCGTTGTTTGTCCTGGTGTAGGAAGGCGTCCTCGAGGAGGAGTGGGGTGAAGAACGTTCCTACGGTTGGGACGAGGAGTTTCAATTTTGAGCGGGTGTTGCTGGTTGTGTTCTTTTGGTGTTCGACTGGGAGGGTATTATGTTAGTCGAGCGGCTTCTATTCAGGCGCATGCGTAGACGGGGTTATTACTGTGATCATTGATGAGATGCTCCACGTCTCGCATGATCTCCGTATAGCGGTGGTGGGTCCTATCAGCTACAGCGGCGAGGCCAACACTGTGCTCTTCGTAGGCCACAGTTGGCTGCGAGTGCAGAACAAATGGGACAGCTAGTAGTCCCTAGACGGTGTCAACATGAATTTGTATGCGTAATAAGAAGCGGAACAGATTATACCTTTATCCATTCTATCTACAGGACATAGTTAGCTATCAATTGCGCTTATAGAGAGTTCTCCCAGTCCCAGAGTTTTCTTCTTCCCCAAGCTTATGTCTTAACTCACCAATTGATCTCGTCGATGTGACTGTCGTCTATAGTCAGCAAGATTTCAGAACCAGAAGCGACAGAGATTGAATCCACACCTTTAGCGCATCTATATGAGTTCCGAAGTGTCAGCTACGAGGGTTCTCCCATGGTTTGGTGCAGAATAAGCTCACATTCAACGCGATATCGGGTTGTCATTGTGGGTATCTTGCGGGTGCTGGGGGGTGCTATTAATTGCAAATAGTATTGTTCTTATGGTCTCAGGCAGGCTCGCTGGTCTTCAGCTTGCTAGATCGAAGATCAAGTAGCCGAGTAGACGTTGTCTTCTAAGCTTAGACCTGGACGATGGGGGGTTCGAGAGGCGGTTGAGTCGTATATCGTACAATCACCAAGAACCTCGATGTGCAACCACGAAATTTAAATACTGCAGGAATATATATATTCTATATCGAATGGTGTAACGGACAAAAAATTGAGAAAATGAATTCGCGAGAGATAAGTCCAGTAATTAGAAGAATGCAGGAATGATGCTACGCGTTCTTTTCTCCAGCCGTTCGTTCTTCTGTGTCCTCCAGCCCGTCAAAGTCAGGGGTGAGTATCATGGGACTTGTGGGGAGAAGCTATCTCTTTGCTAACATGCGCCACTGGTCTAGCTCCTTCTGTCTCGATCCCGCCACCAAACGAGAGAGCCCAACTGACGACATCAACGGTGCTTGAGCTCAATGTTCAGTGTTTATATTATTACTTACTGGGCTTCTTTACGGTGTTAGCTTTCGACTGAAAAATTGGTCTCTATTGTGAAGACGCCAAATTTCTGCCGCGAGGCGCACATACGTCATCGCGTACAGACGGCGGCAGTTGGCAGAATTGATAAGATAAGTAGGCGGTGAATTCAGGGTCAGCTACCGATTGACTTTGCACATCATGGCGAGGGAATGCCCGAACGACTTAGTCGAGTCAATTGCTGTTTCTACTTGACTTTAAGATGGTAAAGAGCAAAAGTTTGCTCATCAAGGAGCTGGGGCTCCAGCCTCAAGCGCATAGTAGGCTCAAAGCTGCATGAAATGTGGGCAGTTCCTGTGTCAACCGTGGCTTCGTCGCATGTTCTACCCTTCAAAAAAAGGACGGTATCATCTACCCTCTTCGGATCACTATCGTAATCCTTAGAAGAGGAGACTGCGGAGAGAATTGAGGATGTCGGACGTTCCGAACGAAAGCTTTCGACCCTCCTTCGGGTTGACCTGGGATTGCTGAGGAAAGATAAAGACCCTTAATATATTAACGGCCAGGGAGCGGTTAGCAGTGACGAGAAAGAAATAGTCAAACAGTGACATGCTCGTACATAATGCGATGAGTGAGGATTATGTACTCGATATCAGTCAGTGGGGGCGAATGAGTCCCAAGAGGGTAACCCGAAAATGAACCCTCAAGGTCACCTGTCTTGGCATGTCAGGTATCTTTTTGGGTCGCAACACAGCAAAAAGTGACATGTGTCGTTGCCAGTGCTTATATGTAGGTGTCTCATTGGTTGATTTTCTTGTCCGCTAACCCAAAGTGGGAAAGTCAGCGACTAGGCTGGTGGTCTTTATCCAGGGTTCAAAAGTGGACTAGCCGTTTCTATTTCCTCGACCACATGCAAATCAGCTCTCTCGCTCTTTGGCCGTTTAATCGGCAAGCCTTCGACGACAGCAACATCCAATCTTCAATCCATTCATATCACCAACAACAGACACATCACCAGGAACGTGATGCCAGGTTCGCCTCTGGATCACTAACAACAACGTCCTGCAGCTCCACCCCCCTTCCACTGCATACCTGCAGAGCTCTGCAACCGCCGTTGAATGAGACACACCTCACAACGTCCAGCATCCCCCACTCACCAAACAAATCCCCACGATGCCAACGGACCCTAGTGGCTTAATCAGAATTGACTTTCTCTACTGCGGGACGGAAGACCTCTGGCTGGGATATGGTTAGGACGGGAACCAGGCCACCAAGCAAGGAAGCGCAAGCAGAATCAGAATAACTAACTACTAATAATAATCACCCGTTGTTCAACATGGACTCCTGCCCTCCACAACTGTCGCTGTCGTCTTCCGCAGCTTCATCGTTGTCATCAACATCCTGTACACACCACCTTCCGACCTCTTGCTCTTCTGTCTCCGTCTCCTGTACCGATACCCTTTATAGTCCCTCGCCGTCCGCCTACCTGCCCTCCATGGCGGACTCCGCGGGGCGCCTATTCCTCTTTTTCTTCCATGTCGTTCCCAGCGTTCTCTACTGGGTGATCACCTTCACCACGATCACTCTCCCGACCTGGCTCTTCACGCTGTTTTCTATGAGTCTCACCTTCACGATGAACTTCACCACCCTGTAAGTGACGCCCAGTAGCACTTCTACCCCTTCACTCGCCAGAGGCCTCCATACATGCTATCTCTGGTATTCCAATGGATACCAGCTTAACTGACATATAAACATCGGCCAACAGCCTCCTTATCCTCCTCGTCCTCGCCTCTACTATCAGCTGGTTTGTTCGATACCGCTTCCTGAACATGTACTCCCGTCTTCCGCCCGAACCCCAACGGAAAGAACCACAGATAGACTTGTTTCCAGACAGTCAGGAAGGTGACTCAAAACCGGGACTGGCCAACTATCTCGATGAGTTCCTCAGCGCTATCAAGGTCTTCGGGTACCTCGAGCGTCCTGTCTTCCATGAGTTGACTCGAACCATGCAAACGAGAAAGCTGATTGCCGGTGAAACGCTTCAATTAGAAGAGGAGAAAGGATTCTGTCTCGTGGTGGATGGCTTGGTTCAAATCTTTGTCAAGTCAATGCGAGAGGGGAAGGATCGCGAATCCAAAGCATCCAAGCGGGGTGGTTTCATGGGTGAAATGTCGGAAGATGAATACTCGGACTTGGGTGAAGATACCGATGAGAATGAGAATGAGGAAGGCCACCAAGGTTATCAATTGCTGACGGAAGTGAAGAATGGGGCTTCGATGTCGTCGCTATTCTCGATCCTGTCGCTGTTCACTGAAGATGTCAAGCTTCGTCACCCCCAAGACGACTCAGGGGCATCCAGCGTTCCTAATGGCGGAGTCGTTCCAGGATCCAACCCCACGAGTCCGAGGTCATCATTCCGAGAGTCCATGGACTCAACGAATCGTGAGGATGGAGAAATACTACGGCCCATCCCCCCTCTCAATCTTGAGGACAGTAACCCCCCAACCGGCGAGTCACCAAACAACAAAACCCGTAGACCATCCAAGACCAAGAAACAGAAATCGGTCCATCCTGATATTGTAGCTCGTGCAATGGTAGATACCACAATCGCGATCATTCCCGCAAGCGCCTTCCGACGTCTCACAAGAGTCTACCCCAAAGCGACAGCTCATATCATCCAAGTCATCTTGACCAGACTGCAACGGGTCACCTTCGCAACCGCCCACTCATACCTTGGGTTGACAACGGAAGTACTTAGTATTGAGAAGCATATGAACCGGTACACCGCTTACGACCTCCCCAATCACCTTCGTGGTGGAGCCCTGGATAGGCTCAAGGGGAAGTTCACAAAGGAGCGAGAGCGTCTTGGCCTGGATGAAGTAATGAAGGGAATTGCTCTCCACAATCCTAGCGCAACAAGGCGACGGAGGTCTAGTAGCTCCGTTAGGAAAGAGGCTGCATTCCAGGCAAAGATGTCTGCCGCTCGTTCTGTCAGTCAAACCTCTCCGCCTCCCTACGGATTTTCGGAGCGTGATACCCATGGCGTCCACCCTGGGGATCTTCTCTCTACCATCCAACTTTCTCGATATGGTCCTCGATACGAACATCATATCCACTCTATGAGTTCGGACAAAGCTGGGAAGGAGAACAGCCCTCTAAGCCAGAGAGAACATTCGCCGTTCGGGTCATTCCACCGTCAAGATACCATCGATGAAGATTTGATCTTCCGTGAATGCATCTTGGACTGCATGGTCAAAGCCATCGGGCTCACTTCTAACACCAATGATGCACTTAAAAAGACCCAGAACTCAGGAGAGGCATCCCCCAAACTTATTTCTTACGATTCAAGAAGGCAGAAGGCGGTTTTCAACAATGCTTTCGGGTTCATCGACCCTTATGAGACGTCTGGAGACGGAGATACCGAATCGATGATGTCCATGTCTGTTATGAGTGCGAGCAGCACAGTTCCTATGTTCAACCTGAAGGAAGAATTGAAGAACGACGTTGAGATCGTCTTCTTCCCCAAGGGCTCAGTGTTGGTGGAACAGGGCGAGCGCAACCCAGGGTTGTATTATGTCATTGATGGTTTCCTGGACGTTGGTATTCCTGTCAATGAGAAGGGCGAGGATCTTATCGGCTCTTCTAAGCTCGGAGGAGGGTCAGCTGGGCACTCTCTACCTCACGACGAAATGTTCCCGCCGCTACGCAGAACTGCTACCAATTCTTCTCGATCTGCAAGCATGCCAGATGGACGGAAAAAGAAACAGTCTCGTCGGTCATTGTACATGATCAAACCTGGTGGGATTAACGGTTACGTCGGGACCATCACATCGTACCGGTCGTTTACCGATGTTACCGCTAAGACTGACGTCTACGTGGGATTCTTGCCACGCGCGTCTCTGGAAAGAATAGCCGACAGGCATCCCGTTGTGCTGCTCACAATGGCGAAACGCATGACAAGCCTTCTACCTCGTTTGATCCTTCACATTGATTTTGCACTCGAATGGGTTCAAGTCAACGCTGGCCAAGTTATCCATCACCAAGGAGATGAGAGCGATGCCATCTACATCGTGCTTAACGGTCGTCTTCGGTCAGTCTGGGAGAAGGCGGACGGCAAGATGAGGGTAATGGGTGAATACGGTCAAGGCGAGAGTGTTGGTGAACTCGAAGTTATGACCGAGTCAAATCGTCCAGCAACACTCCACGCCATCCGAGACACAGAACTAGCCAAATTTCCTAGGTCGCTCTTCAACAGTTTGGCCCAGGAGCATCCAGCCATCACAATTCAGATTTCGAAGCTCATCGCCCAGCGGATGCGTGATTTAGTAGACGACCCTCTTTTCGAGAAGGGCACCGACCAGGCAAGTGCTGGTGGTGTGAAAACAGTTACATCAACTGTCAACCTTCGAACAGTGGCTATCCTGCCAGTTACTGCTGGTGTACCAGTTGTCGAGTTCGGGAATAGGCTGTTGAACGCATTCAACCAGATCGGGGTGACTAATGGAGTTACGTCTCTCAACCAGGCGGCTATTCTTAATCACCTTGGTCGCCACGCGTTCAGTCGAATGGGGAAGCTGAAGCTCTCCCAGTATCTTGCCGACCTTGAGGAGAAGTATGGGATGGTGGTCTATATTGCTGACACAAATGTCAATGCACCATGGACCCAAACATGTATATCACAGGCTGATTGTATTCTGCTTGTTGGTCTCGCCGAGGGATCGCCTAGTATTGGTGAATATGAGAGGTTCTTGCTTGGTATGAAGACTACTGCTCGGAAAGAATTGGTCTTGCTTCACGTTGAACGCTACTCTCCTCCAGGTCTTACCAGGACTTGGTTGAAGAATCGAATGTGGATCAATGGTGGCCACCACCATATCCAGATGTCGTTCAGGCTGACGGAAGAGCCTGCACACCCCCAGACGAAACGTTTTGGCACGGTATTGAAACAGAGAGTCCAGGTTCTTCAGGCTGAAATTCAGAAGTATACTTCAAGACGAATTCGACAGACACCCCTCTACTCGGACACTACGCCATTTAAAGGAGATTTCCACAGACTCGCTCGTCGATTATGCGGAAAATCGGTTGGTCTCGTTCTTGGTGGAGGCGGTGCTAGAGGGATAGCTCAAGTGGGTGTTATTAAGGCCCTAGAAGAAGCGGGAATCCCAGTCGACATCATCGGAGGTACCTCTATCGGTGCCTTTATCGGTGCACTTTACGCTCGTGATGCCGACGTCGTACCCATGTATGGTCGAGCGAAGAAATTTGCTGGACGGATGGGTAGTATGTGGCGATTCGCTCTTGACCTCACGTACCCTTCTGCAGCTTACACCACCGGACACGAGTTCAACCGTGGTATCTTCAAAACCTTTGGAAACAGTCAGATCGAAGATTTCTGGCTAGAGTTCTACTGCAACACCACAAACGTCAGCAAATCCCGTAACGAATTCCACTCGTCAGGCTACGTCTGGCGGTATGTGCGTGCCTCAATGACCCTAGCCGGCCTCATCCCACCTCTCTGCGACGAAGGCAGCATGCTCCTTGACGGCGGCTACGTCGACAATCTCACAGTCGCACACATGAAAACCCTCGGCGCAGACGTAATCTTCGCAGTTGACGTCGGCTCCATAGACGACAACACCCCACAACAATACGGCGACTCCCTCTCCGGCTTCTGGGCCGTGGTCAACCGCTGGAACCCCTTCTCCTCCACAATCAATCCCCCCACACTCTCCGAAATCCAAGCCCGATTAGCGTACGTATCCTCGCACGACGCGCTCGAGAGGGCAAAGACTACGCCTGGATGTCTGTATATGCGTCCTCCGATTGATCCGTTTGGGACGTTGGATTTTGCCAAGTTCGATGAGATTTATCAGGTCGGGTATGCGTATGGGAAGGAGTATTTGGAGAAGTTGAAGAATGAGGGGGGGTTGCCGTTGACGGAGGAGACGGAGGAGAAGAAGAATTTGAGGAGGACGATGGCGCCGAGGAGGGCGAGTATATAGAGGGTTGTTACTTCTCGTTGCTGGCCTATTATCTTGTTCTGTGGAGGCGGTTCCATATTTCTATACAAATCTTTTTCGACTACTACATTTTTCCCCTGCGTCTTGGTTATTGTTTTTGACCTTATGGATACACCCGATGATGCTAAAATAAACACCCGATATTATAGATAAGCGGGTTATGGGAGGGTTTCTTCGCGAATATATACATATACCCACCCCCCTTCTATTATTAAAGCTATATATTTTCTACTTTATATCTTGCGCGCATTGCTTACTCTACCGCATTGCCCTTCCTTCTAACAAATAACATCATAAACACATAAGAACAAGCCCTAAACGCCACACAGCACCTACCTACCTCACTCGCCAACCCCCAACTCCCTAGCCTCCCTACCCACCATCTCTATAACCTTCTCAACCAACTCATCCTCCACAACCCCCACCTGCCACGCAAAACACAACACCAAACACCCATCCCCACCCGAAACAACCGACACCTCAACAGCACACCCAACCACACTCTTACTCTGCGAAAATATCATCCTTCCAACCTTCGGAACCTCCCCATTCCCATCCCCATCCCCTTCCGCTGCTGCCGCCGCTGCTGCTGCTGCCGCCGGTGGTGACGGTGCGGGCAACGGATCCCAAGCCCCCACATTCGTAACCTCAAAGCCTGAATCTCTATCCTTCCCGACCTTGGAGAGGCAGATCTCAGTATGGAAGTCCTTGACGTATTTAAGGAGACCGATAGGTGAATTTTTCATATTCTCGTCGAGTTTGGAGACGATTGTTTTGCGGGATGCGGCTGCGATTGGCCAGGGGAAGTTTATTCCTTTTCCTTTGCCGTTTTCAAGAGCCTGGTTCTGATCCAGGTTCAATGTGTCGCGGTGATATTTCTGGGTAAAGACCTGTACCCAAACGCCCAACGAGTCGTTCGTGATGATTGACTTGTCGAGGAATCGGCGGGCGGATATCGCGCCGGAGCATTGCATTGATGTGTACTTTGAGGGGATGTTGGTGAAGAGTGCGCGGGCGAGAAGGGTTTGGATGGTTGCTGTTATGGTTGAGGAGTGTTTCCTTGATAGGAGTCTTAGGTTCTCGGATGCGGAGGCCGGGAGGACTAGGTTCTTGAGCTTGGTGGGGGAAGGGGGGAGGACTTTTGAAGCTGTCCAGAGGGATGGGGGGTGTGGTGGGGAGTAGATTTTCGCTTTGATGAGTTGCGAGGCGAGGTATGTCATGGATAGGGGGAGGGGGTGCAGGGATTCAATTGTTGGGAGGAGGGGGGTTGATGGGGAGGGGATGATTTGGTTGGTTTTTTGGTGGGAGGGGGTTGAGGAGAGGGCTTGGTGGAATGTGCGGTGGAAGGCCTTTGCGGAAGTTCCGTCGCAGACTGCGTGGTGAGCGACGAATGCGGCTGTGAAGCGGTGGGGGGTTGCTGAGTCTGGTTCGGTTAAAATGCAGAATCTCCAGTTGGGTGCCCCTTTGGGGTATGTGGTGTTGTGTTCGTCGTATAGGAGTTTTTCGAGTTCGATGTCGTCCTCTTCGCCTTCGGGGAAGGGTTGGGTCCGTTCTTGGAAAGAGATGGTGCTGTCTAGATCGATCTCTGGGAGACGGACCCAGTACGGGTCCTTGACGCTCTCGTCATGCGGGACTGCGGAGAGGATAGGATGCTGCCCGATAAGGGTCTCACAGGCCCGGTAGACGTAGTCTTTTACTGGGAGAGTGAAGGACTTTGGGAGAGTGTAGGTTGCGGTTATGGCAACATTGTGGTAGAACTCGAGATTATGTCGGCTCGAGGAATATTGCTCCGTGTAGCCTGATATGGCCGTTAATCATGTGGAATGAGCAATGTTGGACGCAATTGAACTTACCTAGAGTGCGTAGTTTCTCGAATTTATCCATGATTAAAATTGAACCCTCGATGTAGTAATATGACTGATGTATTTTCTATATTTATTCCCAGACAACAACTATTCACGTCTTCAGGGGGAAGTTGTACTCTTTTTATATTGAGGACGGCCTGAAGACGATGGAGCCGCGTTATTCGGCAGCCTGGAGATGGAGTCGCATTGGCCAATGAAAGGGAGATTATCACGTGAAAACAGGATGAATAAACGTACCCCTGGGGGGGAATGACTCGTATAAAAAAGCGCTTGCTAGCGAGCTCGACGGGCCAAAGGACGGGAATCAATCCATGACGGCGACTGTTGTGTCTTCTAGGATCGAAACTCATACTATGTGGAGTTGCTCGGTGTTAATGTATATACACAGACTAGAGAACCAAAGGTTGGTGGTGTCTTGAAAACGACAAAAGAAGCGTGAAGGATGCGGAACCGACATACCGGTGGGATAACCAGGTGGGAGTAAGACAAAAAAGGCCAAAAGGAGTAGGTGGTGGTGACAAGTAAGAGAGGCAAAAGAAAGGCAGGATATCACTAGTGATAACAGGAATCGCTAAGACAATAAAAAAGCAAACGGGGAGCGTTATTTGAATGGTAATGGTGGGACCATCGTGACGAGGGTTACTTCTTCCCTCCCTTCGGAGGTCTCCCTCTTCTCCTTGTTTTCGGTGGATTTAATTGTTCCACCTCCCCCTCATCTGTTTGATCTCCCTCGCTCTTAACCTCTGGTTCTGGCGTGTCCCTCTCGGAGGCAGCGTCGTCGTTACGGTGAGATCTAGTCTGCTCCTGGATATCGGCGATAACTCTGCGCGCCTCACTGGCGCTGTCATGCCCATTCCATGAGCCACATCCACCGCATCTCCACCGTCCAACCTCTTCCAAATTCTTCACACCAGGAGGTGCCTGTCCGTTGATCAACCGACATTGAGCACATATTAATGCGAGTCTATTTTTGGGAAGAGTCTCATCTTCGCCAAGAAGAACATCCACAAGACGGTCATACCACCGATGCTGACCGTAGTCGCTGTACTGTGTGTGGGGTGGCTGTTGCCCCATGATCGATGGGTCGGGTGGTGGAGGGCCGTTGAATGCATTCGGAGCGAATTCCGGTTCATCAGGGGCATGAGGGCTCTGACTTTCGAAACCATTGTCCAGATTAGGGGGTATCGAATCATGAGCGGAAGGTGGCGGTGGGGACGGCGTGTGGGATGGAGGTAGCCCTACATTCGATCGACGTATGTTTGCGGTGGGAGGAGGGGCAATACCAGTCCGGCTGACGGGCGGTAAGTTGGGTTGTGGAGGCACAGGTGGCCCGTTCTGCGTTGGCTCTCCCTTCGCATTTTTGCCGGGCTTGGGGGATTCCGCGCCATACTTTTCTAGCAGTTGCTGGGTCGAGTTGTACTTGGTGGCCTCCTTGAGCTTCTCGATCGTGGTATCCCTTTGCTTCTGAAGGTCGTCGAGATAATTTTGGGTTCGGTTAATGCGGTATTCGTAGAACTTCCCGACGATAAGTCTAACGAGGTAGATTCTGTAACGATAGAAGTCAGTGCTGGCTTCTCTAAGGTTATGGGTTGGGTTGCTTTACATCACAGGCCCACCGGCAACTCCAGCGTACTCAAGAGCCGTCCAATTCTGCCAACCCAAAACAAGACCAAGAATGATAGCGTAGAGAAGGTATGCAAAGGTTGTGTAAAGAGTCCATAATGCCCTGAAGCTCCGAGCCTGTTGCCGATAGGTATCCAGGCGGGTTGTTGCCCGGGTGATCTTGCCAGATAAGGTCGATAGGGTCTTCTCAAACGAGGCCGGGGAATCGTCGGTGCCCTGGAGTAGACATAAATATTAGTGAGATAGCAATATAGAGGTTGATGGGAAATATAACTCACACGCCATGGCCAGAGGGAAACCATGTTGCTTGGTTGTTCTTCTTTAGGATTGCAGGCGCATGATACCTGGTGAAGGCATCAGTGAGAGAGGATAGTTGTCCGCTTGGAGAGACACTCTCTTATATATGCCTTAGTGACCTGCAGAGGTTCACCGCAATTGTAAGGCAGAACGAGTCCTATGAACTGTTCATTCCCGTCAAGTTCGTTGATTGTTCTTTTGATCTTTTGGCGACTTCGAGGAAATGCGGACTATATGGCTTATGTCATCATCTTCCGCATACCGCCTCGTTCAGCTTCAACGCTTTGCTGCAGGTGATCTTGGGATACTATACTGATAGATCTATATGAAGGGGACGAGATAGTACATAATATATATCTATAGAATACTCATACTCATATCCATTGCCGTCCTTGCTCTCCCGTCACTGTGTCCTCAACCTCACTTACTCTCAAGACCGAGGTGGCCCGAGCTTCCTCACCTTCTGATCTGCTGAGAGAGAAAGAGGAAGCAAAAGAGAATGCAAGAGTGAACAACTAACAACCACCTTGCGCTTCACTCTCTATCTCTTTTGTTTTTTAAATATCGCAAATGTCACCCCTTCAATCTCTCTCTCTGTAACTGGTTATTTCCTTGACCTAACACTGTGATACGCCGCTGTGATGTTCCAGGTAAGTGTTTCGCCGCCGCATATCCCCTTTTTTCTAGAAGTTCCAAACCTCACCCTTGCAGCGTATCCGCGGTGCCATAGACTCCCGGATTGCAGAGGAGCAGGCCCGTCAACGGGCTTCTTACGAATCTCATACTCGGTCCAATTCCTCCCTTCGTCGCCAGGGCTCCCGGAACATCTCCCCCAGCAAACGACCCCAGAGAGCGCGCCAGAACAGCTCAGCGCGAGGCACACCACCACCCGGAAGGGGTCCCGACCCTGCGGAATTTGATCCGGAATTTGTTGTTGGAGGAGATGACGATTCAAGTCGGGCAGGGACACCACTGCCAATATCCACGGAGAGTTCGAACATCTCGGCTGGAACCGCGGGAACGGGTGATGGGAACCAAGATGAGAAGGGGGCCGGTGATGTAGGTGTGAGGGGATCGTCGATTGACAATGGTGCCCAATCGGCCCCTGTAGAACTCCCGACAGAGGTGCGAGTGAAATTGCGACGCCTGGACAAACTGGAGTCAAGATATCAAGGTACGTCTAAATGAAGAGGTGGTATGGCGAAGTTGTTTGCTGAACGTATATGTTACTTGGATTAGATTTACTCAAAGCATACCGGGTTGCGCATTCACGAGTACAGTCCATCGAACCGTTTGAAGCCTGTCTTCGGGAAAATACGCCTCTGACGTCCATTAACGACCCACGAGCTTTAACCGAGTACCTCAACCAGGTCAACCTCAAGGGCGACATGGTGTTGGATGAGTTGAAACGGGTGACTGCGGAGAGGGAAGGCTCGCAAAAGAGGATCGAGGAGGCCGAACAATCTGCGAAGAAAGCTTGGGATGAAGTTGCGCAACTGAAGAAGCGTAGCACATCCAACGATGGTTCTGAGGAAAAACCTAACGGGAAGCGGGACTCTTTGACAGTAACTACAGCTTCTCCCACCGAAGAATCTTTGGACAGCTCTCAGAAGTCTCCAACTACATCAGCAACGTCCCGTACGGCGTCAATACGTGGTATATTCTCCCCGAAAACCGCAACTGTCGCATCACCGCCGCCAAAGGAGGAGAGTGAGGAGTTCTTCTCTTTCGACAATGAGATCCCTCGCCTGGAAAACGAGTTGAAGGAACGAGAAGAGGAAATTGGTGGTCTCAAATCCCAGGTTAAAACTCTCAAGGGAGATTTGGCTGTCGCGCGCGAATCTACTGGAAGCATGGCCGAGAGTCTTGAATCTGCGACTCGGGAGCTACACACTCTACGTGAAGCTAAGGATCGCCATGAAACCGAAATTGAGAGTCAACGATCATCATTGCAGCAGGAAATGGACCAGGTTAAATCGAAGCTTGCGACTGCAGAGGCTGACCTGGAGAAGTCAAACTCTGCGATGGAAGACCTGAAGACCCAGTTGAAGGAGAAGACTGAAGCTTACAACGAGCAACAGAAGTCTGCAACAGACGAAAATACGGCTGAGTTATCGGCCAAGCTAAAGGCTACGGAGGAGCAGAAGACTACTAATGAGAAACGTCTGAATGTTCTCCAAGGCCTTGTAAACAGCCTCAAGTCACAGCTTCAGGAAGCTGAATCTACCGTTTCGAGCCTCAAAACTGAAGTTACCGAAAAGAAAGCGATCGTCGACTTCGTAGATGATGGGTTCAAAGACAACGATAAGTGGCAAGCCGCCAGGAAACTAGTTGCAGATGGCCAAACTGCGAACTTTGAAGAAATTCGTTATAGCCTTACAGCTTCAGATTCGACTCCTTCCGCCCCTGCTGCCACTACAAACACTGCTCCTCCAACTGCAGCCGCTGGGGGAGGCAAAAAGAAGAAGAACAATAAGAAAAAGAAGGGCGGTAAAGGTGGAGCTGCGGAAGAGAAGGTGCCTACTCCTGTTCGGGAAACCTCAGCAACCACTACCGGAACCACTACCGGAACCACCGAGTCCTCTGAACTGGAGCAAAAGATTGACGATCTGAATGCACAACTCGCGGAGAAGGATGCTGCAATTGACCGATTACATTCTAAACTTAAAGGGGAAGATGACATGCGCGAGGAGATTGATTCTCTCCGCGATGACCTTCTCAATATTGGACAGGATCATGTTGAAGCTAAGGATAAGGTCAAGGAACTCCTTGCTGAAAAGGCGGCGCTCGAGGAGAGTATTAAGAAGTTGGAGTCTGAACTTGCGGAGGCTCGAACAAGCTCTGCTTCCAACGCAGATTCCGAGCAGGCGCATGAGAGTTTAAAGACCGAATTTGAAGTCCTAAAAAGGAAAGCTACGACTCTTGAGACCGATCTGTCTGCGGCACAGCAACTTGCTGCTTCTCGATTCAAGGATTTGACCGAGTTGAGGGAAACTTTGCAGAGGATTCAACCGGGGCTAAGGAACCTACGCGCGGAGTCTGCCGAACTGAAGACAACGAAAGAGAATCTTGGAAATAAGGTGTCTGAACTTCAGAAACTGGAGGCCAATCATGGAGAACTACAGTCGGAACTAAAGACGCTTCGGACGACAATATCCGATCGAGACTCGGAGGCCAAATCTCTTAACCAGAAGATCGGGCAAGAGACCAACAGTCGTCTCCGAACGGAAGAGGCATTGTCAGTGGCGCAATCCGATCTTCGATACTCAGAGGGTAAGAAGCAGGAAGCCATCGAGACCAACGAGAAAACAAGCAGGGAGTTGTCCAGGGTCCAAGAAGAGCTGGGCACATCGAAAGCGAAACTTCAAGAAGTCGAGGGACAAGTGGCGCAGCTCAGCAAAGACATTGAAGGTCTACGCGAAGAGATCCAACTCAAGACTGCTCAACATGCCAGTGCACAAAGTCTTATGGGTAGTATGCGCGATCAGACGTCGGAGATGGCCATGCAGATGAAGGAAGCTCGGGAGCGATGCGAGAGTCTTGAAGAGGAGCTAGCAGAATCCCAGCGCCTTCTTAGCGAAAGGAGTCGGGAAGGAGGTACCATGAGGAGATTGTTAGCCGATGTTGAGGGTCGCGCTGATGTTAAAGTTCGCGACTTTAAAGAGCGGATGGAAGCTGCTATTGAGGAGAGAGATCGTGCCGAAGAGGAAGCCAGCACGATGAACCGTCGACGATCACGAGAGATGGAAGAATTGAAGACTAAGGCTCGCGAGGCGGAGAAGGCTCTGAAGAGGGCGGAAGACGAGAAAGAGGAACTGGAGCATACTCAACGAGACTGGAAGCGCAAACGCGAGGAGATGGAATCTCAGACTGAACGATCCGCGCAAGAGTTGAAGGAGGTGCATCAAGCTCTAGCAGAGCTGCGGGAGACGCTCGACGAAAGTGAGAAGTACACCCGAGATCTGGAGAAAGAGAAGGCTGAGCTACGTCGCTCCGTCGAGGAGACCAATCATCGACTTGAGAAGCTTCGGAAGGCCAACAAGGCGCTGTCCGAGGATGCAAGAAGTATTCAAGCTACCAAACGACGCCTCGATTCCGACGTAAATCAGCCATCCTCTCGATCTTCGATTGAATCTGGACCTCGTCGCGGGGGTGTGGCCTCACCGTCCCCAGTTGGGGAAAGGAACGCTTCTATTCCACGGGGAGAGGCACCAGCCACCCCAGCGGTTGATTATGTCTATTTGAAGAATGTGCTTCTTCAATTCTTGGAGCAGAAGGATAAGAATTATCAGAAACAACTCATCCCGGTTCTTGGGATGCTATTGCATTTTGACAGGTATGACATACACTTCAGCACCACACCCACGCGGATTCTCACTAACACTATGTTTAATATAGAAACGACGAACAGAAATGGATGTCAGCCATAACATCCAGGACATGATTTTATTTTGTTTTAGAGGTTAGCGGCAATTCAATGCGGAGTAGGATGTAATATTATATACCATTTTTGTGTCTACGATCAGGGCTGGTTCGATAGTCCTTGGGATAGCAATGAAGCTCTGACGGCTTTTTCTGATTCTTTGTTTCTGCCCGTTTTACAATGAGTTGTGCTACTGGCCGACTTTTTTTGGCCTGATATACCAATGGAGGAATTGAAACTACCCATCCAGCCAAAGCGTGAAGAAGAGTTTGGCGCTCTATCCAAGTCCCACCGATGATTATCTAATGAAGCTTGAAGCCCCTCAACTTTGGCGCGGAATCCACCGCTGCATATTTTCCCGAGGTCGTTCATGCCAAAGGGCGCGATCAAATCCACTTTTCAGAGAATACCCCAATTATTTTTTCAATTAAATAGCTCAAGAAAACCTCATCAGCTATATAAACCTCTAAGAACTGTCCGAAGTTGGGATTCCGTCTCTCTGTTCTGTGCTCCATTCCGTCAATCGAAGAACTGATTCCCGAACCGAGCCGATCTCACCATGACCGCATCCGATAACAATGCCGAGCCGACAATTCGGCTCGCAACCGAAGACGGTAAGCTCCCGTACCCGAGAGTTGTCTCCCCGCTCCGCTCCGCCCCAAGGATCTATCTATCTCTACCTATCAATCCCAGCATCAAAAATAAGACCAATACGTAGCGCGTAGTTCCCGATACTAACCACCCCCCGTCACCTCCCCAGACATCCCCACTATCCTCCAATTCATCCACGACCTCGCTTCCTACGAAGACTCCACCCACAAAGTCGAAGCAACCCCCACCACCCTCCTGCACACCCTCTCCTTCCCCTCCTCCCCCGCAAAAACCGCAGGAACATACACCGCCCTAATCACACCCCCACCCACGGACTCAAACCCGCACCCCATCCCCGTCGGCATGGCACTCTACTTCTACAACTACTCAACCTGGCGGGCCGCTCCCGGCGTATACTTGGAGGATTTCTACGTGGAAGAGAAGTATAGGGGGTGCGGGTATGGGAGGAGGTTGTTTGAGTGGTTGGCGCGGGAGGTGAAGAGGGTGGGTGGGGGGAGGTTGGAGTGGAGTGTGCTGAAGGATAATTATCCGAGTATTAAGTTTTATGAGAAGATGGGGGGTGTGGTTGGGGAGGAGTGGATGAAGATGAGTGTTGATAGGGAGGCTTTGGATAGGTTGGCGGAGGGGAAGGGGGGGAAGGAGTAGGGTGGGTTGGGGTGGGGCGTTATGTTGAGGGGGGTGTGGATAGAGGATTCTTCGTTCTCTAGTGGGGAGGGGGTTGGTTGAATAGATCTCGAAGAGAGAAGCTGTATATACTGGTTCTTTGGATCTACTCGCTGGAGTATCGCAACTGGTTCATTCCACAAACTCACTTAACGGAGTTGATGCTAATTGAGATTTAGCTCGAAATATATGTGACAGAAAATTGTTAAAGAGGGTTTGAGTCTGACAACTTGATATGGGTGCAAGTACACATCGACAGGAAGACAAAGGGGTATCTCAAATTGTATTTGATGGTAATGATAGCCTTGAACCAGAGGTGTGAGAACCAAGTAACCAAAACCATAACGGAATAGAACTGAAAGGGGAATATGAAATAATATAAGAGAGGCATAAGAGAATGATAACCCCTCCCATAGCAGAATCGACCCAGATAAATCAGTTGAATAAAACACCAAACGAAGGAAGGGCTGGTTTACTATCTGGGATACATCCAGCGTAAGCCATCTATTCTACGTGCGTACTATTCGTCTTCGGCTCCTCTTCTATAGAGCTCTGATCAGATCCGCCCTCCATAGCATCTTCACTTTCATGTTCGAAGGGTTTCAAGGGCACATTAACAGCATAGGGCTTATCCCCGTCCCCAAGACGATGCTTTGGGATGAAGACGTTGAACCATCTCGGTACAACGAAGCCAGACAGAGCAGAGACCATGGCCAAGTGTGCGACAGCGAATCCAAAAATGTAGATTGGGTCTTTGGCGTACGACTCGCGGAATACCGGGTACTCTAAGCTCAGGATGATCAGGAGGATAGGTGAAGAGATGTATCGGAGGAGCACGGGCCACCAGAAGGGGAGGCTCCAGTTACTGCCCTTGGAGACGACGGGGTTGAGATCGTGTCTGAGTTGGTTACCCTATTATTTAACGAGTTGAGTTAGTTTCCTTATTTCTGTTTCCCGTTCCTTGCTGGTTTTTACAGGGGGGGTTGTTCTTACCGAGTAAAACGCCAAAAAGTAGAAACGGCGTAGGAAGGAACTTTTACTGAAGAATTTAGGAACCTCAGCGTCCGGGGTCTTGGAGAGGAGAACCGCGACGATGATACCAACAATAGGCACACCGAGACCGACCCCAGCACCGACTTCAGCGCTGATGGCGTTGGCGAGCGCGACTCCAAGGATCATTCCGCCAACATAGCAGAAGTTGAAGACGGCGTATGCGAGCAAGCCGCACTGAGAGACCACGTCCTTGAAGCGGTAGACTGAGGTGGACGTTATGGACTCTGCGAACACGACAAAGACAAGAGAGACATTGTTAATGCCGTGATCCACTCCGTTGGTGAGCTCGTAGCCAAACTCAGTGCAGTACATCAATGACATTAGGCAGGTTAAAACGACCATAGTGGTAACCACCTTAATCCGGGCATTGGGTTTCTTCCCAAAGTCCGAGTCCATGACGAGAGTAACGGCAGCGTCCAACATGGCGAAGGAGGAGCCGATACCAACGAGCATCAGTGTGGCAAAAAAGAGAATAGACCAGAATGGAGCTGCAGGCATTTGCGCCAGCACAGCCGGATAGACGATGAATCCAAGACTGTAGGTTCCAACCTCCAGTGACGACTTATCAGGATGCAGGCCCAGATAACCCACAACACCAAATGCGGCAAAGGCAGCGAAGACTTCGAAACTGGCGTTGCTGAAGACGATAATCCATGCGTCCTGGACCGGATTCGAGTATTTTTGATTGTACGATGCGTAGGCAGTATAGTAACCGAAACCAACTCCAGTGGAGAAGAAGACCTGACCACAGGCGGCTTGCCAGATTTGTCTGGACGCTAGTTTATCCGAGTTCCACGTCGCAAAGTACAGCTTGATGCCGTCGGCCGCGTTCTCCAGAGAAACGCTGCGGCCAATCATGATGATCATCATGATAATTGGGAGACCCATCGTGAACCAGACCGCGCGCCCAGTCACACTAACACCCCTGAACATACACAGCCAGACGACAACCCAGATAAAGACAGTCCACCCCGCGAGCTCGCCCACCATGCCAGTCGACAGGTATTCATAAAATCCGGTGCCCTCATTGAGGACAGAAGGGGGAGCCTGGATGACCTTGTTGAGCCAGAAATCCTCAGCCGCATCCAGCTTATCCTGGCTGGTCCCATCGACATCCCAGGGAAGAGTGGCTCGGAAGGAGTGACGGAAGTAGACCATGATCCAGGCGAGGATGGGTACAAAGTACGAGCCGACGGTAAAACCAACGAAGACGAGACCCAGACCGGTACCCTTGAGCCTACTGCTCAGGTTATTATAGGCCACGACGGACCCTGACTTATAAGCCATACCCATAGAGACCTCCAACATCATACACGGGACCGCCAGGAGGAGGAGGGCCATGAGATAAGGGATGAACCATTGAAGACCGTTGTTGTTGTAGATCTGGGATGGATACCGAAGCATGTTACCCATGCCCACGGCGCCGCCAACAGAGGCCAACAGATATGATGACCGCGAGGCCCATTGCTCGCGTCCTCCATGCTTCTCCGGGGGCGGAGCAATGTAGCCCGCGAGCTTTTTAAACACTCCCGCGACCATAGTGGAATCGATGGGACGGAAGAGAGCGGAGGCGCAGGAAAGGAAAGAGGAGGAGGAAGAATCCGCCTCGGGTCTGCACCTGCCGTTAAAGTGTGACAGGGCAGTGGTGTCCTTTTCTCTGTTACCAGGCGTGTGGGTTTGGGTGACGTGCAAGCGACAGAAAACCTTGGGGAAAAAGAGAAACAAAAGTAAAAGGTAGAAATAAACTGGGGGGGTCGGCGGTTGGGATATACATATTACCCTCTCTCCGGCCCACACCCTATTCTCCGTTCCATATACCTTATCGCGGCAGGGTTTTGGCTACGGGTGAGCCAAGCGCGCCAAGCTTGACGCCAAGTTAGGAAAATTTGGAAGTTGGCGGAAGGAGCGTCAGGCAAGGAGGTCGTCGTGGCGGCCGCCGAGTGCCAAGTTGGGGGAAACCTGGGGTAAGACCCAGTCATGAGTGCCATTATCATCATCCCAGCCCGTAATCTCACGGAGTCAACCTGTTAAATCCTCTGCCTTGCGCTCCACCACGGGTGGGCTCGTCATCTCCGAAGGCTGTTGTTGCAAGGTTGACTGGGTTCAAAGTTTGCTCTTGGGCTAAACGAGAGAGAGTAAGGGGGGGCGAGCAACTGTTGAACAGACGAATGCGACTCTCAACCACTGCTTCTCATGCCTCAATTGCACTTGCACAACGCCTTGGACCAAGGGGGATTTTCATTCCAATTGCGGCTGCATGATGACGGACCCTCTCCAGCCTCGTCGTCTTCTCGGGCTGCGAGTACGCGCACCATGCTCAATTCAAAGCTTGCTGCTTACATAGAAAGATTTCATACGAAAAGATTACAACACGTGACCTTTTTTAGGAATAACACACAAATTGGTATTCGAATCCTCATCCACCACCACCACCAACACCACAGCCAAAAACAACAAAAGAAACATTCTAATCCAAACCAAAAAAGAATAGCAACAAAATGAAACAAAGGAATTGGGGGGTATCTCGGCAGAAAAAAGGAAGAAAGCAAAAGAGAACAGGCAGGGTAAAAGGAAAGGATACATGATCTCGCAAAAAGAAAACGGATGCTTTCGGAAGCCCAAAAATAGTCTCTTTGAGACACTCGAGACTGAACGGTCGTTGAAGGCTTTCGGCGAAGGATGGTTGAAGGCGACTTCTCAGAACGTGTTTGGGGTCCTTTTTCACGCGGCGTGGGAGGAATTCTCTGTCGACTTAAAAGGTTGACTCGGGGCGTCCAAGGATGGTCCCCACCCCCAAAGCTAGGACTTTCGTTTAAGAAAGAAGCTGGCGTCTTAACGGACGGACTTGGCTCAGTGCTCGGCGATTCTCCCGGCTGCATTTGCAGTGCTTCCTCCGGTAAGTGATGTTCACTTTCTCTTGGATATCTATGAGCCTGCCTTCTACCCGCTCGACTACTTCATCCTGCTTGATTTGCCGCCCGACGCTGTAGTGAAGGCGTGAATGATCTTCGGTGGTGATTGTTGGTGTCTGATGGATAGTAGCGTTGTTGAAATGCTACAAAACGGCAATAGTACCTTCCAAAGGCTTATAAGTACCTTCAACTTGGATGGCTACAAAAGAGTCAACCAAGGAGGAACTAGAATGGACCGGCTTCCTCATGAGCTTCTACTGATAATCATATCCTTTCTTTGTCCTCTGCCAAAAGCCTGTCTCGCGCTAACTTGCAGAACTTTCTTCTGCTTAGCGGGCGACATCTTGGGCTCTCCCGAATTTCGTCTACCTCAGTGGAAATATGATGTCTCACTAAGATGGGTTCCCGGCCATTCATTGAGATGGGAACTTCTTCGCCTTGTGGAAGATGCTCGCTGGCTCTTATGTTCAAGCTGTGTCAAACTGCACCCCTTCAGGAAGTTTCCATGGGGTTCTCGATCTCTCAAACATTCAACAAGATGGTGCGGAATAGGCTCTTACTATCCGGGAATTGTTGAAATATGCCCCCATATCCGAATGTCACCTGGAGATGGTCTCGAGCTTGTGGATAGATTGAAAGCTAAGAGAAAGAAAGAAGGTGCTGGTGAGACCACTGTCTGGCATCAGTGTTTCTGGAGTGGGGGACCAAGCGCGATACGCATTCAAGCGGAACCAGTTCTACGAAAGTACGCAAACCTCGCTTTTGACAACTTCGGTTTTGAGCTCCTCGTTTTTGAAACGCGATACGAAGTATCTCATCGCTACCCACCTTCTGGGCGCGTTATGTGGGGTACGCCCATATTTTGCTGCTGCAGTCTATCGATAGAAGACACACTCGACAACCTTCGCAATCCCGCTCCCCACAGAAGAGAAGCCCCTCGATCAGATAAATCTGACCCTAAATCTAACCCGCCACATTTCATCCTTTGCTCCAGATGTAACACTACCGTGTGCTACGATTATACGATCAGTGTACATGCAGATAAGATGGTTTATACCTTCCAGACCAGGAGGATCCTCGGGAATCTCACATCGCGCAGTAAATATTTTTTTTGGACCCCGCAGTGCAGCAACCTCCCAAAGAAACTGATGGAAAACGAACAAAAAGCGCGAGAGCAGGAATCAGGCCGGTAGCTCCTTCAATTCCGCTTAATTGAAAGCACCAAACCCCCCCGGTTACTGCCGCCCAGAAACAAACAATAGGCCTATTGTGTGTGGGCCGCCATTCTTTCAATGACAACCAGCCGAGAGATCTCTCGGTTCTGTCTCTGATAATTGGATCCCTTTCCAATAGACAAAGGAGTTTATTATCAAAGAACGAGGTGAAGATTGTGAAGATTGTTCAATGACTTTGGCCAGGATTTAACAAAGAATTTCTTCTCACTCATCGACCATCTCATACTAGAAAATGACCACTAACCTGTCATGTTTGGAACAACACCTGGCAAGAGCCTTAGTGCGGTTGGCAACTGCCAACTTTGAGATAATATTCAATCCTAACCGAGGAAACTCTCGTATCTCGCACATGCTGTTGGAAGGATGCATGCAAGTGCTATTAATAGAAAACCCCCATTATATCCTGTCATGTCGGTGCATCAAGATCTGCGACGCATCCTGTACGAATTTTCTCGAATGTCAAATTTCAAGGAGTCGACCACAACTGGCGAGGACCGGAGTTGCGATAAAATTAGGCGAGAGGTGCTCCATAAAAAGTGTTACCCCAGCTTGCCATTGAGCTCCCAAATGGTCTTCGCCTCAGTAGTCTGTGGGATCAAGTTGATGACCATCTTCGCAATCATCTCAAGAAGGAAGGATGTTATGAGAGTTATGATTGCGATCATCCGAAAGTTTCATGGATGTTCATTTCTTCGGCTAATTTCTCTCTGTTAGTATCAAGGCAGTTATAATTTCACTCAGCATCAAGCGAATCGTCTCATCACGGTCTGGCATTCTGGCCGTCAAATTTGACCACCATCGTAGAGGAAACTCACCTCACTACTATCATGATGGGGTATTCCGTATCTACAAAAAAACTCTGAGTGACCGAAAGATGCGCCTAAGCCGCGGCAAGCCCGCCTGGCGCGTACACCACAGACATGGTATCTTCAACAGCTTTATTATGTCAAGTGCGCTGGAAGCTCTCGTTTTCGTTGGCGAGTCTTGAATATTCGTGGAAAGTAGCCAGGAACTGCTCATGTAAAAGGGGCATTGACGCGCAACCTATCTGGGCCTCCAATGCTTGACTAAGACGCTTACAAGAGGTTCGATGCAGTTCAAGGAAGAACCATTATCGGAAATTATATATACTGTAAGGTTCTCGTCCCCGGATAGAAAGTTAGCCCTGCTATGGGAGTACAGAGGCTTGGAAGGGCCGTTGATATACCTTATTTACATATATACTGATTTGGACGCGTCGACAGTTTAGAAAAATTCTTGACTAGGCAAATTCTGAAATTAACCATATCATACCCACTACCAGTGAGGAATCCTCTAGCAAGCATGTCTTCTAGCCGAGAGAAGCTCAGAGATATTTCACCCTTGATCACAGTAGGTCGAACGGTACTGTGTTCATGAGTGGAACGAAATTCGAAGGTCTTCTCCGCGTAGAAGCGAAGAAACGAGAGGGAGCCAGATTATATCTTTCTGCCACTCTCTTGATCATCTTGAGAGAGAAGATTTGTCAAATGACGGTTTATACTGATGCGGTGACGGAAATCAGATGCGGAGACATATCTATAAATTAGATGGTATTACCCTCGCCTTCTAGTCTTTCCCGCCCTCTTCTTCCCCTATTATCCCACCGTGGTTCCTGCCCGAACCATAATTTTCCAAATACTACACCCACTCAAACTCGTTCATCATTAAACTGGACAGTTGGTCGGCGAGGTATCCCTGTTGTCGGTGGCTCGTTATAGTAGCCTTGAGGTTTATCACGGCCAGTCAATCCTGTCTCATCCCACGCCGCTGTGTTCGGTCCACCCCAAGGACCGCTTTCTTGGATAGAGTTGACGCGCGAGAACCGGTTGTTAACTATGACAGACTCATGCTTGTCGGACCGAGTGCTGTTCTTCGGGACACTCTGGTTCATGGAGAGCCGACGCATGGGGATTGGTCCGGTCTCGTCGACAATTGGTTTCACGCCAGCCCATTTGTATATCAGGTTGTGGAGAGGGATGGACAGACCGTGGACTATGATCGAGAAGAGGACCAACCAGTATACAACTGCAGGAAAGGGTTGTTAGGAGGGGCATATACTAATTTCTCATAAGCAGATAACTTACGTGGTGACATGGCTCGGACGAGATTGTTCAACTCGGTATCGCCTTCCCCAAGCTTCGGGAAGAGGTGATGCGCATGTTCGACGTAAAATACGGCACCAACACCTATCAACGACTTAGATCTGCAAGCGCAAGAGGTCAATTTCGAGTCTTACCTATTGGACCATAATACCCCATGAACAACGCTTCCTTCCAATCTTTACACACATTCGGCATTAACTTGTACATCAGAAGAATGGCGGGAAGGCGACGAAGCAACAGGACTAGGAATCCCAATGCAATCAATCGGGGATACGTGATTCCAAATTCTGGTTGGTTGAAGTCACCCCAGGGAAGAACAGCGCCAATATACATGAATCCGCCAAAGTTGAGAAGTACGTCAATGCAGGAGTTGACTTCATCGTGGCGGGCCTCGGACTCGTGGAGGTAGCCACCGTCCCAGTTGAGGGCGTTGCCAGCGATGAAGCAAGCGAGGAGATCGTCCGTGCCCAAGGAACCGCATGTTCCGAGAATGAACATCTGTTTCTAGATGTTAGAATGGGTGGGCTTTGATATCTCGAGCAGCCGATTGTTACTCACGCCTAAAGCCGAAGGCCACAACAGACAACTCTCGTTGTCGATCCATTTCCTACAAGTAAACTTGTCAGTCTCAAACTATCCGCATCCATAGGAGTCATACTCCATGGGCAGGGTCGCGGAGCGGGAATAATTTTCTTACTTTTTGAGAGCGAATTTCATGACCTTACAACTGCCATATCCGCAGACAGCGCCGTATACAGCGCTCATAAGCACGACATAAAGCCATGTCTCGACAACCCACATCTCGAGTGCCTTCCCGACACCCCCACCAAGGCGACCGACTTCCCCCGATCTTGTTTCCAGCTGTCCCTCTCCCTCTCCCGCACCCGGAATGTCCGCATGTCGGAGAAGATAAGTTGCGAGCATGAGAAACGGAAACCCAAACCCATCATTGGCACCGGCTTCGGAGGAGATGATCTCGCGCAAGTCACGAGCAACATACTTGTCTGCGAACGGTCCCTTCGCGATGGCTTGAGACAGGATAGGATCTGTGCAAGTGACACAAGAGCCGATAACCAGTCCGGCAAGCTATATATATCGATTAACCCATTGAACGTCGGAGATCGGGAAGGCTCGTGGGAGATATACCAATGTCAGGTTGGGAACTGTCAGGAGAATGCACCCAGTTGTGCATAGCCACATGATTGTCATGATAGGCAACAGGCACAAGAGCATTTCCTTCCATCGCTTGAGTTGGTATTTGGCGGGTAACTGGAAACCTGCAATAACCAGCTGTACACCGATGACGACACGAGCAACGCCCTATACAATCACGAATCTTTTAGCTTAGCCTCCCACCGATGACTGTCATCAGGGTTGGAGTAGTTCGCATAGGGTTCCATGACTTACGAGACTTATGGCGCCTAGTTGGTCCTTAGCTCCAACACCCCAGTCCTCCGGCTCGATAAACCCGGATGCTATAGGGCCGAGAATTATGCCCATGACAACGGCAGGCACTTGAAGGGGAAGGGTTTAGTGATCAATCTAAAGTAAGGGGGAGACAGACACTGGATATCTTTTACTTACACGCTTCTCCTAGATACCAGACATTTTTGATCTTGACGGAAATAACTCCGTACAAAATGATGAAGGCGCCTATGAGTGAAAATACGGGTTGGCTGCTTTGCAGTATATCGAGAAAGCATGGATAGGAGGGTCTGCTACCAACCCAAAATGGCCAGGACAATGTTCAACTCGCTCACGTCGAGGGTCGGCATCGTGCTGGGGGTATCAGCAAGGTTTCGGGAGGGAATATGGTAGGGAGGGGAGGAATAGGTTTAAAAAATGTTGGCAAAAGAGTCTAGATTAATGGGATCTAACCAAATGCTGCCTGCAGCTGTTGGTAAAGCGGAGATAGAAGTTGGAGGAAGGGTCAGAACATATCTAACGAAAGCACAAGAACAAGGAAAAGAGTCCAAGCAATGAAGAACGATAAGAACAAGACGACGGATTATTGCACATTCATATTCTCCTTATTCTCTCTCTCTTTCCAGGGGAAAACAGGGGTGTAAAAATGGTCAAGCGGGAAGAGTATGAGAGACGAAAGACTTGAGAAGACATGCGGGATTGAGCGATATTTCTGCCCAGATTCCTGGGACGCATGAGATCGCACAGCCCTGCGAGACAACGAAGACATGAGCGAGCAAAGATAACGCCGGACGAAATGACTGGAGAGTCGAGGTTGGAAACGAAAAGTACGCGTTCCTACTTCTCCACTAATCGTCGTGGAGCCTTTCCTTTCCCCTCCGCCCCTCCCTCCGTATCAGCGGGTTGGTCGCAAGCCCAACCACAACTTGTCACAGATACTGGGGTGGGGGTCGTTTGCCTCCAGCTGGCAGGACGAACAAGATCTTCCTTGCAGAGTGATCCTCGCTGGGGGAAGGGAATCTTGGCGTTCATTGGCGACGGGGAAAAGCAAAAATGGGGGGGGAGCCTTGGGACGATGGAGATGTCACTTTTCTTCGAATTGAGTCGTCCATTCGTTCTGTGGCTCTCTGATAAGAGAAAGAGAAAAAGAAATACAAGAAAGGTTTGGAACCCCCCACTCTCTGACATTCGCATGACGAGAATCTTCCCACCCCCTGACCCGTCCGCCAAGTCTTGGGAATCCGCTGCCAAGAGCTGAGCGATTCCTCTGAGTTGGTTTTAGCTTGGCGGAGCCTTGGCAGCGTCGCGGAATTTCCTTGGATTTTCCTTGAATCTTTTGAGAAAATAAAATCTCGTCTTTTTTTCTCGAGAGAAGGAAAGAATCAGGTATTATTTGCCCAGAGAATTTCTCGAGCAGGAGAAACGAGATCCTGAGTTGAGGAGTTCGTACTCCCTTCTTTGCACTTGTTTGCATTGACGAGAAGTTGAAGAGGGAGTCTTCTCGATAATAATACCACTTATACTCGAGAAACGGGAAGGTGATCGAGTCTTCGCACATCGGCTGTTTCGCCAAGACTCGTGTCCCTGTGTCCATCTTTACACAGGATGATTGCTCTGGGGCTATATTTCCCCCACATATTCTCGGAGTCCAGCGCTGGCGTGGAGGACGTGATATATGGAGGATCATATCTGATCATCGGCTTGGGCGCGCCTCGGCAGGGCAGTGCAGCACTGCCCTTTACCACACCGTGATGTGTTGCGACGTCCGTTGAATCAGACTTCTCTCTTTCCGCCGCATGCCAAGATGGATGTGAACGAGCACAATGATAACGAGGTGCAGCCTGAAGCCCTCGGCTCGAGTCAGAGCAAAGAACGATGTTGATAGATGCTCAAAAATGCTCTCATCTATAATATCGATATTACGTCTGAAGGTTTGCCTTCGTCATCGAGGTTATTGCTTGCCCACTTTATGTAATTTTATTCGTTTTCGGGATTGTTCCTTTCAAATCCCATCGAACCATTTATGCGCCAATGCCTGATGTGCCGTAAGTCTTTTTGCGGGATCAAAATGTGTCAACGCCCCAACAAGATCTTTGAAATCCGCATCCTCAACACCTTTCCCTTCCCATAACGAGAACGGTCTCCGAGGATTCTCTGCATTAAAACCATCCCGGAGAACTTTGAAGATTTCACACCAGGGGCTCGCTTCACCTATGTGCCGCATAAAAGCTTCGAACGAATCTTGATCGGCGAAATAGGATATTTGACGCTCAATCACAAGAGCGAGTGGTTGCTCTCCCTCCCCGAGTTCTTCGGGAGCAACGGCAAAGATAACCCTCTTCGTCATCGCATAAATGCACTGTCCCGAGTAGGATTAGTCTTTCATTGCTTAGAACAATCGACGCGTTCTCCCTAGCCATTACTTACGACAATACCGAACGAAAATATATCCGACGGCTTGTTTACGGGGCCATAAGCATGGCCCTCCGGGCTACGCCACATCATGTTCCCGACTTGTTTTCCTACAATGCTAGAATCGGTGGGGACATGTGCAGCATCTTCGATATCGGCCAGCTGGACTTTCTCTACAGTCAACCCATTCGCGCCGTCCGTACATTCGACCGCGATGTTGTTGGGTTTTATGTCTGTGAAGTTGCTTAATTGAACCCTTCGTTTTGGGAATTTACCATTCCTGCAGAGTCCATACCTGCATGCACAATGTCTTTGTCATGTAGGGCTGCAATCCCCCTTAGTGTATCTTTCAGGATCCGCTTGGTCAAGTTTATCGGCAGGTCTCGCTGCACAAGATCAAGAAAGTGATCACTGAAGTACTTGTAAACAAACGTCCCTCGCCCCGGAATCGTGTCTTGTGGTAAGCGAAGGTAAGGGTTGGCGTCCAGGTTCTGATATAGACCCCGAGCAATCTCAAAGATAGAGCGGGGAACATCTTTTAGGATGAATCTTTCATTGCCAGCGCTGTATAAAAAATTAGTTGGTATTCTTCCACAAGGGAGACGAAGGACGCATACGTAGCGAGGTAGACTCCGGATGTAGGATGCTGTTTCTCCTGTAGTGTCCGCTCAACGGCGTAGCGACGTCCCGTCTCCCCAACTCGCTCAGTCGCCGCTGTTACTATTTTCTGAATGTTTGACGTCCCTGTAGTGAGCAGTCGGGGCTGACACTGGTAGAAAACGAATTCCTTTTGAGAAGCTACGGCCGATGGGCGGGAGGGCAGCGGTGCGATGCGAAAGGCTTTGTAAGGACAAAGTAATAGTAGACGGGAGCAAGACATGGATGTGCTACAAAGCTTAGAAAAAGGGAAGGGGAAAAGGAAGAATTAGCAGATGATATACGCGTTGAGAAGAAGAGGCTCAGGATAATCTTTAAGCGCTTTTCGACGCTTCGCATGAACGTCTGCACCAGTCTACCTTAGTATCTAGTATCTACAGGTGTCGAGTATGTACCTCTCTCGGTATGGGATGTTGAAAGTTTGCGGCCCCTGGATGTAATGGCCCGTGCGTCAACCAATTTCAACACGAGCCCGAAAACGAGAGACGCGAGACCTTCTTTCGCTGAACATCATCTTCGCGATGAGAGCGGTTGTGCAACAATCCGTGAAGCGAGCTACTCGGTACCTCCATGATATCATGCCTTGAGAACAAGGCTCTCATCTTCATAGACACGAGGCGAAGGCTGGGACGAAAGACCAATCATGGCGAAGGAACCCTTTCCATCACCCTGGTGGCCACGTCACTCAAGGGAAGTGGCCTGGTGGGAGGGCTGCATTATATACCCTCAATATCTTCCTTCGTCGGGACGAATATCATGGAAAGAAGTCCGCGTTTTATGTGACGTCTGGCAACATGTCGGGGATAGAAATCGCAGCCGTTGCGCTGTCAAATTTCACCCTGGCCATTAACGCCCTTGATCGATACCAGGAAGTTGTTGGTTCAACCCGAATGTTCGCAGCCAATTCCCAACTTCGATTATTCCATAGAAATCTTGTGAGGGAATTGCATTCTTTTAAGAAGAACTGTGAAATTGCTCTCGGAATGGCATTTGAGGGTCGGGATCTCAATCATGCAATGGTGACCCCTGATGATCAGATCTGGCGAGATCCTGAAACCGAATCAAAAATGAAGGCCGCTCTAGGGGAAACCCACGGAGTGCTTTCAATGGCCTTCCACGAGATGACCTCCACCACGGGTGAGCTCACGCGAGAACTTAATAAAGTAAGCAGATAATCACGGTTAACGCATCTCTCACCGCTGACGATAAATAGGTCCTCGACGGCCAGAGTGCCCTTGGGAAGCGCTTGAGATTCAGTATCAAATCGGGATTCATTCGAGAACGACTTGAGAGGATTCAGGACATCAACATAGCCCTATATAGACTCATGACACTTTCTCGGCCACTAGGAAGTCGCTCCGTATTGAACGAAGAGCGTTCCCGTAAACAAATATACCTCGGAAACCTTGCTGTATTTCGACGAAATGCGCAGATGATATACAAACTTTTCCGGGATTTTGTTAAGTATCACTGTCCTGTTTCAGACGCAAGGATCTTTGCCGGTTCAGTCAACCCGGGGTCGAAGGGTTCTGGCTTCTTTTTCCTCTTAAACAAGGCCACGGACCCGATCGATTTACGCTCCACACCTACCTGGTGTAAAGTGAATATAACAGTTCGGACCGCTGAGCATGATTCTTTCATCCCCACCGCTCACGAACCACCGACACTTCGAACTATCAATCTCAAAGAAGCTTTTACGCACGTCTTCGGGCCTGGAAAATCTAACGGAGGCGATGAAACAATCTTATTAGTGCATGCAAATGGTGACAATCGTTTCCACCTTACTGTTTCGCTCCCAGAAGTGGACTCTATCCAATTCGTGACGCTGCGGGAAGTGTTCAATGGAGACACAAAGATCTCATTCCGCGACCAGCTTGTTCTTTCTGCTTCTCTTGCCCAAGCGGTATTAGGCCTACATGGGACGGGTCTCCTACGAGAGAATTTCGAGGCAAAGGATGTCCATTTCTTGATAGATTCGGGATCGATCAATTTGGAGAACCCATTACTTCCTGTACCCATTCGAAATGACCGAGAGCAGAAGGCGCCAATCCCTCCGAATCCCGGAAAAACGGCGATCGGTTTTATCAAAAGTTTCGGCATACTCCTAGTTGAGATCTTCCTTCTTCGTGATTTATCCAGGGCGATGACTCCTGGTGTGGAAGATGATTCCAAAACTTATTTCATAAACAAATATATGGTTGCTCTTCAAGCTCTTGAGGCGATGGATGATTTCTTGGAGTCATCATGTTTCGATGCTATTAAATGCTGCCTATTGCGTCTGGATTTTGGCGATGGGGAAGAGTGGTGCGAGAAATTATTGGAGCGGGTAGTATCTCCTTTGGAACGAAATGCCCGTAATATAGGGAAAAAGCGTGGCCGACGTACTATTATAATCGGGCACGAGAATAACACCTCTCAGCGCCCAGAAAAATTCCCCCCGATGCCCGATGTCTCTTCGCCGGATCTAGCATTGTCCACCCAGTTCGACCTTGTCGATAAATATGCCACGGATGTGAGTGTAATCTGTCGACAATCCCCGTGGCTAGGGGAGCTGATTTTCAACGAAGGTGCGAGTTATCGGGTTTCCGGGTAAGGTTTTAAGGCTAATTTCAGGGATAGTTAAAAGCTTCATGGAGGTAATGCATGAATTAAAGCGATTACGAACGTCGGTTCTATCGAACCAAGGCTTCCTGAACGAAATTAGGGTTCTAGTACAGGAATGCCTTGAGAGAATAGCATCTATTCCAGGTCCTCATGGTTTGACTCGCCCAGTGGCGGACGACCACCTCAAAAACTCTCAACTGCAATTGCGTGTCTGCTATCTGAAGTTGTCAAGTTTCGTTACTCAAAATGCCGTGTTCGTCCATCATCCCCATCACATAGAGTGTCGTTGATTTAACGCTTCCAGGGACCCGCCCTCTCCTACCCTCTCGGCTACCACCTATACAACCGACGAAGAATCAATTTTAGATTCTGTTTCCGCGGTTCCAAGTTCGAAGAGCTCTATGTTTATGGACGACGTGGATTCCGGATCAATCGATTCGCAAGCAATGGCACATGAAATAATATTGTCTCTCCAAGGCCTCTTCCAGACTCAAGCTAAATCAACTCCTTCTGGTCCAGACGTAAGTCAGGGAATCCACCAAGCTCTTGCGGATTACTGTGAGGAACTACGAACTCTTCGTGAGGACCAATTGCCGTTCCTGCCGCCACCACAGGCCTCTCTTTATAAAACTGCCGTGGAGATGGTCTCCGGACAATTACATTTTATTTTTGGCGAAATCATTTCAATATTGTCGCCAGCTAGGCCTATCCCGCGGGAATCAAAGTCAGCATCCCTTAAGGAGAGTGACAGATCGACGACTCTTAACCTCGAAACTGGGGATGACAAGAGTAGCCCACCTGTAAGCCAATCTCAAAGAGAACACCAAATACCTACATTCGTTTTAGATTCATTTATAATCGGCGGTAAAGCATTTGGCCGACTACGGTTCCGACTTCGGCGGCTACTTCGGCAAAGTCTCATGCACATTATACGGGATGAGGTATTGCTAAATCTACCAATAACGGCCCAAGGTTTCGGGAGTACGCGGCTTCATGTTCAGTGGGACCTCGCCCGGTACGTCGCCCAGGAGTTTGATGGCTCGCCCAGTATCGGGCAGATTTTCACCATCACAGGCGGGGGAACACATGCATACGCGTCGGGCTGTAGTGATTACCTGAAACACTTCTGGGAGTCTTCAAGTTATGACATTTGCAGCCATATTCAGCATTATCTTGAACACAAAATTTATGGTAAGGGCTCACTCCCTGTGGTTGGCACATGGTTACTCAATATTTTGAGCAGAACACCCCGACTCGACTCTGACTATCAACGGCCCTACCGAATCCCCCTCGGGAATAACAGTGACAGTTATTGGGACAAGGCAAACAATACTTGTGGTAACGCAGCAACTTGCTTGGCTTACTGCTGCCCTCCGTTGCCCTTCTACGAAGCCATCACTATCAGATATAAGTTTCATCGCCACAAAGGAATCCGAATTGTTCATCGAAGTGGATAGCCTCACGGAGCTCGAATCTGGAGCTGAAACTTGCTGGCATCAACTAATTGGAAACAACGTTGTAGCAAGCGGATTTCCGATCCCACCTAGGGATGGGCAAGCCGGGCTAGAGTTACCACTGCCCGTGCTACTCAGCCTAAGTAGGGTGTCCTTCTCGGTGGACGTGAAAGGACAATTAATACTCTGCGGCTTCTCGTCTCTACTCTGCCCGACAGAACGATTTGATGAGAATATTCCCGACAAACCACCCAGACAATCTATTCAATGGCACTTCAAGTCTAGCGTCGATCCACACAAGTATTTTAACTCGGGCGAGTTTCTTGCGAGTTCCGGATGGGGAAATATTCTTGAGATAGATGAATCAACTTTGCCTAGCTGCCGACATTTTGTCGGATACTGCAGAATGGCAGAAATACATCTAGGTACGGCGGACTGTAATTTTTTTGGTTTCCAGAAAACTGCTCTACCCGAGGCAACAACTGCCGCTGGTATCAGGATAAAGTCGCTGAACGCTGGCACTTCTGGCCTCGGAATTTTCGGCGGGGGAGTGAGTGCCGATATTATATACCCTCGAGACATTGCCCACTCTGTGACGCATGATACCTATGATGACATTCTCGAGACGACGAAGTCCAAGTCTATGATTCTATGGGACAGCATTGTTCAATGCGGATGGCTTGTACCCGCGCAGGCTGTTTTACTCCATATGGCTCATATGTGGATCGAGCAGAATAAGCACAAGACAACACTCCGACTGGCAACCGCAGACTCCTCCTTTTTCAACCAGGTGGATGAAATTCTCCGAAATGACCACAAGACGGTCTTACGGACGTCGTTGGAGGACGGCAAAGAATATAGATTAAGAGATCTTATTAAGAGGTTTTGGAGGGATATCCAGGCCTGTCTAATAGCTCGATGGAAATTCGCCAGTGAAGAGCATGGAACGCTTGGGGTTCGGCCCAGCATGGTTTCTGGATGGGAGCTTATGGATTTTATTGAGAGACCTCCTGTGGCTTTCACCATGAAGACCGACGCCAGTAACTTGTCTAACTGCGGATGGGAGAGTTTGGGGGAAGATAGAGATATGATGGTTTTGTTCTGCAAAGATGCCGGTAACGTCATATGTCCAGCCGCAACAACGGCTCTCTGCGCGGACTGGAGATCTCCCCCAAAACATAAACGATACTTAATTGCTAGCTTGGCGAGTTTGGACCAGATGGCCAGATGTTACGGAGGGTTCGGGACTTATACTCGACTTTCGCAACAGTTAGCTTGGCGACTAACCGACGAAGCTGTCCTGGAAGAAATATGCCGGCATGGTCCCAGACACAAATGCAAGAAGCTTCAGTGTTTGGTTAATTCTGATTCCGATGAGAAAGCCCAAAGTTCACCACTACAGCTGCCTGTAACCGGTGCCGTTGTATTTGGCAAAACGAAGTCGGGCATCCATAAGATACAAGACGCATTGATAGGCCGGCCCCAGGCTATTTCGAACGGGTCTGTAAGTACCTCGCCTACTCCATACGTCGGGAGTAAAACGACATCTAAGCTCTTTTCTCGAGCCTGGAAGAAGATTACTCAGTAAGTTTTCGTGACCTGGTTTTCATAAAGAGGATAACGTACGTGTATAAGAGAATGGCCCTTTGTGGGGGAGATTTTCACAGCTCCCACAGCTGCGATGGCTGTTAATCAAGGTACCTAAGATGCAGCGGAATGGGTTTTTATTGCTGGTATATCCCCTATCATGAAGTTTAAGTTATGGCATATTGAACCTAGCTGTCTTGACATCTGCTTTAGCTATCGGGTGGTTTTTTAGTTATACAATTCTTCACAGAGTCATTTTTCCCCTGTCGCGACATCCCCTAGATAGATAGCAACCCCTATTTAATGAGATCAGCATCCCTTTTGATATACGACCAACTCCGGCTTAGTTCCAGGGTTACACATCCCCACTCTAACCCTAATCTTAACCTCCGTCATGGGTCGAGATCTCGTGACGTCATTGGTTCTCAGGCCCAAGCGCCTTGACCACGTCGATCAACATCCAAGTGCCTTGATTTGAGCCTCTTGGCGCCCACCGATAACCTCAACGACATCATTATTAAAAATAAAAGCAAAGAGGACTCTCTGCTATCAATCCTCCTATCGATGGTTAAGAATTGATATTTTTACCGTCTGAGAAGCTGAGGATAGCGAAAATGGCAGCTCCAGAGTCGAAGCATGCCCTGAACGACAACTTCAATGTCGACTATGTTATTCGGTTTCGATATGCTGATATCGGTATGGAGCTCCATCGCCACCCTTACGTTGAGGTGCAATGGCTGTGGTACTTGTGCTGATACTCTATAGATCCGTCAGAAGCTACAGACCAGCTCAAGAAGCTTCTACAAGCTCTAGCGAACGTCGGGTTGCAATCCGAAGTTAGGAATGGAGACAAGACATACCTCTTGGTCTTTGTGAGGGCTTCGGAACCTCGACTGAGGAAGGCGATCTATCGTTCGAGGTGAGTTGCGTTACTTCTATTCGATGTTATTCGGAGAACTAATTGGAGTAACTCAATTGATTAGGATTAAAGATTGGCTTCACGGCGTTAGCCACGCCCAACCGGAGTCTAATAGCGATGAATCGGTCAAGCCTCAGTCCGACGCGGAGAGACTACGGACGATCAATAACATGATAACTCTTCCTGAGAATGAGGGTGGAGCGAATATAACCCCCAAGTACGGGGAATGGGAGAATGTGGAGTCCATCTTCCCGCTGCACGATAATGCTGTGAACAAGGAGTGGATTAAGAATTGGAGTACCAAGACCCTTTTGACGAAGGAGGATTTGGATCAGATTAGAGATAAGCTTGGAGAATCCGTACGTGCCACTCCCTGCCCCAGTGTTGCGAACTGCTTTACTGACCTTGTAGATTGGATTCTATTTCTCCTTCCTACAATCGTACTTCGTATTCCTTACCTTCCCCGCTGCTTTTGGTTTCTCCTGCTGGGTTCTTCTCGGCCATTTCTCGATTGTGTACGCATTAGTTAATGGCTTGGGGTGTATTATATTCGTCGAATACTGGAAACGACAAGAGGTGGACCTGCGACTCCGATGGCAAGTCAAAGGTGTATCAGAACTTCGGACGAAACGGCGCGATTTCAAGGCCGAGAAGGAGGTCAAAGATGATGTTACAGGAGAGATCATACCAGTCTTTCCCATTACCAAGCGTACTGCGAGGCAGTTGCTTCAGGTTCCCTTCGCTCTGGTTGCAATTATCGCGCTTGGAACTTTGATCGCTACTTGCTTTGGGATTGAGATCTTCATCTCGGAAGTCTACGATGGGCCACTGAAGAGTATTCTCGTAAGTCAATGCTACGGGGGGGAACTGCAACTTTTTCTAACTGTTTAACTAGGTTTTCATCCCAACTGTGCTCTTGTCGCTGTTCGTCCCCACAATAAGCGCGATTCTTACTTCTGTTGGAGAGCGCCTCAATGCCTATGAGAACTATGAAACGCAAGACAGCTACGATGTGGCTATGACGCAGAAGATTTTCGTTCTCAACTTCATCGTCTCGTACCTCCCGATCTTCTTGACGGCGTTTGTCTACGTCCCATTCGGAAGCCTCATTGTCCCGTATCTTGACGTGTTCCACCTGACTGTTAAACCATTCGTCTCCGAAAAAGAGCAAGTGACGTTTGATACCAATGAATTTCAGATCAATCCGTCCCGCCTCCGGAAGCAAGTCATCTACTTCACGGTTACTGCGCAGGTTGTCAATCTCGCAATGGAAACTGTGGTTCCGTATCTCAAGCGCAAGCTCCTGCAGAAGTATAAGTCATACTCCGAGGAACGTGAGAACAACGGGAAGGGCAAAGGAAATGGGCGTAGCTCCCCTCCTTTAGTGGATGACCCTCCTGGAGAATTGGAGTTCCTTACCCGTGTTCGCAATGAAGCCGACCTCAGCGACTATGACGTCACGAATGATTTGAGGGAGATGTGTATCCAATTCGGGTATCTTTCTCTCTTCTCTCCCGTGTGGCCGCTTGTTCCGCTTTCCTTCCTCGTCAACAACTGGATCGAACTCCGATCCGACTTCTTCAAGATCTGTATCGAGTGCCGTCGACCGACACCGTGGCGCGCAGACTCGATCGGCCCGTGGTTGGATTCTCTAGGTTTTCTAACGTGGCTCGGAAGCATCACTAGTGCAGCGCTGGTGTACCTGTTCAGCAACGACGGTCTAGGACCAGACGGCACCCCTGCGCAGATCAAAGGGTGGGGATTACTCCTAGCCATATTCTTTTCCGAGCATCTCTACCTGCTGGTTCGATACGCCGTACAGGTATTCATGTCTAAGATCGAGACGCCAAGTACCCGCAAAGAACGCGCTAAGCAATACCTCCTACGAAAGGGATACCTCGATGCGTCGGTAGACGCGGAGAAGAAAGCAACGCAGGTCGAGGGAGGCGTGGATGGTGTTGACGAGAAGATCACACACGCATCTCTAGAAGAGGATGCCAGGACCGCGAGTTTACACGGCACAGGGTCTGCTGATCGGTTCTGGGCGCAACAGAAAGGGTGGAAGGAGTCAGCTCAGGTTGGGGCCGGGATCATCGAGGCCTACGCCCGAGCGAAGAAGGAGGCTGAGGAGAAGAAGGAGCAGTGAGTGATTCTTTTGTCAGCTGCGTGGTTGGAAGGAAGGAAGGTTGGAAATTCAGCCGAGCTATTGTCACGGAACGGGAAGAAAAACGATTATGTCCCTGGTTCTGTTCGAGGGAGGAATGAGTGAGCGAGTGTTTTTGTTTGCTATTATTCTTATGCATGTCGCGGGTACACGAACTGAACTGCATTCACGCTTGATTATTGATGAAGTGTCAGATGCATTTCCCTATTTTTATCTCCTAGCTCCTAGTTTTATTCCATTTTTCCTTTGTTGTCATGTCCATTTTTTCAGAGCCTCGTTCATTAACCCTTGGTTGGGTCTTTCTTTTCGGGGATCTCTGTGGAACGAAGCGACGCGGTGTCTTGGCTGAAAATAAATTGATCCCAGCTCTTCTCGTCCTTTCTCCCTTTCTTTTGGAGGGTAGAAGGAGGCTTGTACACCGTGAGGAGTGTTTGAGGTCTCTCCCATCCCTCATCCCTCACACAGGCTGCATCAGATGGGGATGGAGGAATCTCTGTGCCGGTTGACGGAAAGGGGATAGTGCCGGATGGAAGAGCCTCAAAACGCGGTGTGTGGCCGCAAGAGGGAGTTCGGGTGGTGGCATTTGTTAGTCATTGTTCATAAAAGTGATGAGTAATGGGTATGTCCGTATCTTTGGTATCTTTCAGGTCTCCGGTAATACGGACTGTGACGATTTCCCGTCCCGTGTTGTCTGTAATTTTGTGATGAGGTAATCCTTGGCGGTTTCTTGCTTATCAGCTGGGGCTGTTGATGCTCTGGATCTTTCTGTCAACAACAACAGCGAGAGAAGGGAAGATAAAGAGATCATTTCTCTGAAATTCGATGATATCTCTGCTGTCAACAATGATGCCTGTTGACACAATGAATCAGAGACATCTCTAGACCTGTCTCTCTTTCCACTGTCCAGTGTTGGTCACCGTCGTCGGCACTGCTCACTCTCAGCTCATCGCCGTCTCTCTTTGTGTGATCACACAGAATGTCTTCAATACGCCACTAGTACTGACCGGTATCTATCCTGACTAAGGATCCATTACTAATGCCATCAAGTCCCCACTTTTCCCATCTCCAACCAATGAAACCACCAATGACACAACCTTGAACTCACAGCCTCCCCATGCTGAGTCATCGCAACTTGATTAGATAAATACTTCCCACCCTCTTTGCTTACCACATCTTTTTTTTCTTCTTCACTTTTCTTACATACTCATAAAGTCATCATCAACCACTTTCGAATCAGCTTCTATCTCAGTCATCAAGAGATCTTCGTATACAAGAAAGCAACCAAAACAACCAACATCAAGTGATATATCTACTTATACTACCACCTATCACTGACCTCTTTTACTCTCTTCTCCTTCTCTCTCTTTCTCTCTGTTGATCGACTTCGCGATGCAACCTGCACTGGCTCCCGCGCCGCATCCTGCTCAGGTAAGCATGGCTTTACTATTCCTTATCCCCGCGACACTTCGATCTATATATACATACTTGATGACTGCGTGTGTTCTACTACTCGTTGTATACCTCGCTGTCGCAATATAACGCGAAGACTTGACCTCCCTCCCTATCTCTCTCTCTATAAAAACAATGGCTAATCAGTCCATGCGCTCCCGGGCGCGTCACCCACTCACACAGGATGTCTCTGACCAAGGTATGTACATATCAATCCCTAGTACATCTCTACATTTATCCGCTCGAGAAGCTTACTTTCATCGCTGACTAAAAGGCTACCAAGTCCTCCACGACCAACTTCTCGCCGCCCAGCATAACCTCTCCCCCCACCCCCAGGCTCCTCGCCCACAGCACACTCCCACCTCCCAGCACCCCTCTCATCAGAACCTACAGGCCTCAACCAGCCCACGCGACAACAACATCGACCCCGCCATCGCTGGTGGGGCGATGATTGGGACTGGCGCCGAGAGCGGTGGTGATGAGAATGCTGAGAATCGCAAGATCTATGGAAAGCGGGAGCTCTCTACTTCCAAACGTGCCGCTCAGAATCGCGCTGCGCAGGTGTGTTTCTGCCCTACCCTCGTTCTTTGTTTTGAGGCAATCGCGCAAGACGCGTCGAGGTGGATGGCTTCTAACACTTTCTTTGTACCCTAGCGCGCATTCCGTCAACGGAAAGAAGGATACATCCGCAAACTCGAAGAACAAGTGAAGGATTATGAAATGCTGTCTGAAAACTTTAAAGCCATTCAAGCCGAAAACTACCAGCTGCGCGAATACATCATCAACCTCCAGTCACGACTCATCGACTCTCAAAACGAGGTCCCTGAGCTACCAGGCAACATCGATCTCACTCAGCCACGTCCTCAGATGTCGGCCGCGCCATCCGCCCCCGCCAACGCAGCTCAGGCCCTCGCGCAATCAGGCCTTCCTCAGCAGGAACAACACAGGCAGCAGCAGCATCATCAGCAGACTCAGCAGCAGGGGCAAAGGTCAGCACCCGGTGATCAGCCCACTGAGCAGTTCAACACGCTTAACCGCATCGCTGTCGCAGGACTAGGAATGCGCAAGCACCCTCATGAAGACGCCTCCTCCTTTCTAGGAGCGAATCCCTTCCCCTCGAATAAACGGCAACGACACGACGATTCTCAATCCCAAACGCAAAACGCAAACGCACCCTCCTCGACCGACGGTCCACAGACTAAAACAGAACCTGGTAGTGGATCTGCCGTTGTTACATAATTGTTGTACTCTATCTATGTACCCTTATCAGCAGTCGTCACTTTTCTCCCCTCCCCCTCTTTCTCTTCTCCCATCCCACTTCCATCCCTCACACATTCTCTCTATCTGTTTATGCCTATATTCTGTCTAATTTCACGAGTCACGCTTCCTTCAACAAAACAACACCAAAGAAACCTCTCCGGGATCGAAAAGAGGGAGGAGGGAGGGGAGGAAATGCATGATAAGACAACCCAGCAAAGCCAAAACCAAAACAAAAAACTCACCAAAAAAAAACGAAAGCAACTTTATGAATTTTTCAAATGGTCTCCAACTCTTCCCTCAGCTCTGCGACTTGTTCAAACCAACCCCCCATCTTCTGGAATGAAGGGAAGCATCAAGTTTGTTGTCCCCCCTTTGTCTGTTGTCTGAACTCCAAGTTAGGGCATCAATCACATCACGTGCAACATTCTATCTCGTGACGTCATTCTTCTTCCTTCCGCTGAACTAACTGGCTTTCTTTGAGTATACAAAAAGTGTACTATTATCTTCTTCTCTTTCTTTTCTTCTCTTCTTTTGTATGTGTATGTGTATGTGCTTCATCTCACAGCTTTTCACTCAATTTGTCTTGTTTCATTCTTGCCATCTCCGGTGAAGTTAGGAGACCTGAACTCAGCTGTGTGTTTCTGATGATGATGCAAGAAGAAAGCAACTCTTCTCTACCTCTTTTTCTTTGTCTTTAGCTCTGCTCTATATGTCTATCATGTTATGGGTATGAATGATGCTCTACTGTACTTCAATATACATTACTTCTCTTTTACTGTCTGTCGGAATTTCCTTTCCGGATAATATATCACGATATGGAATGGCACCAATTAAGGAGATCGTGTATGTATAATTAACCATTTTACCCTCCATTCCTCAATATCCCCCATACTTCGGAGGATTACTACGAGTTCTTCTTCACTTTCCCACTCGACATGATCAGAGCGAAGATGAGATGAGACTGACTACTCCTGCATGATATGTCAAGTTCCCGTCTTATACACTCCACATCTCCCCTTTCCTATCCTACTAGATTAAAAACTCCATACCCTCTCCCCTCTCTCATCCATCGTTTTCCATAACAGTAAATAGAATAGATCATTTAAATCGTCAATTCCCATTCCCACCCTTGCCCTAACCTAGCCCCCAGTTCTTCCTTACCCTAGCCCGAGCCAGCTCTATCCTCATCCCCACGAACACCCAACCTCTCGCATCCATCCACTTTCCCTTCCCTTCCTCCGCGGACCAAACCGGAGGAATGCTTATCTAACATGACCATACACATAGCATTTGTTTGCTGACACGACATGGCAATGTCCCCGAAATAAACATTTTCAGGGGTGTAAGCATCGTGCATGGGGCACGTGAATGGGGTTATGTAATCTTGCTTATAAATTGTTTGGGGTCGACAGGCGGAAGGGGGCGGGTGTATTTTGTATGTATGTATTTGGGTGGCGGTAACTTTATTGTATGGTAAGAAGGGGATGAGAGGATGTTCATAAATTCGCGTTGCCAAGGTTATGTTCCTAGAGTTAGTAATCCATGAGGTTAGTTATGCCCGTTCATAAAGTTGCCCTTGGAGGAACTTGGAGGAAGGAAGATCAGTACATACCTTGATATAATCACTCCCCTTCTCCAAATATTCCTCCCTCGTTAAATACGAACTCCCCAACCCCTCTCCCCCCGCCCACTCCGCCGCCCCCTTCCACGCATCAAACACCGGATCCCTCGCCCGCCTCAACTTCAACTGCGCATCAACAGGCAGCAAACCCCTCAACTCCTTCTGAAACCTCTCATCAAACCCCTGAAACATCGTATTCCCCCCTGTCAGGAAAACGTCCGAAAGAAGTTTCTGCTGGTCCTGGCTAGATGGGAAGCGGAGGTTGACGATGTCGGCTGCGATCTCAGCGATGCCGGCTTGATCGATTCCCGCGATCGAGGGCTGGAATACGACTTCCGGGACGCGGATGCGTTCGACGTTTAAGTGGATCTGGTTGATATCCCGCTGACTCTCTGGATCGAACGGGTACGGTCCACGCAGGAATGCGTGGACAAGACTCTTCGTCCAGTCGGACTGTGCTTCAAGGGTGTGATTCTCCGTGAACTCGGGATCATATTTGAGAAGTTCCGCCTCGACGGATTTTATCATTTCAGAGGGATCTTCCTCGTCTTCGTCGTCGCTTCCGTCGCCGCCCACGGTGCGGTAGACGCCCCAGTCTGCGTCGTCGGCGCCGAAGTTGTCGTCGTCTCCGCCGCGGCGGCGTTTTTTGGGGCCGTCGGCGGCTAGGTTGGCGAGGGTTTTCATGCGCATTTGGCTTGCGAGGGATTTGCGGTTGCCGAGGTCGGCTTTCATCCGCTCCTTTTCTTTTATTCGTTGGAGGAGGCCCTGGATGACGGGTTAGGTTAGTCTTGATGGGTATTCGTATAATGTTTGGTGTTGATAGTTCTCACCTCTCTGGCATTTCGTCTCTCTTCGATCCAATTCTCGAAATCATTCTCGCGCCTCTCATTATCGAGTCTTTCCTCTTCAGCCTGGCGTGCTTTTTCCCTCTCCTTCTCCTCTTTTGCACGTTGTCTCGCTTCGATATTTGACTTCATCAGCCGCTGATGGCGCTTTTCCTTCAAGCCTGCCTCATCAAGTTGGTCGTCTGGGACTTCTAGAAGTGGGAACGTAGCTTCCTCGGCAGCCTCATCCTTCTCTTCATTCCCGACATCCTTATTTCGTGACTTCTTAATCGATTTCTCTAGCTCCCGAATAGTTTTATCGAGATGCGCTTCGTCCTTCATGTCTTCAGCATCAAGGATCCGCTTCGCCTCCTTCTTCGTCTCACTAGCTAGACCCTGCTGGATCTCTTTATAATATTCAAGTTCCTGCTCCTTCTTCATAAGCTTCTCAAGTCGCATCTTGGCCGCTTGCTCCTGTAATCTTCGGCCACTCTCTTTCTTTCTCTCTGCAATACGCGCGAGTTCCTCCTCCGTCTTCTCTGTGACGACATGCTCCGTGAACGGATACTGGAGCACATGATCCCTGTCCTCCAGGCCAGTCCAGTCTAAGAACCTTTCCAGCTCCTGGTCGTAGTTTGTCGATACGTAGCAGTGATTTCGGACGAGTTCGGGCATCTGATCCATAGTAGGACGGGTGAAATTCGGGTATTTTAATCTAAGCAACTTCATCAAGTAATCGGTTGCTTGCCAGCCACCCCAATTTAAGCGTGCCGCACTTGAAAGTATAGGTTTCGAATTTAATACCGGGACGACGTGCGTTGATGTATGCGATGAGGAGACAATTAAACCGTCCGTCCCGCGATTATACCGATATGAAAAAAGGGAGTCGATCCCAACAGCCACCGATGGCGCAGAGTAGCACTCGAATAGGATCTCGTTCATCACTAGAAACGTTTCACCACGTCAGCATAAACAACCTCTTCCCCTCAATCATAGTAAATGAACTGCATACTTCTCCTAGGATACCCCAAATTCGCAATCGGTTCCGTCAACACAACCGGCCTATCAACCCCCCCACTCTCCCCATCCACTCCCAACTTCACAAAAATATGATCAAACAACGCCTCCATAACATCCCAATTGCTTACGATATTCGTCCCCGGGTCGAACGCATTCCTGATCCCGCCGCGCGCAGTAGCATCGACGTATGCGTCTGAACCGACCAGTGTGCCGGTCCTGGATTGTTTGCGGTCTCGGTAGCGTGTGAAGACGGGTGGGATGACGACGCGGGGGGATTTATCGAAGGACCAGCCTGCTCGGACGGAGTGGGAGCCTGTATGTAGCGGGAAGGGGCTTGTTAGCGGGGATATCAGATGATAAATAGAATCGGGCGTAGAGGGCTTCGTACCATTGTCAATGACTATTGCGCTTGATCCCGGATTCGCCTTGCTCTGCTCATATCCATCTGGTTGGGGGGGTTGGTAGCCCTTGAATGGTGGGTCGTGGATTTCATAGAGCTTTGGGGGTGGTTTTGCGGCGTTTCGCTGGGTGATGTTAGAGGGGGCCTGGTGACCTGGAGAGATAGTCTGTATAGATGTGATCGTCATCGCGACGATGGCGACGTATATAAGGGTGGAAGTGGGTATAAGGTCGGGGTTTGGGCTGGAGTGCTTCGTAGAGAGCGGTCTTTTTGTGCGGGAAGCTTTGTTGCGGAGGTTCACATGGCGAGGTGGTGAAGCTTGTTGCTCTCTGCTTTAAGGAAGGATGACGCGCATAGCAAGCTGATTGACGCGGATTATTGATATGGCCTACCCGACAAGCTATAAAGATTATTTTATTCGTAGGGAAACCGTTTACCTGAGTTCTATCTCTTCGTCGCCGTCTTTGTGCCTCAGTTTGGTGAACATCCAGGCCCAAGCTCTCTGGCGAATCGGAAGGATATCTACTTTGCTTATGTAACATACCGATTTTCTACTATTCAGGGGGCATCTTCTTTGTTCATCCACGCTTCAGTTTATCAACAGGGGAGCATATAAGTAAGTAATTTAATCATGCGCTTCAAATATTAAATATTAACGACCTATCTAAAGGTTCTGTATATACAGTAAGATGTAGTTGTGACATATCAAGAAATATATGTAAACGATAGTAGCGTGGGGAACAAGATCCCAGCCAAAAAGAAGGAATAGGGCAACGAGTCCCTGGTAATTACAGCGTCTTGCCATGTCCTGTTAAAGATCGAATAGTACAACCCAATTCCGCCAAAAGGGGGACAAATCCTCTCGCGGGTATGTCGTGGGAAAAGAATGAAAGGGTTAAGTAATTAGCCCATGAATCGGGTGGTTCGCGTGTCCATATAATTAGGTTCCGATTCGTAGCAATCGTTTACGGAATAGAGGTCTTGTGCGTTTCTCGTCCGAAGTGGTGCTGAATTAAGCTATCGTAAGACCGTGGGTGTTGGAGGTAAGGAAGATAGGTTGGCAATCGACAACATCGCCATCAACGACGGTGTCTCGAAGCTCGTTTCGGCGAAGGCGTCCGATGGGGTCCTCGCTCTCCTGATCGACGAGATAGATTCTGCTTCCCTTTCGCTCGACACGGCAGACTGCCAGAATGTAGACCTTCTTCTCCCTCACATCCATGGCCACGTACATGCCGACCTGGTCTCCTCCGTCGTCGGTGTAAAGTTGGGAGAGGGTGCTAGGCGGTGGGTTGTCAGCCAAGTACCAGTTAAAGGTTAGGGAATACGGCCATAACCCAAATTTCAGGATGGCATGAGAGGGTAAGAACGAATCAAGAGTACCCTCAGTAGGGATGAGGAGAATAAGAAGGGAATATAACTTACATGCCCCTTGATCCCACAGGTACTTTTGTGAGTGGTGAGGACCGGAGATTGGCAACACCGTTCTCCTGTATCTCGTCCGGAATGTAATTCAAGAACCCGCCATAAACATCGGAGATGATGACGTTTTCGGTTATATTTGGGAAGCAGGCGAATGGGGCACCGACATCTGCCTCCCCTTCACCGGCAGGGGCAAGGTAGACTCGCTCATCCTTTCCAGATATCATAATCACGGTTTCGTCGAGATCCATGATAACCCGATAAGAGGCTCCAGTGGTTGGCGAAACAGCTACAGCGCCGGCGTCAACAGGAGCATGGAAGGGAGGGTTTTCGGAGAGCGTGTCATCTCCGAAAGTCGCGTTGACAGCCCCAATAGCATCTGGGCCATCGTCTTCCGCACTCATGCTTGAGAATTTCCTCATGGTTGGGTGTGAGAGGGTGTTCGGGTTCCGGGACGCAGGACTATGGATTATATGTCAGCAACAGCAAGCAAGGAGGTGGTGGTCTTGGGTCCATACGGTATGCAGCCAATGTCAAACTTAGCGAGCTCATCAGTCCTAATGGCGTAATCGTATATACCCGCTGCACTAAGGTAGATATAGTTTACCAGGCCGATGTTGACATCGACACCACTGCATCCATCATTGCCGGTTTCAGCTCGGACTTTGATAGAAGGCTGGTCATATAGGCCGATAGACTTATCAAACTTCCCCATGAAGAGATTCACCCCAAATTTAAGACCAATAGGGAGCCCAAAATCGGTGGTGATCCCAAGCTTCCCGCCCCGGTATTTTGCAACAGGCTCGAAACTGACGTCGAACCCGGAAATCTTGTTTCCTTCTTTGTGGACCAAGTCTAGGCTCGCCTCGCCCGGTTTGACATGCATGTCCGCCCCAACGAGGAATTCGGCTTCCCCATTGTAATAGAGGTCCACCACAGCATTCAGGTCAATCTCAGGCCCCAAGGAAATGATACCTGGGATCTGGAAAGGTGTGGGGTTGACACTCAAAAGCTGCTTTTTAAACGCTTCGAGTTTGTATTGACCTTCGACTTTGACAGCCAGCTGAAGACTGGCATCCAAGCTTCCACCCACAGAGATAGATCCTTTCGTAAGTCCATTTTTGAAGCTGAAGGCAACCGAACCTCCAGCAGTAAGTGTACCTTTTGCACCACACTTTTCACAGGTAACTGTGCCTAGTCCACCGGTACTAGAAATAACAACACCCTCACCGACCCCGAAGAGAGCTTTGGATTTTGCAACGCCCGGCTTGACGCTGTCTGGTTGACCAACTTGCCATGCCCATTTGTCTGAGGCGGATAGAGACCATTCCATACGAGCAGCATCTGTGAACACTTTAGCGGTTGTCTTCCCGACGTCAACCACAAAATCGACCGCCACCTGCACTTGATCGGCAACCCAATCCGCGCCGGTAGTAACTGCATTCGACACCGTCTTGTTAAATGTCAGCAACGTATCAGCTATTTCTAATGATTAAGTTACGGATGCACCATACCTCGACAGCACCTCTTGCCCAATCAACCATATCATCCAAGAATCTTTTCTCCATCCCACGTTTGATGTTGGTATCTGAACCATCTTGGTCAATTTCTCCAAAGCCGTCCTCTCCATCGTCACCAGCGGTGCCTTCGATTTTAACCCCAAAAAACTCAGCCAGTGCCTCAGGGTCATTACTAATATCAACCTTGGGATCTTCCAACGGGTCAGGGATCGGGTCGGGGGCCGGGACTGGGACTGGGCCTGGGTTAGGGTCTGGGTTAGGGTCTGGGTTAGGACCTGGGGCTGGAGCTGGGTTAGGGCCTGGAGCTGGATAAGGGCCTGGGTTAGGGCCTGGGGCTGGAGCCGGGTTGGGGCCTGGGGCTGGGTAAGGGCCTGGGCCTGGGGCTGGAGCCGGGTGAGGGTCTGGGTCTGGGTAATAGGTTTTGTCACGGCGGCCGTTGCTTGACGTAGCGTCTATCGGGACAGATCCCCACTCGAGTTCGGTTTCAGACATGGCATCTTCGATTTCTACTTCGGCGGCAGCGATCCGAACGCATTCCCCGTCCGGGCTGAGCGTGATTCCGGTTGCTTTCCAGAAACTTCGCATACCGACATCGAATTGACCGCAGCCGGGGAAGAAAGCTGAGAAGATAAGAGGTGAGGCATCCGTCAATTTCCACAGTTCGGAAACATCGCCCAGGGGAAGAAGTCCGCTGCTGCCGAAGCAGATATCCAAACCCTCGTCTGAGCATAGGATGGAGGAAACAAGGGAAGAATGGTCAAGAATGACAGTTGGGTGAAGAAAGGTGGAGACCATGTGGCCAAATGCACCACCGTCATTTTCTACACAGCAGAAGGTCAGTTAAATCCCGCTACTTGCGAGGAAAATAGAATCAGGATCAACCTACCACTGCTACCCTCCTCCCTGAAATGAAGTTCTTGGGTCACCTTAGGTATTAAATGAAAGACATCGGTCAGATCGTGACCTGGTGGCGGATGAGGTCGAAGAATAGTACCGCCTGTTACCGCTCCGCCCTCGGCAAGGAGTGAACTGGTTGCGGCGGCCGTTGCCGCGAAGGCTCCGAGGAAACCGAAAGGTTGCATTGCACCGTTAACCCAGGAGCAAAGGTAAAGAAAGACAAAGAATAATAATTCTGATTATTGAAAAGAACAGATCCTTCCCAGAATCAAGGGAAGCATCAAGGCTTTATACGCCGAGATTCAAAGATCCTGCTCTTGTCCCCTGCCTCACATTTTGTGCATGCGCAATTTCGCCTGACATCCATCAGAAATTTCGAAGCGCCATCAATTCCCTGAATAAGAGTGAGCTAGTGCCCGAGAGGTGAAAGAAGGACCAAAGAATCTTCACATCCAGGCTGACCAGTGACATGCGGGAAGTCCCACTCCAGGTTCCACTCCTACAAGACTGGGCCCGGCCCGCTCGGGGGCGCTAGTGGGATCGGATCTCGATAGTCAAGAGACCCTCTGCATGCCAGCAGGCCGGTGGGCAACTAACGAAAGGCGATTGGCAGCAAACAAGCCACTCTGCTGAACGGAAGACCCGGGGACCGGTTGCTGAGATCCCTGACATTGTGTTTCTTCTTCATTCCACCTCATATATTGATCGCTCCTGAGAGAAAGCATTCAGCACTGATCAGTGGGATATATCAATGAGCTTCCCACGCTCATGAGGCATGTCATAGCAAAGCCTTGAGCAGGTAACGACCGGCTGCAGGAAAGAAGACTCATCTCAAAAGAAGATGAGTCCATGATTGTACATAATTATCCGAAGTTGATGGATTCATGAATGTTGACCAGGACACGACGATCAAATAAGCTTAAGTGGATCCCGGACTTGCCAAGAAACTACTTATTAATTTTAGCTCGATAAAGCCGCGGCATATCTTCATTCCTTGCCTTGTTTCTTGCACGCTGAATATCTGTTCGCTTGCCCAATGCTCACCTGTGCGAGAAGCCAGATCTTGCTTGGGTTGAGCAGCCATGACCTCATGAGGTTTTCTTCTCTTAATGATGCTGTGGCTACCTGACAGTGATCCACTGCACCGAAAATTTGTGGACAAATCGTGTCAAGAGGGTTGACTCAGTTCCTCGATAACTCAGGGGTTTCTCATGAATGAGTCTCATACAGACAGCTGGCTGGCTGTGAACGATCTTGCTTCTGTCAGTCTCTCAGTCGAAGTCGGTCCTCATCTCTCGATCCGGCTTGAGAATTCCGTCTCTGAGCAAGATGTCTCGATATCAATCCGTCTTGAGACATGCCACTCCCTCGCTTCGAATGGTCATGAGGGTGTCAAGTCTTCTTCGAGATCTTGACAAGACAAGATTTCTCTCTGGCTCTTTCTTTCTTTTTGTCTCTGACGATTCACTCGAGTCTCTATCACGTGGTTCAAGTTTGCTCTATTTGCAAAAGACGTCATCGATCTCTTGTTTATCTCACTTCAATTTCTTCTTTCTTTGTTTCTTCAATTTGTGTTATTCACTCTTTACCGAGAGTCGAAGTGACGTATTGGATTATTCACTGAGAGTGAAGGCAGAAGAATTTTTCTATATCTATTTCTTCTACATCTTCTCTCTTCCGCGGGTAACATCTGGCGATGCTTCAATCTTGGATCGGAAACGCGACATTGCTTCAATAAGGTTCTTCTCTTCGCTTCGAGCTCATCGAGATTAAGGGAACAGAAGCGCAAAGTGACGCAAAAGCTCCTCTCGGTGCTCTTCTTTTGCAAGTGAGAATAGCCACACTTGTTGTTAAATCATACTTCATCAAAGTATAATCTTTTTTTCTTACACACAGTCCCCTCCTTTTCAAGTAGTCTTCTACTACTCCTTCTCGTTACTCGGTAGAAGCAGGGTCGACATCTTCTACCGAACTTTTCTATCTTTTTTTTTTAGGTCTGCACGGTCAATTCGAACAGTCGAGAATACTACGACTCGTCATGGCGTCGCCCGAAGCGGGGCCGTCAACTCGTCAACTCGCGGGACCCCGTACAACGTCTCTCGAGCCCAAACTCTCGGCGATGCTTGATGTGAACCCAAGCACTCCGGGCTTCACCTGCGTCGGGCACTCATCTTCCAACGACGGCAGGTGCAAGAGGCAAATAAGGAATAGAAATAAGGATGCCGCTTTATCGATTCTCAGCACGGCTGATAGCAAGCTTGGACACAGCGATGATCTTCAGGAGATTCTAACTCGCCTTGCTGCTTGTGTTTTGTGCTCGGGCTATCATAGAGACCAAGCACCGACGTTTGCGGCTCAATGGACCCGACAGGTCGCCGCTTTCCGAGACAGCGTCGTCAACAATTCGGTCGCCGTCGAAAGGGCCTCCGCTTTACGCGCACTGCCGTCTGCTCAGAACAACCCGTCGCGCCACGCCGAGATCGATCCTGTCCTCATGAACCAAGCTACACAACCCCGACCCTCGCAGATACAGCACAAAGAGGAGACCTCTTCAAGCACCCGCCGTCCCACCCATACACATTCTCAATTGCCTGACAGGAGTCTTCCTCGTTCAGCACAAGCGCAGCCCACTCCGATGATAGTTTCCTCAGAGTTGCTCACCTATCACAACGGCGTTAATCGTGTCAGTGTACCATTTTACTCCGTCCCTGGCATTTCAATATCTCAAGGAGAGTCCAGCACCAGCAATGTCTCTTCAAGAGAGGTACCTAGGTTCAGAAGAGTTACTGGGGAAGACTCCGTCCCTGGTATTTCAATATCTCGAGGAGAGTCCAGCACCAGAAATGTCTCTTCAAGAGAGATACCTAGATTCAGAAGAGTTACTGGGGAAGAACCCAGAGTAACTCGTAATGAGGAGATTTCCGGATCACCCGACGCCCCGGACTACGTCAGGCGTAGACTTGATCGCTTGCTATCTACCCCCTCTTCCTATGTTCAACTAGCACAGGCGCAAGCACGCGTCGCTCACCGTGCGGAGAACTACAGATCTCAAATGGCTTCGAGAGCCCCAACTCCCGGACCATCATCAGCTGCACAGTCATCGTCGAGACCCTCTGTCCCAGGATTCGGCGCAATAGGAGGTCATGAAAATGCCCCGAACACCACCCCCGAAGTACCAGTCGCCCCACCGGAAGGACTGACCCCAGGAATGACAATCATTGCCGCTGTGGCACATCATCGACCCTCTTTTCCGACGCTGTCCCCTTTCCCGAATCTCGAGTCGCTTGTCGCCAAGGAGAATACTCCCCCTCGCAAACCTCCTACGCAGAGGCCAATCACAGGGGACTGCAGCATCTGTTACGAACCGCTCGCTACTCAGCCTCCAACCTGGGATGGCGAGAAGAACAAGCCTGGTCTTGAAATTGTCTGGTGTCACGCTCGCTGCGGGACCAACTTCCATAAGATCTGTTGTGATTCCTGGAAGTCTACTTGTCTGAAGCGCTTCTCGTGCCCGAACTGGTAAGTCACTCCCAATTCTCCCTACTCCTGGATATAGTCGTATAGTCGCGATATAGCTAACCTATCTTTTCTTTACTTACAGCCGCACCCCGTGGAAATACCACAAGCACGAGAGGTAGATTGCAGGCTAGTCGTTTCAGAAGAATTTCAACAAGGGACATTCGCGAGAGGGATAACGAAGGGGGTCCCGACATTTCTTATATTTCTTAACCAAAAACCCAGAAACCCCAAAAAAAAAAGAGAGAGACACGGAATGAAAGTCAGGTTCCTATCATTTGATAGTTATGCATGTACTTAGGGCCCCCGTATACATCAGAAAAGCCACAAAAAAAGGAGAGAATGAATGAATCCCTTTATTATTTCAACTAATTGCTCGAGTCCCCTTCCCTTCTGTCTCCAGGCTTTCTACCCCCGTGGGTTCCGTTGGGAAACACAATTTTAGGTCATGGATGTTCATTTAAATTCCTCTGGCTCACTAGAATTGCTCTCTTGGTAGTAGATAATTCAATTGGGAATAACCTTTGTGTTGGTCCAGAAGAACCGAAACTTGAGCTATGCATTGAGATAGTTCTGGAAGGCTTGATGCGTAAATATATATATTTCGGGGCAACACTGGCAACAACACACTAATTCGAACAGACTCCCCCAAACACCCATATCCTCTCCAACCAGCATGCATCTATCTCTCAAACTTAATAAACATCATATTCAACATTATCATTAATCTAAAACAACCCCAACCCTTCCCGGGTATGTACTCAAGATGGATCCTTCAGATTCTCGGTAGCTATAAACTATCCATCAGCCTTCGCTCCCTCGAATAAGGCCGGGGAAGATACGTGTGGAGAGAGAGAGCAAACCTTCAAGATGAAATAGAACATTTGATTGATAGTTCTTGAACATCTGAGCCACGAGTTCGACGTTCATGTTTTGAATGTTGACTTCCTGGAGTGCGGGAGGGGTCTACGTTAGTAACAATCATAAGAGGGCGGAGGCGCCGAGGATTTGAAGATAAGAACGGGAAGAAAGGAGAGGCAGCAAGCAGGCTTCTGGATCCCTCCTGAATGGAGATTCAAGGAGATAGATATGCTTAGACATGCAAAATAAACATCGCGTACCTGAAGATTCTTATTCATCATCATAACCGCCTCATTGAGCTTTTCCTGTACAAAGAAATATCTTACTATTAGCAAAGGATTGGGCCAAAAAGTCGGTCTGTACAGGGCAGAGAGAGTGAGAGTATTCCTAAGGACTGAATAAACGTACAATGTTGGTGATGATTCGAGAGAGCAAAAGACTCTGTTGATGTTCGTGAGGGCTCTCCTGTTGATGCGATGCGGGTTAGATCTGGGGTATTTTTTCCATGCCTGGGGAGGGCGTTTACCATTTTGATAGCAAGAGTTAGGATTGAGGACAGTCGAGAATACTTGGAGGGAGTGTCAATTTCGCGTTTCCCTTGGGGTTTGTTTGCGGATGGTTGGCGGTTGTGGTGATGTTGATATGCAGGCGTTACAACTCGGTACCGAGCCTTACGACGGGAGCGATGAAGTACACCCACGAGACAAAGAAGGATAACGTCCTGTTTAGAAGGAATTTAGTTGTTTTTGAATCTTGTGAGCTTGAGAATGTGTCTATAATTACTTCTAATAAAGTAATGGTTTTAATAGCGCCTAAAATTCGCATTTATTGACATCTGTGTAGTATGAGATTGTGGATGGTATTGATACGCCGTATTGACCTTTACATATCCATACCTTTGTCCGTCGCTGGTGCCGAAGCTTCAACAGCACAAAGATAATCCCTACAACCCGCACCCTGAATTTTCCCCTCCCTATCCCAACCAAAAGATCACTTCCACCCATTCTATCCCTCAAACCACCCCTCCACACCCCCCAAATGGCCCCCCAAACCCCCTCCGAACGCGACGAAAACCACCAACTCCTCCTCGACCGCCTCGACCTCCTCCGCATCCCCCGCCCCTTCCGCAAACAAACCTGGAAACCCTCCGCCCGCCGAAACAAAAACCTCAAACAGATCCTCTCAGAATCGTCCCGGCGAGAAGCTGCCTCCGTGGCCGCGACGCAGAATAACAGTGGTGCCTCGACGCCGTTTCCCGGGGGGAATGCGGGTTCGGCTTCTGCGTCTGCGTCTGCTACGGCAGCAGAGGGAGGGGCGCAAACGCCTGCGTCAGTAGGCGGTGGAGCTGGGGGGAAGCAGCCGAATATAGCGCAGGCGGCGCAGAATCTGTCGACGTTGGTTTTGGAGAAGAATTATTCGAAGTCTGTAGCTGCTGGGGGGGCGGCGACGGGGCCGGCGGTGACATATACGAATATTGAGTCCGCGCCATCCCTACATCCTGCTCATCGGAAGCATTATTGTGATATTACAGGGCTCCCAGCTCCGTATACGGATCCGAAGACGAGACTGCGGTATCATAATCGGGAGGTGTTTGGGGTTGTGAGGACGCTGGGGCAAGGCGTTGCGGAGAATTATCTTGCTGCTAGAGGGGCACATGTTGTGCTGAAGTAGGGGGAGGATATACCTTTGGTTTGTAGGGGTTTTATTTTGAGAGCAGGAAACGGATACTACGATATACGGTTCAGGTTGGTGCTCCAAACGATCTATCTTTATTGCAGAACATTCCACTAATCATATCCCCTCTATTTCATCGGACAGATACAAAGAAATGTACGGCCAACAAAGTCAAACACTTTCCACCCGCCCTGCCCCTTTCGAGACAGGGCTCAAGAAAACGCTCCGGCTTAATCGTGACCTTGACTTTCTTCGAATAAAAGTAATAGAAAGCTTTGTTCTTCGCCATGTGTTCGAAAACGACATGTACGACTGGTACCGACATCCCATGGAAAGGAAAATCAGTTACAGTGACTTTCTCCCCTGGGGGAGGTATCACTGTGGTCGTGGCGGTTGGGATGGTTGATATTGAGGGTCTGAAGCCCTTTGGTTGAAGACCGGGAATGCTCAGAGCGGGTGGATGAAGTGGGCATCATCATATCATGATCCAGAGCAATGGTGGCTAGCTGTCCGAATTTTCTCTCGTATGAGAAGTAGCAGAATGGATTGATCTCTTCATCAACGTCCTTTGCTGTCGTAAACCCATGATTGTGGCCATAGGGTCAACCCTTATATCGTAATCCAACCCGGGCTTCCTTCCGAAACACCTCCTAGAGACCCCTCATGATAGTAAGATATAATATACTCCTTCATCGCAAGGAACATGGCTTGCCAATCTCATTCCCAAGACTTCGTCTCAAGTTGAATGTTCGACGTTGAAAAAAAAGAAGAAAGAGCGAAAATTAGCAGTGTGTCCGTGCACCGGTCTTTCCCCTTTTAGTACCAACCTTACTAGCCAATCAGATGCCCCCAAATTTCGAGACGACAATTTGCACAAGAACTGCAAGGCGCAAGAAGAGACCAGATTTATTATATCCCTTTCACACTTTTCTACTCTTGCGAAGCTTAAGAGACGACGTGACTTTTCCTACTGATAACCGGACGGGCACAGAACGGACCTTCACTATACTGCGATTTGCTAGAGCTTTGAGATTTTCGAAAACGAACGCGAACCGAGCCCGTGAGCAGATTGCACTACGACCACCTCCCGATTTACGAGAAACCAGACGAGAGACACATTATACAGGGATAAGGTCTCCAGATTGTACACAGTATCGCGAATCTAGGCTTCCCGAGAAAGACCTCGCCCAAGTCGATTGCGACAGCACATAATTGAGAAGCACAACCAGAAAAGGAGAGAGGACCGAACTTTCCAGTTCGGGCTGTGCGCGCGTGGACCTAGAGCTCCTATTCATTAGGAGTAAAGGGGGAATTTGAGAAAGGGCTATACAGTCGAACAGGAGAAGATAATAAGGAACCAATATGCCCACGATGTGGTTGACGGATATGCAGAGTGAGTCCTCCATGGAAAGGGGTACTAAACCCATAGGGGTCACTTTTTACTAACTTCCCTGCCCTTTAGAGGTTGGTGTGGTGTTTTGTTCTGCTGGTAGGTGAGACCTCTCTCCCGGGTCATTCCTGTATATCCCGAAGCCGAGAAAGGATAAGGAGGCCGAAGGGGTAAGAATGGATAGTAATACCAGAGCGAAATTATAGGCGGATTATTTCTCTTCGGTGGTGTACTGATGTTTTTTGATCGGTCAATGTATGCTTCCGCACCCTCCTCCCCCTCATATCTAAACGAGCACCCGCTAACAAATTGCCTCTAGGCTTGCAATGGGAAATGTACAACTCCCACCCCCTCCTCTCCCCTATATCCACCTACTAACAACACATAGATCCTCTTCCTAATCGGCCTCACCCTAATAATCGGCCTCCAAAAAACCCTCGCCTTCTTCGCCCGCCGCCAAAAACTAAAAGGAACCGCCGCCTTCCTCACCGGAATCTGCCTAATCCTCTTCTTCCGCTGGCCCCTCACGGGATTCCTGGTCGAGCTGTACGGGATATTTGTACTGTTTGGGGACTTCTTCTTTACGGTGGGACAGTTTGCGGGGAATGTGCCGATTGTGGGACCGTATTTGAGGGTTGGGATGGAGAAGATTGGGGTTGTGGCTGCGGCGGCGAGTGGTGGGAGTAGTGGGGGGAATAGGGGGGCGGAGTTGCCTGTTTAGGCTGAGGGAGGAGCGGGAATATTTGGCTCGGGAGTGAAGGGCGTTTGAGTATATGTGAGTTTGTGTGATAAGGACGGAGTAGAGGGGTAGGAGGACAGGGGGTTCTTCCTTTCGGAAATTGTCTACATAAATATCTTTTTATATCACCCATCCTTGATGGAAGGGTTCAAAAACTAAGTCATTGTAAGATTAATAATATATCACGAAACCGATATCCGTAATTCAAAATCAAATCTTCACGATCATCAAGCTGCAAGTAATGGTGATATGAGTGTGAATATATTTGTTTCCGCCGCGTCTATTTACCAGACTTCCATTGATCAATAAGGGAGTAACTGATGCCAGCTACATGCAAGAAAAGTGATAGAAGTTGCTATTCCGAGTCTCCGCTGGGGTTCAACTCACAACTGTGGAAAAAGGAATGGAAAGAAAGGTATGAAAAGCATAGTACAGCCAAAGCATGAACAAGAAGCAGATATTCCCGTTATATCTCCATTTCCTTCTGATCCGGGGGACGTGGAAGCCTCGGGATAAAGAAATATTCAAAAATACCTAGTTGGTAAGTAAGCTACCTATACTAATAGGCAGGACAGGGTGAAAAAGGATAACAATAAAAGTAAAATAATAATAATTTCATCATATTCATTTCATTGCTTTCTTTCCCCTCTTTATTCCCACCCTTATATCCATTTCTTGTAGGTAATTTTTTTGGGTCGTTGTCGTTGGTTGGGTTCCCCTTTTTTGGATCTTCAAATTATGTATCTAGTATCCCGCTTTGGTCAGGTAATCGGCCAACGACTCCACGGTGTTGGCTGCGTTACCGGGCTGGACGGTTTCGGGGTAGTGTGCGACGATGAGGGTCTGGCTGGTCCTCACGATCACGACGCCTTCTTTGCCCTGTTTATTGCGTAAGTAAGCGAGGAACCGGGAAAAGGGGGGGGGGGGGGGGGGGTGGGGGGGTTGGTTTTTTTTTTTTGTTGGGGGGGGGGGGGGGGGGGGGGAAAAGGGGAGCTTTTTTCCTGG
>JANTQE010000016.1:415064-593798 GCA_032988195.1 Arachnomyces sp. PD_36 | reverse complement strand
AGTTGAAGGGAGTGGGGGCGACGATTGATTATTTGAAAGGGAGGGGGGGGGGGGGGGGGGGGGGGGGTTATCTGGTGTTTCGGAGTTTTCTTATCGATGCGGGGGAGGGGTAGAGGGAGAAAAGCAGTACCTTCTTCCCGTATAGACTCCTATCTTCTGCTTTCAAGGCGACGAATTTCTCTCCTCCGATGTGGAAGCCCTCACTTTGGACTTTCTTTACGTCTGAGTTGTCGCTGAATGAGCCGACGACTTCGCTGATTTCTGATGGGGAGACCTGGCGGGGAGAAAGTGTGAGGGTTAGTCGGAAGGAAGGTTATCGGTGCGGAGCGCATAGGATAGTTCCTGGTCCAAGTGTATAATATACGTACAGTGAATCCAGGAGTAGTGGCCCAGACACTCGTTCCTTCGGAGTTGAAGATGGCGGCTTTGTCGATGTGGCCAGTGCCAACTAGACTGCGGGGGGTCAGATATTCGTTCTTGGGGTTGTAGCTCGGATAAGGGTTCCTTGGGAGGATAGTATGGTGGTTTACCTTGTGTCAACATATGCTATAGGAAGAAGTAAGTATCGCATTAGCTGAGTTCATCCCCGCCGACCCTGATATGTATATGACGAGAGCGAGGGGGGCATACCTTGCCAAGACATGACGAGAGAGATCTATGTAAAAGGTGATGGACGGGGACGATAAGGACAGAGGGCAGGGCAATAGTGAAGTAGTTTGAGACCTTCGAAGGATGATGGGGAAGTTGACAGTATAGCTGAATAGTTGCTCACGAGTGACCTGAAGATGTTGTTGTTCAGTTTGTTTGTTTGGAGATGAAAGAGTTGAATGATGATGTGGGGTTTTATTATTTAAATGTTTTGAAAAAGAACCAAAAAAATAGACCACATGCCCCTCAGCGCCTACATAGATCAACACATATCACTGATGCCAACTGGCAATGCTTAGAAGGTCATTTCTAGCTTTCTATTGTCTGATTGTGTCTTCAGGTGATGATGATGACCTGCAGGAGAAGAAGAGCTGCTCTCTGCGAGTCTTCCGCCACTGAGGGATGGCGAGGTATGAGGATAGCCCCTCCTACTTGCTTCGTATCGTGTTTCGGGGTGAGTTCAACTCTCAACGCCCAGCAGAGGACTGACCAACTCAAGAATAGAGAAATCGTCTATAAATATCCATCCTGAGGGATAAAGCTGTAGCCTTCTCTCCGGATTCTTCACTGTGGCAACAATACGAGCATTGGCACTGTCATCTGGTGAGAAACTGTCATCTGCCGCCAAACAGAGACAACTGATAAGGAGTGGCCACCATCACCATCTTGCCTCATGATACGGCGAGAAGAGGTCATCACGGCGTGGTCGGACACCAGCAGATCAGCCTGCGTTTCTGTTTCTCTCGCCAGACGATGATGCAAGTAGACTTTCTTACCGCTGATATGGCTTCCATTTCTTGACCGCTATTGCTCATCGGAGGACAGCCAAAGGAATGCTCACCGATAGCGACATTCTCCTTAGAAGAATCGAATAAGTCTCCCATTCAAAGCTCTCTCGGGAAGATCAATCTTCAAGAGCCCTTCACGGGTAAGAAAACAGAAAGTCGCTTCCCGCCCTCAGAAATTATGTAGCCTGTCTTCACTCCTTCTAGACTCCCGAACGTTATCCCGTGGTATTAGCCCCTTTCTAGCATTGATCTCAACCGGGAACGATTTAAATATAGCCGATTCAATTAATTCCCAACCGTGATGTCTTACATCGGTATAATCCCGAATATATAGGCACGAGATCCATGAGGCCTGAGTAACCGGCTTTCCCTCCCCATCTCCGATCTGGGTGACACATGGGGTCGAGATTCGAGGGAATCTAAATACCGTTGCCTGCCCTATATTGCTGTGCAACCGTGGTGAACACAAGCATAACAATAACCCGATCGCGTTCCGTCCTACCGACGGCAGCCAGGGTCCGAATCGAAATCGAAAACAACCCCCAAACTCACCTTCCGGTTTTGTTCCTGGCAAAAAAGAAGGGTCAATCTCTCCCTATCCTGCCCAGCAGCTTCGCTCAGGCCTTGTGCACGTCCTGTATCCTGGGTCCCTTGACAAAAAAACAGAAACAAATGCCCTGTTGTGAGGGATCTGTGTCTTGAAAGTGGGAAGAAGAGCAATATTTGTATGCAGAGCATCATCATCACGGATACATATGCAGGTCAAGGGAAGTCCATCCGCCTTCTAGAACTCCCAAACGATCTGTCCGACCCGAGTTTTGAGTCGCTGGGGACTTCAATCTGCCCCTTGCCACAGAACACCGACAGGCCAGAGTTTCAGCAGTGACCTCTTTCTTTTCTTTTTTCCAACATCTTGTCGTCGTCGTGCTTTCGGTTCCTGATTCGACAGCTGAGTCAGTGGCGTCTTGGTGGAATTTAATTAATTTCTCGCATGCTTGGTGGACATCTTCTCGGAGACGAGATTCTAGCAGCAGATCTCAGGTCGATCAAGAGCTTGTCCATTCAATCCAGATGCCTTCATTCGATTTGCGCTTCGTATCAGGGCGAGCCGTCTCTGTCCACCCGAGTATGCGAGTGCTGCTGGATGTTGTGCTTCTGTCTGCTCACTCGTTCAACGTCTTTCCAACGATCTTCTTCGCGAACAGGCATGGACACTGTTGGATAGCCTCATCAACCACCTTATTGGGCTTGTTGACCACGAGGATATTCCCATCAGCTTACTCTTACAGCCTATAGAACTGCAATAATAGCATCTTCGTGATAAGAATGAACCGACCTGGATCGTGCAAGAAGATTAATGAGTTGTCTTCCCCCCTCGTTCCTTGGCTCTCCTTGTTTCATCTCTCCACTCTAACAGTCTAACTGCCGCGAAACCCTCTCTTTCGGCTTCCCTCGTGAACCTCCTTTCCACACTCTTTCTTTTCTCTCTTTCTCTTTATTGTCTCTTCTTCTGCGATTTGGCTTGGGAAGATTTTTCTCTGACGGGGTCTTCGTTCTTCTTCCAATTCTACACATTCATTTCTATCTCTTTGCTTACTTCCTTCCCTTTTATGCGCTTTCAGGAAAAGCGATCACTCTCTTTGCTTTCCTTGGACCGCTCAATTCAATCCCTTTTGACTGTCTATTTTATTATTTATTCCCCTGATCGAGATTATTCGATCATCTAATTCGAGATTGATATCTATCATCTATCACTCCTTAGTTAACATCTCCCGCCTCCTGTTTACATGTTAGACACATAACGCGATTACGAACTATGCCGCGACGATTATTCTCCACAAGATCTCGCACAGATCCCACAACGGACCAAATATCAAAGCCAGTCCTCGTCCATACCGATGCCGTCCCCCGATCCGACTTACAATCTCTCGGTAGAGTGACACCTATGAGCGCGGGCACAGGCGCAGAGGCACAACCCACAGCCAACGAATGGAACCAGCTTCCCCCGTCATTTCAAGATCGCGGATATGGATCGGGTCCACCCTCGTCGTCTGGCTCCATGGCTAGTTACCCCGATCCTCAAACTATCGGCGTTGCGCTAGGGAGTCCATCTGTGTATGCGCAACCCCCGCGATTCGGCACCAGCACACCTACCCCACGCCCAGGCACCTCGAACAGCAATAATGCGCAACAAACGAACTCACCGCCAACAAACTCACCGCCAAAACAAAAGTCAAGTAGGTGGAAGAAAATCGGTGGATTGTTCAAGGCGAAACAGGCGATGGAAAGGACGTCCCCAGCGCAACCGTTTTACCAGGTTCGCATAAACGATCAGGACGTGGTGCAGCAGCAATCGCAGCCGTTTCGTGCCTCGCCAGAGGCCCTTTCCGCGCCACCTGTAGTACAGCCACCGTGGGCAAATGGGTATCCGAAGGGTCATAATTATAGAGAGATATATCCCGAGGCTGAGGATGAGAACGACAGACGGGGTGGGAAGGGTGATGGGAAACTTAATGGTCATTCGCAGAAATCGTCTGGGTCTTCGAATCAAAATGCGCGTGGAGAATCGCCGTGGGACTATTTGAAGGACGAGGAAGAGAGAGGACAACGAACTTCTGGAGGGAAGACGGAACCCCTTCTTAACGTCGATATTCCGGATGTCCATATGGAGAGGTATAGCGTGATGTTCGGGAGTTTGTTGGGCGGGGGAAACCGATCAACGTTGTTGGCTAGAAGGAGCAAACATCTTGAGAAGTTAAAAACTCAAGATGAAGAGGTATGTTTTGATAATTCCTGGCATTTTTGGTTTCAATACATTAACTGTTGGTGATAGCTGGCTCCGTCTGGTGAAGGTCAGGGTTTGAAACCACCACCAAGGCGCGCAACATCTCCAAGTCCTGCCAAGTCACCATCCTTCACACTTTTCCCAGCTGCGCCGAAGGCGACTAAAGGTCAACCTTCTCAGAATGGACCACCACCCCGACCCCAACAGATTCACCCCTTGCAGAAATCCCACACTGCTCCCATTCGTCCTAGTAGTCGGAGCCACGAGTCGAGGGCTTCTACTAGCAGTAGTCAGATTGCATTTCCCATGCCAAGCCCACGACCACTTACTCCTAGCAACCTATGGGCAGCGGAACGTAATGCGTACCTCTCTCCAATACTTTCAGAAGCACCCTCAACATCCAGTGGTGGTACTATGAAACTTCAAAAGAAATCATCCCATAGCTCACTTCGGGAGAAGAAGGAAGAAGAGAAGCCCGTTAATGATCTACGCTCAGTGAAAGAGGAACAGAGACCAGCCACAGCAAATGAAGCCATGGCTCAATTGGAGGAATCCACCCGACAATTGAAAATGCTCGCCAAATCGAAAGACAAGAACGATACGCATCGGCCATCAACAGCGGAGGGACGCAGGCCGGCCCACCCAACGATAGCTACAGCAATGAGCAGCCAAACCGTCAAACTTCGAGAAAACCCACCATCTAGAGCTCCCCCAAACCCACCACCAACAACAGCAGTCCCCTCCCCACCACGGGAAAGAGCTCATACCGCCCCACCTACCAGTAACCGACCAAAAACCCCAAACTCAACCCAATTTCCCCCAAGGACGTCCTCCGTTGCGGCCTCGAGGGCACTAACCCCTCCCCGACCAATAACAGCCAGTCCTCCACCCTTATCCTCATCTTCAGCTGAGGATCTCCTCCTCTCCCAATCAGACCACAATGACAACGACGACGTCGTCCAAGTCCACGTCGCCCGCTCTATTTCCGTAACAAAAACCTCAACCCCTCAAAGGATCCGCCAACAACAGCTACAAAATCAGCGGAATCAGCAAAAGCAAAAACAACAAAAACGGCAGCAGAAAAAGCAGCAAGAGCAACAGCATTGCCAGCAACAGAAGCAGGCCCGACAAATGCTTGTTCCGATAGGCGCTAGGACGGAACCGTTCCGTGGGAATGAGAAGTTGGTGGAGAAGTACCATTCGCCCCAGACGCCGACTTTGGTGGAGAATTTGTCGTCCGGGCAGTCCTCGACGTCGGGTGGTTCGCCATTTCGAAGGTCGCAGAATGTTTTGATTGAGACCGCTTAAGCGCTGGGAGGTATTTTTTTACTTCCCCTTCTTGAATCTTCTATTTCATTTCATCTTTTGCCATTTATATTCCATATATTCGCATGCGCATTTATTCCCCCTTTTTTATACCTATCTGCCTTGGGATAGCTTCCCGGATTTTCCTTTCTTTCTGCGATTTACTTAATTCGATTAATAAGTGATGATTATCTCCTATCTAGCGGGGTGGGAGGGGGAGGAGTTGGTTTGTTTGGTGGTTATCTTCTTTCTCCGCTTCTTATTTTTACTGTTCTTCTCAGCTACTTCTGTATGTTTCATATCCTTTTATTTCGCTGCTGTCATGTCTGGTTTACATGAGCCGTATATATATATTCTTTTCTTACTTATTGGTGGAGGTTACGTGAATGAGGTGTTTGAATTTGGGGCGGTGGTTGGTGGGTGTTGGGAAAATGCGACCTGATTCGAGGTTTTTATATTTCTTTCGGGAATTCATATGCTAGAGGTGTATACATAGAGGCATTCAAGTGTTATTTGTCTATACTAAGCTCACTGGCATAACTTCTTCTTAACCTATAGTAGTCAGTTCAAACGGTCTGCCATAGTAGTATCATTTCATTCGTTTCTCCGTGACTTTATCTCCTCAACCCTCCACCTCAAACCCAAACCTCCACCCCCCCCTCAACCCTCCACTCCATCCCCGGATACGAATCACTAACAACCCTAACATCCAACCTCCTCTTCCCCCTCTTCTCCCCCTCCCCAATCTTCTCATCCGCAGCAATCGGAACCTTAACCAACGACCTAGCCACACACGGCTTATTATTCCCTCTCTTCCACCTCGGATTAGGGTTCTTCTTCTTGCTATCCGCCGTGGCGGCGTTGTTGCTGTCGATTTCGGAAGGCCATGAGACGCGCTTCAGGGCGATGATGTCGTCTGTGTCCGCGGCCGTGACGACTAGGAAGTAGCCTTCCGTTTGCGTTTTTGGGAAGCGCGGGGCGTAGATGCGGTGTTCAGCGTCCAAGGGGGGGTTTTGTCGGGTTAGGGTTATGGCGAGGGTTTGGGTTGGGGATTTTGGTGGTGAGGATGAGGATGATGAAGTGGCTGTGGACGTGGATGTAGGTGGTGGTGGGGCGTCCGGTGGGGATGCGGTTAAAGTGATGTTGGGGAGGTAGGATGTTGCTTTTGAGAGGGCTTGTGTGGCGGTTGTTGTGGTGGGGAGGTTTAGTTGTTTTGTGAGGAGGGTGGGTGCGGCGGGGGTTGAGGCTAGGGCTGTGAGTGTTGAGGGGATTTTGGTTATTGCGGGGGAGTTCTTGATCTCTGTGGGGTCGATGCCTGGGAGAATGGAGAGTGGGTGGTCTTCGGGCCATCGGGCAGATTTGATGCATTGGAGGAGTGTCATCATCATCAGGCAGGCGGGTAAGTAGCCCAGTTCTGCGAGGACGTCGATCGAGGCTTGGATTACTCGAATTCCCTGGTCAAGGACGGATGTTTGATCACCCACGTAATCGGAGATCGGGAGTTCGATTCGTGACATGTAGGCTTGCAGGAGGAGGTAGGCTTTTGTGTGAGGATCCCACATTGGTAGGTCGCCCAGGGAGTCTACGGGTAGTGGGAGGTTTCTGGAGAGTTCAGCGTTAATGAGGTCCTCGTTGTGGCGGGTTGGGAGCTCGTCGAACTCGGTGGCGGAGCATAGCCATGTTAAAGCGTCTTGGAACGTTGGGGATCGTGTGGCGTGCGACATAAGGTATCGGATGGTCTTGTGGGAGAGGTAGTAGTAACTCATGATTTTGCCGAATGGTGTTGGGTCGACTTCGCCGGTGGCAGAGTCAAAAACGACACAGGAGGATTCTGCTAATTCGCCTAGGGACTTGTCCACGGTTTCGATCATGAAGTCGGCTGCCATTGTCTGGGCTGTGATGGTATTGTGCTCTTCGGCTGAAATCTCAAGGCCGTAATACGATGGATTCTTGTGGAGTCGACGGAAGAAGAATGTCCATGTGAGATAATCCAATGCATCTTGCTTCGTGGCGATGGTTCCCGCAGATACCTCTGCACCCAAATGGTTGTCAAGTACCTTGTGCAGCGTCGATTCGACGGGGAACCCGGTGTGAAGGAAGTGCTTGTAGAACGCTTTTTTGGCATCCTGGGTAAAGATACGTGCAATCCCTGAAGTATCGAACTGCGGTCGACCAGCACGACCAAGCATTTGTAGGACATCGGTCAAGTCCATATCGACATATCCCTCAACCTTTGCATCGAAGAACTGAGTGCCCTTAACAACAACTAGATGGGCTGGCAAGTTAACACCCCATGCCAATGTACTCGTCGCAACAAGGACTTGGATCTTATTATTCGCAAACAATTCCTCCGAGAGTTGCCTGTCTGATTCCACAAGACCAGCATGATGAAGCCCGATTCCGAAGTTCAACGCTTCACGGAGGGCATCATCTTTGACACGAGCTAGGTTCAATTGCAAGTCTTCCTCTGACATCTTGACGAAGGAACGTGGATTATCTTCCATACCGCAGAAACTCACCAAATCTTTCGCAGTGAGACGAGTCTGCCTTCGAGAAGCCACGAAGACAATCACCGGTTTATCTGGAGAATGGTTCTTGATGGCAAGATAAGTAGGTCTGTTCATCGACTGCATGAGCGGGCAGAAACCGCGCTGCTCAGGGAAACCATCGATGAAAATCTCTAGAGGAACGGGGCGAACAGAATGTCGGAAGTTGAACAGTCCCTCCTTGACACCAAGCCAGTTCCCAAGATCGGTAGCATTTGCACAAGCGGTGGACATTCCCACTAACCGCACGGAACCCTTGAGCTGTGATGCGATGTAGTTCATTCGAGAGACAATGATCTCCAAAATAGGACCTCGCTCACCACCTAGTAGATGGATCTCGTCAATGATGACAAGGCTGACCTTCTGCACATATCCTCTCGTCTGCCAGCTTCGAGATATACCGTCCCATTTTTCAGGGGTCGTGATAATGATATCCGCATTTCTAATCGTCCTCGTATCGGGAGTGTTGTCACCAGTAAGTTCGACCAGCTTCAAGCCCATAGCGGCAGTTAACCTCTTTCTCCAGTCCTGTACTCGCTCACGGACCAGAGCCTTCATGGGTGCAATGTAAACCACCTTTGAGCCTGGCTTCTCGCGAAATGCCCACCACATTGCGAGTTCTGCGGCCACCGTCTTCCCACTACCAGTTGGAGAACCGAGTAGAACATTGGCCGATGTGTGGTACAAGGTATGGAAGATCTGAGTCTGCATGGGGTTAAAGAACTGAAATCTTTGGCCATAGATTTCTTCGAGGATAGGATTCTTGAGAGCAGACACGGGCAACGGTTGGAGATCTAGAAGGTCTGTATAGACGCTCTCCGTGTCTGGGCGGATCAGATGCTGGAAAGACACCGGGGTTACTGTCTCTGCCCCAAGCCACCTGTCAGAGATAGCTCGGACGTATATCTGACTAGGCAGCGGGTCTGATAGTGGGATTGTGAAGTTCAGCTCATGGCTATCATTAAGCTTTCTTCTGCTCAGTATGAAATATTCGTGGTGATAAATCTCAGAAGTATCGGAGTTTTCAACCCACACCCAGTATGGCTCTGATGTGCCATGGTGCCTATCATTCCAGTAAAACTCGGGGTACAGATACAGCCGGATTCGAAGGACGTCTCGGTTAAGGGGAGCGATTTCTGCCTCTACGCTTAGGGTAGGGAAGTTATCAAGAAGTTTGGAGATGGTGTTGCCCATGCGGTTGTTATGAACAAGGGATCCGATTTCTGCAGGTTCCATCTCTCTCAAAGATTCGATAGACGAAGCGGGGAATTTCGAGTCTAGATTGTTGAGAATGGGCTGGGGCAGCTCAAATTGATGGAAAGGATGTTGGAAAGCCCAGACCCTTTTCTCAATTGACTTGCACATAGACAGGAGAACCTGGCATTGATATCCCCAGCGCCTGTTTAGAGCGATCATGAAAAGGGAACGGCAGATACGAGCAGCATTTTGGGCGACATATGCGGAGTCAGATACAAGCGCGAAGTCCTCAATTCTAGCCCTCGAGATATACGACTGGAGAAGAATGTTCGTTTTCGCATGTGGAGTATCATTCCCTCCTTCGACCTCAGTTTGAGCCTCTTCTTCACGAAGGTGCTGGAGTTCCTTTGACTCGTTGTCCCTGGATTGGATGTTATCAAACTCCCCACTCATACTGATCATTTTCAAGACATCGGCTTCACTAGCTCTCGGTCTCATCATAGTGTTGAATATCTCGATACTCGTTTGAAGAATGTAAAACTGGCTCGCAATCCTGCCAATATCCTTCGCTCTTAGTTCTCCTGTATTCTCGTTGAAAATAATCATCTGGCTCTGCTGGAGAACTCGAGCAGCTTTGATGACGAGGTCCCGTCGTCTCTGGAAGAGATGCGGGTCATCCCTCTTCTCTGCCCACTCGATGCCATAGCTATGGGGGTCCTGCTTCATCCGGACGAAGAGATACGAATAGCCAAGCCATTGGACGGCTTCGGAGACGGAAGTTACAGTACCTAGAGCAATCTCTGCATTGAGATTGTCAACCATCTTGCGAGAGAATCTTGATTCTATGGGCTGCTGCGAGGTCACAGACGCCAGATAATGCTGAAGCTTGTTGTCCGTTGTGCAGATAAAACCGATACCAGTATCTTGGAACTGGGGCCGACCCGCACGACCAAAGATTTGCAGAACATCCAAGATCCCGAGATCGACGAATTTCCCCTCTTGAGAACTGTACAGTTGGGTGCCTTTGATAATGACTGCGGCAGCTGGAAGATTAACACCCCATGCCAATGTGGCAGTACAGCATAGAACCTTGATGAGCCCCTGCGAAAAGAGCCTTTCAGTCATATTGCGATCTGATCGAGCCATTCCCGCGTGATGGGTCCCAAGCCCTTTTGGAAGGAGATCTCTCAGCTCTTTGCCCCTAGAAGTTTTAGCTTCCCTCAACGCCTGAGTGTACTGCTCATGCTCGTGGGGACTGAAAAGATCATCGCATTGGTCTTCAACCGCCATCTTATGCAGAAGGCGCGCGGTGTTGACAGTATCTTTCCGGGAGTGGACAAACACCATAATTTGGTGGCCTTGTAACAGCATATCTTTCACCTTCTCGAAAGCGACGTTGTCGAGGTTCTCGCGCGATTCCTTTGATCCAGGCTTCCCCCTTACACCGATGAAATGCTGCTCGAGTGGAACAGGGCGGAAAGAAGCATCGAAGTAGAACAGGCCTGCCATGCGGTTGACTTTGAGAAAGTCGGCCACATCTACATAGTTTGGCAGAGTTGCGGAGAGCCCAACAATGCGAATTAAAGACTGCGTGCTTTCGACTTGACGCTGTGTTCGGGCAACTAGCGACTCGATAACGGCACCACGCTCATCGTGTAGCATGTGGACTTCATCAAAGATGAGAAGTCTCACTTTCTGCACTAATTCTGTATCGCCCGTACTCTTCCGAGTGACAACATCCCATTTCTCTGGTGTGGTGACGATGATTTGTGTCTCGATAATTTCTCTCTTAGTTAGTTGCATATCTCCTGTTAACTCGCGAACTTGGATGCCGAGCCAAGATAGCCGTTTCCCCAGTTTTTCAGTAACTTCCGCAGCTAGAGCTTTCATTGGGGCAACGTAGATAATCTTTAATTCGTCGGATTGAACGTAGAAATCGTCGGCATCGGGCTCCTCCAACGGGTTTGGAGTGGTACTCTTTGCAATGGCGTTTAAAATAGTAAGCATAGCAGCGTCGGTTTTACCAGCACCGGTAGGCGCGCAGATAAGCATATTCTCATTCGTCTTGTATGCAACAGGGTAGAGTAAGCTTTGCATTCGGTTGAGCGCTTTGTATCCTGGAAATGTGCCTCTGCAAAGCCCATCCATCTCGGATATTTTGACCAGCTTCTGCCCCTTTCCTAGGGTTCCGACCTTTGTGGCTGGAATAGAAAATTCGGTATATTTCGGTTCATCTTTTCGTTCGCTACCGGCTGGGAGACCATATTTCCTCCCTGCCTCCGAGAGGATATTTCCAGCGGTATGTGCTTTGTAAACATGAGGGTATTGTGGCCCAGTCCTATCCTGACTGGCGGCTAGAGTTGCATGTTTATGTTGGTAATCTTGCTGGCGGAGAGCATCCTCCCTTTGTTGCTTCGTTTGCAGTTTCCCCAGAATAGTCCCATTCGATGTGGGTACCGGAGCTTGAATCTCCTGTCTATGCGTAATAAGTTCTATGACAAAATCCAAATCATCGAACCCAACAATCTCAGCTAGGTTCATCTGTAGCTCATCCTCCGAACTATCAGCAGCTAGAACTGCGGTGATTTGTTGGACAAGCTCGGACGCATCCAAGCCCTGTTTCGTAGCAGCTATTTCACCACATTTTGCCTCTAACCAGTTGTAATCATGCTTCAAGGCAGCATCCGCTGGAGGGATATCGTTCTCATCACTTAATGCATCGTTGCTTCCGCTCTCGTCGCTGATGATGTCCCAGATGTCATCATGGGAATTTCCGGATGAGGAGAAGCCTTCGTCCAAATCATCCAAATCCAAATCGGAGCCATAGGCAGGCTGAACACTTTCTTCCTTTGGAGGCAACTTCAGATCCGCGATTGCTTGCCTCATGGCCGTAAGCTGGGCGAGCCACTCAGCCTCGGCGGACGACATTGCCGGTGCCATTTATGTCTGTTTGCTTGTTTATATTTCACTAGAACAGGTTGGCTCGAAAGTGTCAGCTTAATTAAGGGAAAAAAAAGAGAAAATGAGGGGATGGCGAGGATATAATGAAGCGTTGAGCTTTGCTTTGCCCCTCGATGTTCTTGATAGAAAGTTGACATCCAAAAACGTGCTTTAGGGCAGAAGAAGTAGGGTTTCTGAGTCACAGTCACTTTAAGCTTACTAGTCCAGATTAAGTTAGACTACCACAACCTTAAATCAAGCGATTGCTTGGCGCGGGTCATGGGGTTGAGCCGCCCGATTAGGAAAGGTTGCCCCCAGATGACGGAGAGCATGTGGTGAGACGGAAGTGACATTAATAGAACGAACATCTACAAAGACACACAAGGCTCAACTCAACAGGCAGCATAATAATTGTTCTGGCTCCTTCTTATCGAGGGTTCTACTACTTCAAGGCGATCCTTAGAAACGAAGCCGAAACAACAAAGAAATCCCCCGCCATCGAAAAACAACTGCCTGATACACTCCCACCGCTATCATGAAGATCTTCTATATCGGCGTACGTCAAAAGCTCTCTCAACCGGAAATACATGGCCTTCCTCATTCGGGCACGCACTAACGGCATGACAGGTCCTTCGAAATGAATCGAAACCCGCCGTCGAGCTATGCGGAGAGAAGGACCTGAGCAGCTTCTCCCGCTTCATGAGAGATAGGTTCGTCCCGCCTTTCCCCCCACCCCGACAATACGTCCTACTCGAACATATAAATAAACTAACCCAATGCCCTTGCCTCTTCAGCTATGGCGAATTCATGGACCTCTTCTGCCAAACCGTCGCCGAACGCACCCAACCCGGCCAACGTCTCGACATCGAAGAAAAATCCTACACATTCCACTCCTACGGGCGCACCGAGGGCGTCGCAGGCGTCATAATCTCCGACCACGACTACCCCGCCCTAGTAGCTCACCAACTCCTCTCCAAAGTCGTCGACGAATTCCTCGCAAAATACCCCCGCACCTCATTCATGGGGGACAACGCACATGCAGGCCTCCCCTTCCCACCGTTAAAGGAATATATTGTGAAGTTCCAGGATCCGTCGCAGGCGAATAGTATTATGAAGATTCAGAAGGAGTTGGATGAGACGAAGATTGTGTTGCATAAGACGATTGAGAGTGTGTTAGAGAGGGGGGAGAAGATTGATAGTTTGGTGGAGAAGAGTGATGGGTTGAGTGCTCAGAGTAAATTGTTTTATACACAGGTGAGATACCCCCCTTCGTTTTGCTTCTTCCTCTTGGATTAGGAATTGCCTATTGACAACTTCTCCGGTATATAGGCCAAGAAACAAAACTCCTGCTGTGTTCTCATGTAAACCCACAACGGATCTTACGGAGAATGCGGTGTATGTGTGAAAAGAGATATGGCATAAACCTCGAAACTCGTTTGCCTGCGTCTACATCTGTCTGTATCTATCGGGACCTGTTCTCCCTCTAGATTTCTTTGCCTTCCTGGACTGTTGTTCTTGCGTTCTATCTCCTATGCCCGTCATGTCCAAGCTGCTCTACATAATAACGACCCCTTCCTGTTTGTTCCAAGTTGGTCTTATGTTCTTATTTCTCAGCATAGTGAAAAGGAAATGAATACCTATGATGTTATGGCTATCTATGTATATTGACATGAAACCCCGAACTCTTATTTCCACCCGTGTTTAAGAACATTCGTAATATGCGATGAGGGTATTCGACAAAATAAACAGAGTAGGAACCTGAAGAGAAAGGGCTAACACGCTTTCCAAAAGATAATAATATATACCAAGAAGCGAAACACTGCACGCCAGCGAAAATTGGTGAGGAGAAAGTCTACCCCATCTCCTGCGCTTTCGGCGGAAGATTAATCTCAAAATCCTCCGTATCAGCCGCAATCCTCCCCACAATACACTTCGTCCTATAAATCAGCTCAGGACTCAAAACCTGCTCCCGATGCCTCTGCAAATGTTCCATAAACCTCTCCAAATCCTTAAACACAGGCGCATCCTGCTGCCACTCCGCGCAGCAAAATATACACCCAAAAGACCCGCCTGACCCATCACTCACATTCGGAACCTGCTTCAACGGGACATGCGACTTGGCGAGGAATATCCACCGATACCGTATCCCACTAATATCGACACGAACCTGATTATCGAATTTGCGAGACGCCTTCGACGAACCACCGTACATCGGCCCATCGAAGCGGCACTTGCAGCACCTCCAGAACCGGATCTCGCCATACATCCCCGACGGTCTGTGTTCGGCCGACATCGCGCCTTTCATGTTATTCTGCATCTTCCAGGCTCCCTTGCAGAAGCCTGAGAATTTGTTTTCTTCGGAGGGCATGTAAGGGCTTTTGGAGACGGTGCCCGTGTTGCCGCTTGAGAAGGGGGTTAGGCCTTCGTTTGTGCTGCTTGTTGTGGAGGTGCCGGATGTGGAGGAGGGGCCGCGGCCGTGGTTGTTGCGGGGGTTGGAGGAGGAGTGGAAGAGGGTACGGGTTGGTGGGGAGGCGACGATTAGGGAAGAGGAGCCTTGGTCTTGTTGTTGTTGTTGTCGGTCGTTGGAAAGGGGGGAATTTAAAGAACTGAAGACACCGCCGTTGCTGCGGGAGGTGGTGTGTTCTGAGGTAGGTGATATGGGGAAGGGCGTCCATGGGTTATTGTTACGGACATCATCGGGGGAGTAGAAGCCCGCGCGCGAGCCTCCTCGTGCTTGGTCCACTGGGCTGACTAGCATTGACGGCGGGTCCGTCGTTGATGGTGACCGGATCTGCCTGGGTCCCATAGCTTCTGGGGCTTGGCGCGCGCGGAAATCATGCTCTGAGCGGTATTCATTCACGGGGTTTATAGGATGTTGCTCATGGTCGACTCCATTTCGTTGCTCGGATTCCTTTGAATGATTGGGGAAAAAGCGTCTTCTGAATGAGAGGCTCGAGCTGATGGATGACGACCTCTTACTCTTATTCGTCGGGCTTGATCGGTCATCGGCCTCGCGATTCTGGGAAATAGGAACTGGCGGGGTAGCATTATACCCACCGCCGGTGGACATCTCGGTTGAACTGTGGGCTGACTGCGGATACGGTGGAGGTGGTTGAGGCGACAAAGACCGGTACGTGTCCTTAGCTATTTCTATCTGCCTCTCTTGTCGCGGCGTTAAATTCTGCGTCTGCGTCGATGGAGACCGTACATTCTGCGACGGCGACGGCTGCGACGCAAGTCGCTGATGCAACTGTCCCAAGCACACTACAGCATTCGTCCTGGTATTGTCCGACGCAATCAATAAGCTCTCATAATTCAATTCCAAATCTGTCTGCAACGCCTCATGTAGACTCGTAATGAGCGCCATCTGTAAATTTATAATTATATCTTTCATGCTATCCCGCGCGATCTGGTCGCCTTGCGCGTACGTCTCCCCGAATCGGCGGAAGTCGTGGTCATATTGGCCCTGTACGACGGGTGGTCCTAGGCGCAATGAATCCTCCAGTCGTTCGGTTTGGAGCTCTGCGACGGGTTTCTTTAATTCGTATCGTCTCGTCTTGATCCGTCGGACCAGTGTAGAACCGTCTTTATATGCGCTGACCACTGGGGAAGGATGTCAGCCTCCATCCGACCGGCAAGGAACGCGTTTTGGGGCAATCTGTGGTATAATTGGGGGTAGGTGGCATACCTGCTGCTACACATGCTTCCAACGCGCCCAGCTCGATCCCCGACATTGTTAATTGCGTGATGTTCACCGAATCTGGGATGCGACCACGAAACCCTCGTCCGTTTAGCTATGACGGATTGCGGGGAATTCCTGATAAGCGACTATCAGACATGCAGCGGACCGAAATGGCCAGATCGTCAGGCGAATGATATTCAAGAAGAATCGAATCACAGCTCAATTATGGAGAGTTGAAGGGACAGAGATCCAACGCGTTAATACAGCACCAGAAAAATTGCAGCCAGATGAGAATGACGATGCAACTGTATGGTTCTCAGGCCGCCAAATTACTTATGACCCCATCCGACGCAGATACGAGAAGGATGAGGCTCTGTCTGGTCAGGAAGTTTTATTAGCTCCCAACTCCCCGGTTGCCCAGGTCAGGGATCACAGAAGGATCGATAAGGGACTTTTCTCCCACTTCTCTTCTGTTTGCTTTTGAACGAGTCATCGAGGCCGACTGAGCGAAGCCGGAGGGTTTTTCTCTTTCCCTGTTCAAGCTGCGCCAGGGTCTCACGACATGGTTCATGGATTCGCTTGCCTTGCCGCCTGGATGTGGGAAGGCTGCGTCGCCCAGTTTGATCACACTGTCGTAGCCTCGTTTTCCCATGCATGTCAAAGGTCTTGTCATGCAGCAACTGTGTGAGTGGATTCGTTTCGATCAGAGAAACCACGTTGAACCTTCCATTGATAGGCTCTGGAATGTTTGATCCAAGACGAGTTGTCGCTTAGTCTCAGGGCTACACCATGGTTAGTCCGCATGGACTGAAAATGACTGGTGCCCAGGCCTCTTGTTGATTGATATTTGGCTTGGGAAACCGTCTTCCAGAAACGAATCTTGAAGCGATGGAGATATCTCTAGTCACATGATGATCTTGAAGCTCCCTCTCGGTTGACCTCCTGAGGGCGATGAGACTTATGTAAATGTACATGCTTGAAGCCAATTCGACTCAATTTTGAGCAGAAGTGGCTAAGCATATGCGGAAACTCGGCTGCTTCACAAATGAACCAGTCCAGCCCGGCCAGCAAATCATGCCGAAAACAACACCAATGCAAGGCTCACAACATTGACGATGTGCCCTTTCCGATTTTCCCAGAGCCGGTGGTGGGAACGGGGACACCAACGTAGTCCGTGGCGGATCGTTCAGTCGGCCTTATAATGACTTGAAACTCTCTGATTCCTCTGATCAACTTCCAGTTGACCAAAAGTATCGTGAACATTTTTTTTTATCTGTACGGAGTATAGCCGGTGATTTCCTTGATTTTGGTAAGCGCCACGATGCCGCGAAACGATCGTCGGAACGAATACTTCGTTCCTGGAGAAGGGATTTCACGAGAGGTCATCCTAGCCGATATTTGCAGATACCTTGGAAATGACGCGCTGGTAAGACCGGCTCCTCACCAAGGTACGCAGGGATATATGGTTCGAGCGTACAGAAATTTAACATCTGTGAGTGCGATCACAATTTCCAGCTTTCTTAGAAACGCTGACATTTTCCCCTTAGGACATGATCGTGGATCTCAAGAACGACTCTGCGAGGTGGGAGGCGAGTGGACGGAAAGAACCGTATGTTGTTTACCGAGAAAGAGAAGCTCGAAACCCGCCTGACCAACCGATGCCCCTTCCCTATCGTTACTACGGTTATGGCGGGTATCAACCGACTGACCCTTACCCTGGCTTCAATTATCGTTCTTACGGCTATCCTCCTTTACCTCCGACATCTGCGCTATACGCGGCGAGTGACAGTCCATACGCAGTACTGTATAGTGCGGGAAATGGCGCTGTACGGGACCAAGCAATGAGACTACGCGAGAGGGCGGTGGCCAACCTAAAAGATGAAGCTAATACGCAAGAGAAAAACGAGCAACAGACCGCTGCGCCGCAGGATAGTGCACAACAGTCGAAGAAAACAACGTCTCGTCAGTCTCCAGACCCGACGGACCGAGAGACAGGCACGACGCCTGAGGGTGACATTTCGAAAGAAAATCAAACCTCAAAGCTGCCGGAGCGGGAAACCGACACGACGGAGAAGCCCCCGTCGAGTACAGACGGGTTAACATCATCGGCTTCAACTTCCGGCGGACAGGATTCCTTGGAAGTCAGGGCAGAGCTTGATGGCCATTCTGCGAATTTCGATAACCCCCAGGTCCCGTCCAGCTCACCAACCCCTGAACAAGGGCATGGGGTTGCACCCCCATTGAAAAGGGCGACATTCAACACGTCACAGCAGCGAGGAACAACTTCAGAGCTAGGCTCGCCGAACCCGAACCGGTTCCTGGGTCAGTTCGCAACGACACAGACCGCAAATCCGATGGATGCAGTTTCCAATAATATATTACCTGACACGGCGGCCCCAGTTATACACTTGGACAACAGGCTAGAAAAGCGCTCTCTCAATTTAGTCTGCTACAGGTCCGCGGTCTACGGTTGCACAGCGCATCAGATCCATGTAGTCAGGCCGCGGCAGTCAATCCAGATAACCGATGAATCTCTTCAAACAATACTATCCCAACATCCCGATCTAATATCCACAGATGTCGAATTTTTGGAGGCACTGAAAGAAGGGTATGAGCGAGTGTTATGTAGTTTCTGGAGACGCAACTTCTCCTTGAAAACGCTGCGGTCTTTACGGCTCCGCTCGGTATTTGAATCTCTCACATCTTTAGTTTCCCGAAAAGGGGATATTTTTTTTTCTTCCATTTTTCTAACATCATTCCTATCCTCGCGATAAAAAACTGACTTCTCTCTGTCGACAAAAAGTATAGAATCGGCGAGGATACACGCCCGGCGATCGTTGACATCGATCCACTCGCCATGCAAGACCTTCTGCACTGCTACCACCATCCCTCCACAATAGCAACACAGCAGCAGGGCAAAGGAAACCATAATGCCTACATACATTGGGTATTCGCCCTGAAGGGGAAGGATAGCCGGTACCTACTCGAGTTTGTCGAGGGCTGGAGCGGGCAACGAATTGCCGTTGCGGCCTCCATCCCCCTGCTCGTGTCCACAGTAGTTGGAATCCTTTTAAGTTTTTTAACGGCGAATGTGCAGACTGCTTTTACTGTTGCTGGATTCATTCTGACGATGGGAACTGGTGAGTTGAGTTCGTTGTTGCTACGGTCCCACTGCCTACTAATTTTGCATATGCTTCATGGGAATCATTGGAACTAACGAAGGTACCTCTCAGTATTTTTGGCTCTAGTAGGAGTTCTAAGCGGTACAGAATGATAAGTATTTCGTGAGGGTACATATGTCTGCTGTAGAATGTCGAGATACAGACTGAAACGATGAATCAGCTCAAGAAGGACGTAAATAACGAAACCGCGATGTGCGAGATTCAACTAATAAAGAATTATTCAAAACGGGATTGTAATCTGCTAAAAAGACATGTCTCAAATTATCTTATGCTGATGGTGCTCGAACTTGAACTAAAGGAAAAATGTCGTGACCTCTTGTTCATCGTGATGGCAAACGCTTAGCAGTAGTAGTGGGGATATAGGAGAAAGGGAAACATGGTAAAGGGATAGAGATGCATGTAACGCCAGAGTCAAAAGACAATCGGTCTAGGGAATTAGAAAAGATGCCATGTGACGCCGGTGTAGTTCCGTAAGCCCTTCGCCAGCAATCCAGAAAGAGAGAAATGAAATGGAAACAAAATGCAGACACTTGTACAAAAATGAAAGAGAACTCCAAAGATGAAAAACGGGGAGAAAGACGAAAGGAAAGTGGGACGAATATGAATGCGAGCTGGCTCGCTTCAGCAGCATTTGCTCCTGTTTCTCTTGACAGAACCTTGAGGCTCACCCTCAGCAGGCTCATCATCACCCATGACCAAGCTCGGAGGGAACCCCAACCAGCTTCTCCGCTTGTCATGGTTCTGACCGAGTCGAAGGCTACCATGGCCATCGATACCGCTTCCATCGGATTGCGATGCCCTACCTTCACCGCCAGAAGTAGACCCTCTCAGCGTCGACTCGCTCTCAAGTTTCTTGTTCCGCTCCTCCACGAGTTTGCGCGTGATAACTCGAAAGACTTCCTCGATCCCCTCCCCATCCTTGGCACTGATCTCGTGACAGCAGTCCCACCCGATGTCCTGGCCCCAGAACCCGCTGCTGCGTTTGCTGTCTGGGCTCTGTAAGGTACTGGCACCTGGGTTACTCCCACTACTGATGCTTGTGACACCAGCAGTTGGGGGTGGGGTGGATGCCTGGGACGGGTAGAGTTGTTCCGCAACATAGGCAATCGTGCGCTCAAACGGGACCTTCCTCTTGCTCGGGTCCAAGGCAACGATGTCCGACTTGGTCCCTACAACGTGGATCACGATAGGAGCATCGTCTCCCAGGTTCTTCTTCAACTCGACTAGCCATCCGGTCATTTCCTGGAAACTTTGTTCGTCTGTTATATCGTAGCACAGTAACCCCGCATTTGCGCCGCGGTAGTAGAGACGCGAGATGCTGCGGAACCGTTCCTGGCCAGCGGTGTCCCAGATCTGGAGGCGGACCATGGTATCCGATGTGGTGTCTAGGACGCGTTTTGTGACGAAAGATGCGCCGACCGTGGACGCGGTGGCTGCGGGATCGAAGGCATTCTTGACATAGCGCTGGACCAGCGATGTCTTTCCGACGCCTGCCGAGGAGTAGCATGTTAGTTAGGAGATCGAGTACACAGACACTAGAGAGACGGGAGTCTGTAGAGACTTACCTTGCGACCCGAGAACCACGATCTTTGCTTCGAGGTTGCTACTCATGGCGGGGTCCTTGAGGCGGTAGCCCTTCACAAGACCTAGGTAAGTGAGAATGAGCAGCTAAATATCATGTTCTTGAGATGATCCCAAGAAGCATCTCCAAAGCAGGTCAGTTCCTTTATGAATACAGTTATCTGATAAGCGAAGAATAGTGAGTTTGTAGGAAGTCTGCCTTTTAGTGTTTTGTTAGTTTGTGCTTGTGTACTTTGTGTGTGAGAAAGAGCGGAGGCCTGGAGACTTTTAGTTGTGAGAATCACGATCTTTTTCTTGTCAGAGAAATCGAACCGTGACTCGAAAGGCAACACACATCGGTCTCACTCAGCCATCATCAGCCTTCTATCAGCGTGACAGGCCCGTCTGAACGGCCGACAGCCTTTCGAGGTCAAGTTGATGAGAAATGATAGTCAGAAGATCAGAGTCACCGCTTTGAGACTTTGTGGCATTCATTGTCTCCGAGCTTGCAGTGGTTCATCATCGTTTTAAAAGCAGATACCAATCAAGAGCCATTTATCAGCTCCAGTGGCGGGAAGGATTCCTTGATTATCTCGTCTTGGGGCTCGCTTGACAAGCTGACAGGCAAATAAGGCTGCAGGTGATTGACAGTTGGAGAGGATGGCGATCGTATCAGAGAGAGATGGTTGGATAATCGTATGACTTGCGCTCCGAACTCCTGCATCTGGGGAACAAAGAGGAGCTGAGAGCTGGGGCTGAGCCTCTCCGAGTCGTTTGATGTCTGATCTCAGGTCACCGTCGCCTCCATGGAAACAAAGAAGCTGTGAGGCTTCGAGATACTTTTCTGTTTACCGGTTGTATTATATAATCATTTAGATATCAACTTGGGAGCCCCTTTTGGTCTCTCGTCTTCCCATCGCAGGTTACTAGCTACACCAAAGGTGGGAAGAGAGCGGTCATGGACTTGAGGATAAGTATATCCGTTCCACCACGGTGACTGACCCCGAATCAGAGCCTATTATCTTCGAGGAGTAATGTGCCTCCTGGGATACCCTTTTCACCTTTTTCACCTTGGAATACGCCCTGGAGCGGTCGTTGGAAGCGATGGCATGTGGCAGAATCATACAATCGAAACCTGCCCCGAGACATGATGTGCTTCCTCTTCCCGGCTTCGCGTCCGTCTTTTGCAGATGCGTCGAGCGTTGCTTCTCACCGTTCATCAAGACGCAGGGGAGGCATCTAGGCGTGACTAAGCCTAAATTCTCGGGTGAACTTCCCCTAGAGCTCTCCTCTCTCCTTTAACTAAAGAAGACAGGTCTGGCGGGCAACACAGACTGCACGGTGAACACCAACAAGAGGCCCAAGTGACAAGAGGCGAAAAACTTGAGAAACCAACAGAGCACATCATCAACACACCATTGAGGTCATAGATGCGATCAATCGGCCGAAAACCCAACAGCTCTCTCTCACTTCCGCACGAGCAAAGTTCAAAATGTCGGTCCAAGTCCGCCACTGTTGGGCAAACCCATCGGATGTCGTGTCGGGTATTGTCGTAGGAAGAACCAGAGCGAAACACGAGCCATTTCTTTGCAGCCCCAACAGCGAACCCCCACACACGGAGCGATCTATACCGAGGAACCGCTGGAGCTTCTTCCACCTGCTTTTCGGGCAGGCGGGGAGTGTGAACCATATGCCTCGTCGGGATTATTAATATTCATGGCTTGCAGGGAGAGATTCAATTTTTTGGGCCTCTTTGTTGGAGTTAAATTTTCCTTTCACTTCACGATCCCGAGATAGACAGACGGGATAGATATTTACACTTATTAGAGACGCAGTTTCGATCAATTAATATAGAGAAGCGTTCATAGCTATCGTCTTTCTTGCCTTGTTCCTGCCGTGCGGAGAAACGCCGAATATCGCACGCTTCAACGGCGTACACCCACCACGAAAACAGTTTATTGCGCAAAATGGCCCCAAACGCTGGGAAGCTGACGGGCGCAGAGATCGCGAAGCACAATAGCAAGGACTCATGTTGGGTCATTGTACATAATAAGGCCTACGACGTCACAGAGTTCCTTCCAGGTAGGCTTGCCCTCGTTTCGCTGCACAATGACGAGCAATTGGGCTAACTGTATCATGCAAAGAACACCCCGGAGGCTCAAAGATCATATTAAAATATGCCGGAAAAGATGCGACGGAAGAGTTCGATCCAATTCACCCCCCAGACACACTCGATAAATACCTCGATGCGTCAAAACACTTGGGCGAGGTGGATATGAGCACCGTCGAGCAGGAGGAGAAAGAGGCGGATCCAGAAGAGGAGGGACGTCAGGAAAGGATCAAGCAGATGCCAATTCTAGACCAATGCTATAATCTTCTAGATTTCGAGGCCGTGGCCAGGCAGGTCATGAAGAGAACCGCTTGGGCATACTACTCAAGTGGTGCAGACGATGAGATTGTGCGTCCCCGATAATTCCCACCATAGACTGGCAGCTAACCTATCCAGACCCTCCGCGAAAACCACTCCGCATTCCACAAGATCTGGTTCCGCCCGCGCGTTCTAGTCGACGTCGAAAAAGTCGACATGTCCACCACCATGCTGGGCACCAAGGTCGACATCCCATTCTACGTCACGGCCACCGCCCTCGGCAAACTCGGCCACCCAGAAGGCGAAGTCTGCCTCACAAGAGGCGCCAGCAAACACAACGTCATCCAAATGATCCCCACCCTAGCCAGCTGCTCCTTCGACGAAATCGTCGACGCCCGCGCCGGCGACCAAACCCAATGGCTCCAACTCTACGTCAACAAAGACCGCGCAATCACAAAACGCATCGTCCAACACGCCGAAAAACGCGGCTGCAAGGGCCTCTTCATCACCGTCGACGCACCCCAACTCGGTCGCCGCGAGAAAGACATGCGCTCCAAATTCTCCGACCAGGGATCAAACGTCCAACAGAGCAGCGGGGACGTCGATCGCTCGCAGGGCGCGGCGAGGGCTATATCCTCCTTCATCGACCCCTCCCTCTCATGGAAAGATATCCCCTGGTTCCAATCCATAACGGACATGCCCATCGTCCTGAAGGGCGTTCAATGCGTCGAGGACGTCCTCAAGGCAGTCGAATACGGCGTCCAGGGCGTCGTCCTATCCAACCACGGAGGCAGACAACTCGATTTTGCCCGCTCCGCAGTCGAAGTCCTCGCGGAGGTAATGCCCGTCCTGCACGCACGCGGCTGGCAGAACCGCATCGAAGTGTACGTCGACGGCGGGATCCGTCGCGCTACAGACATTATAAAAGCGCTCTGCCTAGGCGCCAAGGGGGTGGGTATCGGTCGGCCGTTCCTGTATGCGATGAGTGCGTATGGCTTGCCTGGTGTGGATAGGGCGATGCAGTTGCTGAAGGATGAGATGGAGATGAATATGCGGTTGATTGGGTGTTCGAGGATCGAGCAGCTGAATTCGTCGTTGGTGGATACGAGTGGGTTGTCGATGCATTCGACGAATGTGCCGGCTGATACGTTGTCGTTGAGGGTTTATGATCCGTTGGCGGCGCCGAGGGAGTCCAAGTTGGCGAAGTTGTAGATGTTTATACATGTACATCCTTTGCAGGCATTATTATTCATGAGACGGTATGATAGACCTATGCTCTCTATTGTATATAAAATTAAGAAAGTAATTCGTTCTTCGTCATTACTCTTCTTCTATCACTCTATACGATATCTCACATACCTACCTACATACTACCAACCTACAAATAAACAACCCTCGGCTCATTCCCCAACACCCCACTACTCCGATACATACACGCCGCATTAACCAACATCCCCCCCGTTACCGTCCCCCCCCAAACCCGACTCCAAACCACCCCCCTCAACGAATAAACCACAACCTTCAACGCCCCAACCCAAGCCCTAACCCCGAGTAAATCCGCAATGAAAAAATTCCTCCTCCTCCCCCCCAAATCACCAGCACCCCCCTCCCCCTCCCCTTCCTCCCCAGCCCCAACAACCCCCTGCCTCATCTCACATAACCGCTCCCACTCCCCCTGCGCCTCATCCCAGAACACGGACTCGACGCCGTGTCCCGCATGCACGTGCCCGAAGACGTGTAGTGTGGGGCGCACGCGCCATATTTCGCGAAGGAGGTGTCGGCAGCCCATTGAGAAGGGGGCCAGGTCGAGGTGGTAGCGGGGTGGGGTGTGGGTTATTAGGATGTCGGTTTCGGCGGGGATGGTGGAGCGCCATGCGTCTGAGGCTGGGGGGTATTGGAAGGCGTGTTCGCGGCCGCCGCAGCGGGGGACTTGTGGGGCGCCGTAGATGTTGAGGGTGCGGGTTGGTGTTGGTGTGGAGGTGGTGGGTGAGGAAGGGGGGAAGAAGAGGGTTGTAGAGGAGTGTTGGAGGTATATTATTTCGCCCCAGTTTATCTTCGAAGTGTCGTAGTCGTAGTCTGTTTCTGTGTCCGTGTCGTCGAGGTCTTCCGGTTGACGGGATCGGATGTCGAAGTAGCTGTCGTGGTTTCCGCAGATGGCGACTTTCTGGGGGTGAGGGAGGGAGTTTAGCCAGTTGACTGCTTCTTGGATTTCTTTGACGGTTCCGGCGTTGCTGAGGTCGCCCGAGTGGATTAGGAGGTCGCCGTCCGGGACGTTGTCGCATTTTAGGGTGTGGGTGTCGGATATGCAGACGATGCGGATTGGGCGGGCGTGGGCTGGGGGGGTGTATGCGGGCCCGCGGATTCGGAGGAGGAAGGAGTAGACATAGCGGAGGAAGACGGTTAGGGGTGAAGCGAGAAGCTGTTGGAGGAGTGGTCGGGGTTCGAAGGGGGAGTCCGCCATGGGGAGGTAGCTGTAGGATGAGGCTGGGAATGGACGAAAGGACGAACAGTAGCAGTTCAAGACAGCTTGAAGCTCTACCTTCTGCTTCAGCAATTGAGATAGAGACCGGTGAAGCTTCTTATATCAATGGTATCCTTGCTGGCCTAACCCTTCGAGGAATTTGCAGCCGAAAGAACGGAGGGAGCGGAGGTTGAAAGAAGGGTATACGAGCTGTTTATGGATGAAAGAAGAGATAAAGACGATGGCCAGACTCGATTGCAGTCAGCAATGGCAAAGAACTCATCGTGTCTCCATCCTCTCCTCTGTTCGTGGGTGTTGAAGAGAGAGAAGAGAATATCGGATGGACGAAGAACGTGAGGGGGATGCAGGAATACGAGGCTATGGGATTGACCATAAGCACCGAGTACCTTTATGTACACAGCAGTAGTAATGTTGTACAAAAATACATCCAAGGTACAAGTGTGGTATGACAATCCCCATCAGCTGGTCTCCATCAAGATAGAAGAAGAAGAAGAAGAAGAAGAAGAGGTTCAACTTGTTCATCTTTCTATACAATTAAATCCTCTTCATATAGAATTAATGTCGGCATCTTCTTCTCTCTAGGAATAATGATATAGATTCCTTTTCATCAACTATCAGATTTCTCTCCAGGGCAACCAAAGCTGGTGATAGTAGGAGTTCTTCATCTCTTCTTCATATCTTCCTCTCTCTCTCTCTATCTCCCCCCGCCACTTCATCGTATACAAACAACAAGAAGAACCGAAGAAGAAGAAACGAAGAAGCACAAAAGAACATCTCGTTCAACTCATCGATCTACAAAACATCCTAGACTCCGATATACGAACATTCGAACATCCGTCGGTTCTTCAATCATAGTTATAACTCTTCGGTTCCTCCCTTCGATCCTTCTTCCATCATGGGCTTCACCTTCAACCCCCGCCCTCGTTGATATCGACTTCTATCTACAACTCCCACTCAACCTACTCGTACTCGATATCTCCCTCGACTTTTTCTACTTCTACCAACTCTTCAACTTCAACAATGTATGATCCCTCTCTCTCTTTTCTTCCCTCTTAAACCCTCTCTTCCTCTCTTGTTCCCCACCGCTACCAATCACCATCTCTTTTCTCGAGTTTTTTCCTCACCACGTTTCCTAGTCTCTTCTAGACGAGCAGAACGAGCCACGTTCCGAGCCTCTTCTTCCCGCCTCACCATCCTTCCTCTCTGCCCCCCCCCCCTCGTCAACAACACATTCTTCACGACTCGAGAAACACGATTCCCTAAAAAAGCGCCCGACCGACTCACCTACCGAGCTTCATCCCTTTCGCGCCGTCTCTTGCGTCACAGATCCTTGGCGCTTTACCGGATTTTCAACTCCGCGCGCAAGCCACCCTAGCCCACCACCACCGAAGTTGCTTTTGCGGTTCGTTTCCTTCCTCGCGTTCGATAGATCTTCCACGTCCACTTCGTCATCGTTGTTGTCGACGTTCCTCCTCCCCCACACAGGCCCCCGTGCCACGGAATAATGAATGGGGGTGATATCAAGAAAGCCGCGATTAATAAAGCAAAACAGATGGCCAGCGTCGCCAATACCGCCGCCAATGGCAATGGCGGGAAGAAGAGGAGAAAGGGTGCCGATCTGAAACCCATCGTTACCGCCGATGGGCCTCAACTCGCCAGCTCCAGTAGTGCGACTACGGGTCAATCTGCGTGAGTCTTGCTTTTTACTGTGTTTTGTTTGTTGTTGAAGATGGATATTAACCTAGCTGTGTTCGCATAGCGCCCCCATCACCGCTTCCCCGCTTTCACACCAAAAAGGTGGCTATGGGGCGCAATCGCGATCGTCCTCGTCATCATCGACAGAAGATCCCGCAGAGACGACCGCTGATGAAGAGGATTCCGAGGATTACTGCAAGGGAGGATATCACCCGGTTACCGTTGGTGAATCGTATAACAATGGGAGGTACATTGTCGTTCGCAAGCTAGGCTGGGGTCATTTCTCTACAGTGTGGCTGTCTCGGGACACCACCAACGGGAAGCACGTCGCATTGAAAGTGGTTCGCTCAGCTGCGCATTACACCGAAACCGCCATAGACGAGATCAAGTTACTCAACAAGATCGTGCAAGCCAACCCGAACCACCCGGGTCGAAAACATGTTGTCAGTTTGTTGGATTCGTTCGAGCATAGAGGACCGAATGGTGTCCACGTGTGTATGGTTTTTGAAGTTCTTGGAGAGAATTTATTGGGGCTGATCAAGCGCTGGAACCACCGGGGTATCCCGATGGAGTTGGTCAAGCAAATAACGAAGCAAGTGCTGCTCGGGTTGGACTATCTGCACAGGGATTGCGGAATCATCCACACCGATTTAAAGCCGGAAAACGTGTTGATTGAGATTGGAGACGTCGAGCAGATCGTTAAGACGTTTGTCAAGGAAGAGGAGCCGAAGAAGGAGAATAAAGAGGATAATCGGAATGGGCGGAGGAGGAGGAGGACGTTAATCACAGGCAGCCAGCCGTTACCCAGCCCTCTGAACGCCAGTTTCAGCGGAATCGATTCATTGAAACATGGCTCCATGAATTCACACAGCAGTCTGAACCAGATGGTGTCCGATATATCTCCAGGTTTGTATACCAGTCGATGTTCAACAATGCTAGAAGCTAACTTGCTCAGGAACCCCTAAACCTCTCTCTATGAAAGACATGCTAGGTATCAAGGAAGAGGCGGAGGACGAAAAACAAAAGCAACGAGAGAAAACAACGTACGATTGTGCCCTTCCTCGCTACAAATCTACAATACTAACAATCTTATTAGTGACCTCCTCGAAAAAGAAGTCTCGGGTATCTCTCTCGAAAAAGATTCCACAACCACGAAGTCCAGCACGGAGGATGAGCTCAACATCGATATAGTTTCCGTTAAGATTGCAGATCTGGGAAATGCCTGCTGGGTGGGACACCACTTCACCAACGACATCCAGACCCGCCAATACCGTTCTCCAGAAGTCATTCTCGGCGCAAAATGGGGTGCCAGCGCAGATGTCTGGAGTATGGCCGCAATGGTAAGCTTCCCTTTCTATACATCCGAAACAACCCCAGCTAACCCACGCTACCACAGGTATTCGAACTGATAACAGGCGACTACCTCTTCGACCCGCAATCCGGCACCAAATACGGCAAAGACGACGACCACATCGCCCAAATCATCGAACTCCTCGGCCCCTTCCCCAAACCCCTCTGCGTCTCCGGAAAATGGTCCCAGGAGATATTCAACCGGAAAGGAGAGCTCCGCAACATCCACCGTCTCCGCCACTGGGCTTTACCAGAAGTCCTGCGTGAAAAGTATCACTTCACCGTCGAGGAGTCGACGCGGATTAGTGACTTCTTGATCCCGATGCTGGAACTCATGCCTGAGAAGAGGGCGAATGCGGGTGGTATGGCGGGGCATGACTTTATGGATGGGACAAAGGGAATGGATGGGATTTCTGTCGGTGTTCCCGTTGGTAGTCGTGGGGAGGGTATTGACGGGTGGGCGTCGGAAGTCAAGAGGAGATAGATAGGGGATATAGGACTGAATTGGATGGGATGGGGGTGGGTTGGGATAAGGGATGATGATGACGATGATTGATTGCATAGAAGAGCTGCCTTCGCCTTTTGTCTGTCTACTCTTTTTTCTGCTCTCATGTTTCTTTTGCAACGAACACACAACATCACATGTTTATGAATTTTCTTTTATTATTATTCTCTTGTTCTATTTTTCTTGATTACATTGGAAGAAACGGGCCTGTCCATCACCACTCCCATCACCTCCTCCACCATAGTACATGTAGTACAGTTCCTATGTCTATCTATGCCTTTGTTGCAGAAAGCTTTGCTTGGCTTGGTTTTGGTCCGTGTTCACCATATCTTTGTTTTTTCTTGAGCTAATGAATCTCGGTGGATAAAGGCTCCTTACTCTTACTCTTCCCCTTCCTCTTATACTTGCTCCTATTGATGACTTCCCTTTATCACTTACTTTCTTCTTTGGCTCTGGTGCTTGTATGGTGCAAAGGAGATGATGATCTATCTAAACTTTCCTTTCCTTTCCCTTTTTTCCCTTGAGTGTGTGGGTGGAAGCGATAAATGAAATGCATACGTATATAAACCTCTTTTTTTGTTTCTTACCTTCCTTCCTTTACCTGTGAGCGTGTTTTTTTCTATGTTCCTCCTCCTATTTGAGAGAGCTGTTCCCTAATGCAGGACCTCACAGATACGAAATGTTGTGCCAGGGTACAGAACAATGGGTTGAGTTTGCTTCATCGACTTTCACCTTTCGCATATATGCACACATATATTTCCAACATCAACCCCAATCCCACCCCCAACCTCAGTAAAAAGCGTAGAAAGCATCAACTCGAACCAGAACCCCCCCCTAATTACACACCCCCTAATTCCCATTCTCCGGATCCATAACTACCTCAAACAACGTCGGACATATATCACTCGTCTCCCACGGATCAGGCTTGACCTCAAACCCATCCTCACTAATATCCATGATATTAAATTCCGTGCCGTATGTAGGCCACTCTTGCAGAGCCTCGCCCCTGATAAACTGCATGAAGTATGATTGAGTCTGGCGGGCGACTTCGACGTTTGAGACTGGGGTTGTGGCGTTGTTTATGAAGAATAGATCTGAGAAGGGATGATGTTAGGTTAGGGGTTGCTTGGTTTGATATTCATAATCACGGCAAGGAAGGAGGGAGGGAACTTACAGGAGAGGTCTTGCCCATGTATAGCTGGCGGGATAGTCATAACATATCTCCGAGCTTTATCTCCATACGCCTTCGCAATACTCTGGCCGTGGCACGCATACACAATAGACGTAATCCAATCCCAAGCAAGTTTCTCAGGTAATTCCGGCGGATACGGGAAAAGCGCCTTGATCCGCTCTATCGTCTCATTCGACGCTGTTGGGAAGTTTATTCGAACGAGTTCCGGAAATGCCTGTGGCATGTTTTCGTCTGAGGAGAGGCCCATCCCTTCGTATTCCATGTTGGATGTTAGTACTTGTTTGATTTCCTTGTGGTAGTTTCCTTGTGAGAGGAGGACCATCGGTTCGTCGGGGACTGTGGTTCCGTCGACGACGGGGGAAAAGCCTATGCCCGGACCGAAGGAGGCGCCGCCGGTACCGGTTGGTACTTCGGCGATGAGATGGTTGTTTGCTTGGTCGAGGACTTGGGGGGTGGCGTCCAGGAGGCATTGGAGATCGGTGCAGTTGCTTGCTTCTAGAACCATTTCGTAAACCTCTTGTCTTCCTGACTCGACGTGCCGACGGGGCATCAGCGAGGATGAGGATATAACTGCCTGAGTGAGGTTAGCCAGGTGGTGTTCTTCCCCAATATATGCAGTGGGTCGGTCCCAACCTGAGAGAAAGGCAACTCCCCCTTTCCACCATCGGCGGTCAACATTAAATTAATGATACCCGCTCCGGCACTTTGCCCGATGACTGTGATCCTTTCCGGGTCGCCCCCGAATCTTGATATATATTGTTTCGTCCACTCCACCGCGGCGAGACCATCATGCAATCCCACGTTCGCATCCATAGACTCTTCATAGGGACTGGACATCCACCCATAAAGACCAAGGCTATCCCCATAGCATATCAGCTGAGCGAATTCATCATACTAGGAGGTTTAAACCTTGCATACCGGTAATTACTAGCCACAAAAATAACCTTCTCCCCTCCATCTTCAACATTACCCAGAAGCCCAACAGGATCAACAGACGTAAAATCATTATCTTTACTCCCAAACGCATACGCGCTCCCAAAGATCCAATGAACAACCGGCACATCGTCCCCAGGCTTTACACCCTCTGGTACATGCACGTTCAGAAACAGACAATCCTCCTGACCCCAGTGATTCCCATCGATACCTGGTATGGGGATCCCGACGGGTGCGCTGCTAACGCAGTCTGTTGAAGGGTATTCGCTTCCATCCTGAATCCCACCAGGTGATTGGGGTGGTGGCGTTTTCGGTTTGCGAAAACGTAGCGCGCCGGTGGGTGGTTCGGCGAAGCGGATGTTGTTATATCCAGCGATTTTCAGGCCTGAGTCTGTGACGTTGATGTAGGTTGGCGCATGGATTGCGTATCCTAGGTCAACGGCTGGGAACCCGTCTGTAGTAAATGGTGATGCATTGGATAGATGACCCAAGGCAAGGGCAGAGGCAAGAAGGAAAGAAGTGATCATTGTAATCAAATTTTGGATCAAGAAATATGGAAAATGATGTCTTCCATGGGATAATGGGAGAGCAGAGAATCTAAAATCCTTATACTTCAGAAAGGGTCATATTAAAACCTTCCAAGATAGCCTTGCGACATTTCATCCCTTAGTGGAGACGGCGAGTCGGGCAAAGAATTATGTCACCAGGAAGATCTGAAGAATCAAAGCTCTCTCCTGGACGCCTGGGCATTTTTCGTCAGAGAAGAGCCCTTTTTGGATGAAAGAACTGCCAATTCGTTGGAGGTTATGCCCAGCAAGCTGAACTGGAGTCTTGAAGAAGGCTGAAAATGTTGAATACGAGCATCTTGAAGAGAAAGTTTGTGAGCCACCCTTCAATTCCCTGAGTGCCAAGTCCAGCACTGCCGCATTGGACGCCTTACTCACTCGGCGGCAACCATCTTTGAAAAAGCTGAGACGAGGGGGTCGTTTTCGATATCCGATTTTGTGGTCCGCTGTAGTCGGGACGAATCCAAAGTCGTGCCGACCGACCCCTTGCAAGGATTGAACAAGCCGAGCCGAGCGACTTAAATCCAATTCTACATACTAAAGATCCTCTGCAAACATGGAGAGATATCAAGAAACTGATGGTCAAGATTCTACAGAACACACTATTTACATGAGAACCCTCTGACCTTCAAGTCGTTTGTGCCTGATTGGACTAACAACCTCCAACAGATAATTCGAACGCGAAAGCAGTCGAGTCCGTAGGAGGATCCACGGCAATGCTCACCGAGTCCGAAGAAGATTGGTAGTCCTCGCAGCCGACATCTACCGGAGAGTCAACTGCACCCGTTGCACCATTCCAGTCGAATTGATACGTGCGGACCGGGATACTTCCATCTGATGGGAATCCAAGCTCAGAGAGCCCCGATACGGAGATGTCATAAGCAGCCTGAATCGTCCTTGTCCCCGCAAGGATCTTAACGGTATCATTCGAACTGGTCGCGAAAACGTCGAACTGGCGATCCTCGGATGCGGCGGTGGTGAGGCGGTCGCCGGTCATGTTGGCGTAGTAGTTGTATAGATACCACTCGCCGTTAGGTTGGTATGTGCCGCTCTCATCCTTGTAGAGCAGGTTGGCCATGTAGTCGTGCAAGTCCGAACCGCTCCCCCAGTTGGATCGGAGGCCTCGCATATCGTGTCGCTCGAGTTGAGCAATATAGTACGCCGAGTTGGCTGGGTTCTGCTCTGTTGTCCAGGCATACTCATTGATATCGATGGGTCTCTCTGGCAAACTGTACGTGGCGCGCATGGCATCGAAGTCGGGGAGGGTAGTGTCAGGTTCGCGCTCCCAGGTCCCGATTTGATGCCAGGAATAACGGTCAGGAACGGTGTCATTCCCCGAGATGGCACTCATCCACTCTGTCCAGTTGGTGTCGTCTGGGCTGGGCGAACCAGCCATTGAGGGCCCGCTGATCGGTGTATCGGGAAATGCGCTCCTTGACAATTGTGAGGGGCTGTCTTCTATGTAAAAGGGAGAGGTTTCTTACTTCATGATTTGGTGAGCCCGAACATAATACTCTACAAACTGCTCCCACGAACGGGCCCAGAACCCTTCACCGTCCGGCTCATTCCAGAGATCTATCACAAGGCCATCAAGCATGTCGTTGGCCTTGACATCGTCAATCAACTGAGTGAGAAAGGTTTCCATCTCGGTCCAGTCGCCATCATCCCCAGGAAAAGGGGTTTCGGAATTGGCTCCCCCCTGAGCACCCCACATATCGTGTACCAACATGATGAGGTCGCCGCCATACTTGCGGGTGGTTAGATAGTTGGACAGAGTCGACTCGAAGCGCCCAATGTACCCATCGTACCCGCCGTACGCCCAGCCTGGAGCTTCGATCTGCGCACCACCCGCACGGCAGGAATTAAATTTGATCCCAGTTACAAGGGACTCGGGAATCGAAGTGTCAGCTTCGCGGCCGTTGTCTGGCCAGCCGTAGATGAAACCCGATCCGAGGAACGTAGCCTCGCCATGAGACGCAGCAAGATCAATGGTTGCCGTGCCGGTAGACTGTCGGCGGGAAATGGCCGTGACTTCGGATATCGCACCGGCCAAAATGATAGATAGCAAAGCGTACTTCATTGCTGCAGTCTGGGTTTACGGCAAGTCAGATAGTTACTTTCGAAAGATCATGAATGTGGACATCATATAAACTTAGGGAGATCTGGGTGACTTTATATCATCCATATTTTTATATAGCTTGGTCTTCAACAATAACTTCCGTGCCTTTGTTTTCACCAGTGATGCAAGGAATTGGTGTTTGTTCTCAGGGGAGAGCCCCCGCCGGAGACACCCCGCAAACTCTCCTTTAGGTATATTTCTGTGAGTATAGCTACCCCGCAGGAAACATGAACTCCGTTCATAAATCGTGCTTGCAGAGTAATCTGCAAGGCTTGACATCGCAATAATGTAAGGATTGATGTCTGTGCCTGGCCCAGGCCGAGGCCCCCGTCGCCGCAGTTCCCACAAACTTTTCTCCGTATCTTCATCGCTAGTTCCCGACGGGGAATATGACTTTCGTTCGGAGGTTACATAATTCGCGGGGCTCCAAGCGGTAGTTGTATATTTTGGCAACGTTATATCTCCTTTGCGGTCTGTTATAATGCCTCATTAAAAGACCTGCTCTGGGCGTGCTGGAGTGTAAAACTTGATTGATTTCTGATATTGCCGGTAGTGGCCTAATGTAGTCGATAACGGCCAACAAGAGAAAAAGAGTGGAACCCTTCAAAAAATACTAGAAAACATAGATCTTGGTTAATATTCAAGAACTTACCGATTCTGCATCTACTTTTCGATAGACGTAGCCTTGCTACTATCACTGCGGTGTCTACATAAAGCACCAGGAGCATTGCACTCGTGCAAATATGGATCGTCATGTATGAAGAGCGCGATTGCCTCCGGGAAAAAGCCAGGGCCCAGATGGCCCGGGGTCAATAGGCACTCGGGCAAGTCGCTCTGCCATTCCAGCCAGAGCTCATTCAACTTATGGAAATGCCGGACAGCCCGTTCATTATTGCCATCCACCTCTCTTTGATACCATTCTCGATCACGGCTAGCTCCCAGTGGGTATCCCCCGCGGGTACAAATATAGTAGAGCCGGCAAAGATCTGTTACTAGGGATTTCAATGACTCGACAGCAGACGTCAATGAACTATCCCAGTAACCAATGAACGACACGTCAAATGTGATCAGATTAAGAATGCAAATCACGTAGGAAACAGTGGGCCAGTCTTCCTTCTCGCCCCGGAGTAGCATCTCCCGGCACCGTCGTGTCACGTCTTCTAAGCCGAATGCCAGGTTCTCTGTCTCCCATCCGTCGGGGGAGGGTGCTTGTTCTGGTTTCTCGGATGTAGAATCCGTTCGAATTTGTATAGCAGGGACCATCCCGTCGCGTTGATATTGGGGTGTGTTGAAGATGATCAGTGGATCGTCATCGGCCTCCATCGCCCCACCGGCGATGTAGCCATCCAAAACCCCCAGTTCCCAAACAGTCACAAAGGCATCCAGGGCTGCCGCGATCACGGTACTGTCAGAATGTAGGTCTGGAAACTCCGACAAAAGCAGATTGTCTTCCTGGAGGCGAGCCGCACTCGAAAGGATTGTGCAAGTGAAAGGTTCAAAGTAGCTGGACAGCCGGGGGTTGTCATGGAACTGAGCTAGGAACTTAAGCAAAGAGGTCCGACGGGATGAACGCCCCCGGTGAACAGAGACTATATTGCGCACGGCCGAGCGTTGAAGTTCTTGCTCTGGCATGCCGTCGTAGTGGATATCAATAATGAAGCTGAAGCCTCGGGTGCCTTGCAGCCACCAGGTTGACGGTGGAACTCGCACCAGAGGCGAGAATTCTCTGATAAGGTCATGTTGAGGAGCTTCCGATAAGTTATCAACGGACGGGAAGATGGCCAGTTCGTGTTCGGAGAGCAACAGCTGCAGTTGATGGCATGTCGCAGCGAGGTTCAGGGCATCACGGATAGTGGAGACAGATCGAAATGTTAGAATAATCAGCTCATTGGGGAGAGACAGCAGCGCAGATGTAGTATCCATGTTTACTATCAGCGTATTTTGGATGGATGGATAGGTAATTGAACATGTTGAAGGGCAAAAGAAAAGCAAGAGGGACGTCACTCGGGAATCACGTGTTTTGGGACCTCAGGATTCATCTGGAAACCGCTGCTACATATACTTCGCGGTTTAGGATCACTCAGTAAGAGATAGGTTCAAGTGAATGCTGTATGAATGTATGTCAAAGTTAAATATGCTAGGTCCGATAATAGATGCAGACGCTCTATGATAGCTGGGGTAAAAACACAGAAAGAAAAGGTATCATATTCATACACAACCAATACCCCCTACTCATCCATCTGCCACGCATACTCCAAATTCCCAATCCTTTCCCTTTTATTCCTCGCCGCAAACCACTCCGACTCAAATTTATTACTCCTATCAACTCCGTCCCACCGATACCCGGGCCGAATCCCATACCTATTTGGCGGGGCCGCACCCTTATACACCGGCTTCGAGGACACCTTCCCCCCTCCACCTCCCGCACCACTCGTTGTAGTAGAAGTAAGAAACTCCGCAGCGGGATCATTCCACCTCTCCCTTGCCTTCATCTTCTCATTCAGATCCTCATCATCCACACCCCTAGCGAAAGGAAGTATCTTCGCCTCCTCAAGCTTCTCCCTTCTCTCCTCCCTCTCCCTCCGCTGCACATCACCCTTCAACGCCTCCTTCGCATCAGCTTCCTTCTTCGCTTCTTCGTCCGCAATCCTCCGCGCTTCAGCCCGCTTCATCGCAACATTAATAACCCGCCCAGAGGCATCTCGATAAATAGTCTCCCCTCCCCCATCTTCCCGACTCTTATCCTTATTCTTCGCAGCCTCTTTCCTCTTCTTTTTCTCCATCGCCTTCACCATCTCCGCCGTCTGCGCGGCAGTCTGTAACCCCGCCTTCGCACCAGACTCCATCCTCGGCCCTCCCCCACCATCATCGCTCTCATCCGCACCCTCAACCATCGCAGGCGCATCCTCCCCACCTTCCCCTTCCTCATCCGCCTTCTCCCTCGCCTCCCTCGCCGCGGAAGCTAATATCCGATCCGCCTCCTCCTGCTCCTCTCCCCCACCCCCAGCAGCAACAGTCTTCCATCCCGACTTCTTGGTCCGCCGAAACTCAGCTCCGGGATTCGGCCCCGTTACCGTTAGAGGTGTGTCTTCGTCTGGATCATTTCGGCCTGAGGAACGGTTATATGATGCTGAAGGGGTACGGATGGAGAGTGGGTCATCGTCATCCGCGATTATGAGGCCAGAGGGTTCTTCGGTGGTGGTGGTTTTGTTCTTCTTCCGCTTCTTTTTGGGGCGTGTCGAGAGTTCTGAAGAAGGGGTGTCGGCTGTGAGGTAGTTTTTGGCTAGATATTCGGCTAGAGACATGATTTATATCGTCTCTTGTTTTCCCATTGAGTGAGTGAAGGGAAGGTTGGGTTGAAGCTGTTTTGTACGAGCACGATGGCGTCGGGGTGAAAGATAAACAAAATGATATTGTATCGGAAGAAATTAACCCCGTCCCGAGAGTCTCTTGGTCATGTGACCGTTTCTTGGCACCATTTTCCCCGGATTCTTCCTCCGAACTACGTAATTTATCGCCGATCAGTCGAGTCAACCCAAACCAAACCAAATCTCAACGTTCAGAGCTTCAGCAAGCAATCATTTCTTCACTCTTTTGTTCTATATCAATATATATGTCTTAGTGAAGCGAGGAGTACAAAAACGAAGACAATGACCCGTACCGAGGAAGCAGAATGGTGGACCAACGCAGTCTACGAAGCGGTTCAGGAGATCCCTCGGGGAAAAGTCACCTCATACGGGCATATTGCTCGATTACTTGGACAGCGTGAGGATATTTCTTCTTTCTTTTCACGTTCTACTCAGAGGAGTTGATGTTGCTGCATTATGCATTATGCAGAAGCTGGGGCACCTCAGGGAGAACAAGGAAGAACGCCCGACGAAATAAAAGCTGGGGAAGCAGAGCATGCACAAGAAGCACGTCGAATAATTGGCTAACTCCAGATCCCCCTTCTTCCTTTTGTCGAAAACCGTTGGGGAAGAAATCTCATGCAGCACAAAGACCTCGTCAAGTAGGTGTCTGTCTTAAACATCTCCCATCCAACACCGACACGGACAAGTCTTCGGGCGAACCGCATCATTTCCACAGCGGAAATGTTCCCTGGCAGAGGGTTGTGAATTCGAAGGGGATGATATCTCATAGGTGAGAGAGAGTGGCTCTACTCTTTTACAATTTATCGAGGGTAAATGAAAGGAGCTAACGGGAGTGGCCAAGCGAAAGAGGCCCAGGCAAGGCTACGAGGCAGGCGGGGTTCCTGCGGCAGGAAGGGGTGCATGTTGAGAGTGACGCGTTGGGGGAGCTGTGGATTGATTTGGGGGAGTATGGATGGTATCCGGATCGGTTGCCGAGTGAGGGGATGGCAGAGAGTAGTAGTGGAAGTGAGAGCGAGAGCGAAGACGAGCGTCAGGGGGAGTGATTTCTTTGCATTTACTGTGGAGTTTTTGGGTGCTTGCAGTTGCTATGAGGGAGTTCTCTTGCTGTGGTAATGGGTGGTGGTTTGCGGGAGCTTGGGAGCAACTCAGCCAAAAATAACTCAACTTTACCTTTTGACACAAAGTTGGCCCTTTAATCTCACGATGAAGGGGGGAGAGAGTCCGTGGGTGTAGCAGATGATCAGTAAGATGGTCCCATGGAAAGAAGGGTCATCAGTTGAATGAGAGAAACCAAACACCGTGCCTCGGTGGTTGGTGGCCGTCGCCTCGCGAGGAGATCCGAGTTCCTTTTCGGTTTCCCTTACTTCGTCCTTCCCGGATCCTTCCATCATTCCTCATCCTCAGGTGTCGACACGACATGAAAGGAAAGGAAGGCATCGAATCAGTATGAATCACATAATCAACGCTCGAGTCATCGTCAATCCGGTTAGACCAGAAAGCCGTGCATGCATAAAAATAAGAAACACAGACACTAAACCAGGTTTGTGCATGGGGGATACCTGCAGGATACCCACTCCGAGCATGACGCCCCGGTGGTGCATCCACTGCGTCATCGTGGTCTCGTCATGTCGAGATCGAGTACCCTCCTGCTGCCTTCCCGTTGCTTTTGTGTTCATCTGCTGTTTCCATGGATCGGATTTTGTGATCATCTTTGTGCACTAGATAGGCGAATCGGAGAGATGGATGCCTGCACACGCCACGGAGATGTGCAGGTTATGTAAGGAAAGGGGCTGTGTAAATAAAGGTTGAGGGCTATTGCCACAGCAGGAGAGAGTCATCCTCTATCCGAGGTCATCTCGTTGAGCTTCATGAGCTGAAGAGAAACCGTGGAAATGGCTGAGTTACTGACTTTAAAGGAACCGGATGACTCTTAAACGGCGCATTTTTCTCCAAGCTCTTCTTTATCTTTCTCTTTATCTTTGATTATCTATCAACATCTTCTATCAACGTCTACAATCTACTATCTGCAGACTACCAACAAGCAACAACTTTCTTTTTCCTCAGGCCTCTTCCAGAACTTCCTGCTGTACGAGGGTGACACATCCCCTGTTCGCTGCTTATTTCGTGGGCGGCTTTGACTTCCTCATCTTCTTATCACAGCCTATCCAGGCATCGCCGAACCCCTTACTCGTTCCGACTGGGTGACTCAGATCCCCTTTCACCCTCACTCGCTCCTTGCCTTTCCTCGTTCTTTATATAAAGCTTCCTCTTTCCTTCCCAACCTTCCTTTCGCTATCTATCTCCTTCAACAACAACTGTCTCACTAGACATTTGCATCTCCTACATTCTCCATCCTGTGTCCTACATATACCACCTCAACAACGGCTCCTACTCATAAGCACTCTCACTTCAACCAACCCATCCGTTCATCCTCCAACATGGCCCTCGAATCTCTCCCCAGCTCTGACCTCCGCCGCTCTGCCATGGACAGCAAGAGGCACCATGACCACAAGGCTAAATGGGCCTACGGAACCCGTTCTTCCCTACCTGCCTGGTATGAACGGGACACCCCTGAACAGAAGCCTATCTCTACCCACCTTCGCCCTGCCCACCCAGACTCCCACCGTAGGACGTACGTTCCCCCCACCCCTCTCCCTCCAAGAAGCAACATAATACTAACACCTCTTTCTCCTTCTAGCCAGCACCGTCAGAACATCCTCGTCACCAAAGGCATGCCCGTAAACAACAAGGTTAGCTTCCGCCACGACGCTGCCGAGGTAATCCAAGACCACCTCTACTCGGACTCCTCCGCCGACGAAGCCGTCAACGAACCCAACGCTGCCGGTGACGAAGGCGTCTTCTACTCCTTCGACGCACCCAGCGGCCCCGCAGCAGGCGAGCACCTCCTCAGCGAAGCCATCAACAAGGCAGTTGAGCGCTTCGAGGTCCAGGAGACTAAGAAGATCGAGAAGGAATACGAGATTATCCCCCTCGAGGAGGAGCATGCCGATGGATACGTTGCTGACGATGATGACTTTGAGATCGTTGATCCTATCCGCCTTTGAGCGTGATGGGTGGAGATGAAACTCACGTTTTGCCTCGCGTTCACGTTTTGATTCGCATTCGCATTCGCATTTTTTGCATCCGCATTCGCACCTTTCCTCCTTCCATCCTTCCCTTCCTGTCTGTACCGATATCCATGACGGCGGGAGAGAGCTTTTCCGGTTTTTTTTTTGAGATACCTCGCCCGCAACGGCTAACGATTACGGAGTTTTTCTTTTTTTCTACTGTTTTTCTGGGAAGCATTATCTGGTGTTTGGCATCATGAGAGGAGCTATAGATCAGAACGCGGCGCGCTCTTCAAGGACTTGAGCCTTATGTACAGGTATGGGATTCGGGTCATGGTTCAGTTTCTGGCTTTTGGATTATGACTTTAATATCCTGTTCCTCTTTTTTTTCATTACGCTTTTATTCTTATTCACTGCTATTGTTATGATGGTGGTTGTTGCTATCGTGCTTGCTGCATGCAGTAGGTAGATACGATACAGTACTCGCTCGCTCACTGAAGGTTTGAGGATTAATGCTATTTTGTATAACCTCAATATTTGGCTTTTGACTGGAACAACTGCAAACGAACCATTTGTAAACATATAAAACTCATGACTTTCTTGGTTGTACGGAGGTGTTTATTTTGGATGGTGAGAGTAAAAAAGTGATAGATGATGTCATTGGTCATTCACCAGGGTCCTCAGCCCTGATTGTCCACTGCTTACTATTTTTACCACCAGATAAGGTATGACGTACATTTATTCAGTTATGTCCATACGAAGAATCATTTCCCTTAGATCTACAGTAGATTTCCGTTTCCCCTATATTTAATCAACATCAAGAGATCTCATTATCCCATGAGAAAAAAACGCATGACCATGCCTACATAAACTAAACCTGTTTATGCGTCAAGTGAATCTTCCCCTCCGCATCATGATAAATCTCCCTCATCTTCACACTCCTCAAATGATCCACCCCCTTCGACAACGAACAATCATGGTAAAACAGATACCACTTCCCCTGGAACTCGGCGATAGAATGATGCGTCGTCCAGCCCAGGACTGGCTCCAGGATAACACCCTGGTACGTGAATGGGCCCAGCGGGCTGGATCCAGTAGCGTAGGCTAGGAAGTGGGTGTCGCCTGTTGAGTAACTGAAGTAATATGTCCCGTTGTGCTTGTGCATCCATGCTGCTTCGAAGAAGCGTTTTGCATGGTCGTCCGCGGCGATGGGCCCGTTGGTGGATGGGTCGAGGAGTTGGAGGTCTTTGACTCCTTCCGAGTCGAAGGTGAGCATGTCATCGCTTAGACGGCCGACGCGGGGGAAGAGCGCTTGGGCGCCCTCGCCAGAGGGTTCTTGTGGGCCTCCCTTTGAGGCGTCGAAGACGGTTGCTTTGCAGTCGTTCCAGCATTGGAGTTGGCCGCCCCATAGGCCGCCGAAGTAGAGGTATGCTTGGCCGTCGTCGTCGACGAAGGTGGCGGGGTCGATGCTGTAACTTCCCGGGATGGGGGTGGGTTCTGCTTTGAAGGGGCCGTGGGGGGAGTCTGAGACGGCGACTCCGATGCGGAAGATTTCTTCCTTGTCGCGGGCTGGGAAGTAGAGGTAGTATTTCCCGTTTTTGGCAGCGGCGTCGGGAGCCCACATTTGTTTGGAGACCCAGGGGACGTCTTCGGCTGTGAGGGCGATGCCGTGGTCGGTTACGGGGCCGCCGACTTCGGAGAGGGAGAGGACGTGGTAGTCGGTCATGTCATATTGGTCGCCGTTGTCGTTGAATTGGATGTCTGTTTCGCGGTCGTGCGAGGGGTAGATGTATATCTTTCCTTCGAAGACGTGGGCGGAGGGGTCCGCGGTGTAGATGTGAGAGACGAGGGGTTGGCTTCCGTCCGCCATGGTGACTTGTATTCTGATGTCTTTCTTTCTGCTTGGGTGGGGTTTTAATGTTATGCTGGTGAAGGGTTGAAGCAGCGCGATTGATTCTTTATACCTGTGTCAAGGTGCTGTGCAATTGTCCCGCCTCTAGGGCTCTGGAGATAATAATATATGGGAGGGATGGACGATAGATTAACTTATCCACCGCTATGGAACCCGTGAGGACCCCAACTGTTCTTACCCGCCCCATGTCATCGCTTTATCCTTTTCGCATCAACAGGCTAATTAGATGTATGGGTCTCATTGGATAAAGTGACTGCTGAGCTGCTGCTTTTGACACTGGTGTCGAGTTTGATAGAGGCTATAATCATGGTGATATCAGAGTGTCAGGTCAGTTTCTCTCACCATTTTATCCTGCTTCAGTTGTCAGCTCGGTTGTTACCCGCAAAGCCCTGATAGAGATGTGGGTTGATGTAGTTGAGCATCTCTCTGCGGTAAACAGTCCTCGTGTTTAGCCGGAGAACGAAAGGGAAAGAGATGCCAAGTGGGTTGGCGGGGTACTTGTGATTATATAAGCACGCGGGTTTCGACTAAAAAGGCTATTCCGAAGCTCTCTCTCTCTCTTTTCTTCGAACATCATCAACAGCAGTTTTTCATAACATCAATCAATTTCGTTTCTATATTTTATGCTATTCATCCCTCAAAGGTAGGTTGGTTCTAGCAAAAGGCTCAGTTTTCGCTTAATCTACTTGCAGCTGTCAAGAGCTCCGTCCTCAAAGAAGACTCCGCCAAACACGACACCCTCATCGATACCAGACTCCTGGAATCCTTCCTTCGTGACATCACTGAGACCTTCTCCGGTTGGCTTCTTCAGCATACCGAAGTGGTACTTTCCGCCTCCGGAGAGGTCGTTGCTGACAGCAGCGCCGGTGGACTTGAGTTCCTCCTGGTTGGCGGAGTAGAAGATCTCGATGGTGCTGTGATTAAACACTCGTTAGGACGCGCTCAATTATGAATCGGGGTGCATGGAAGCAGAATAAACTTACTCAGAATCGAAGTCCAGAGTGAGAGCGAAGTTGTGCCAATCGCCAGCACTGAAGGGAACCTCGTAGAGGACCTTCTGGGGCTCACCCGCGTTGGTAGCGGCACGGATCTGGAGAGACTCCTCATCGTCGGCAAGGTTGGAAGCATCCATGAACGTTCCGGATGTCAAGGTCCATTGGTTCTTGGAGTAGTCGTCAGACTCCTGGAACGCGAGCATGTACTCGTGGGAGTAGTTGAGACCGCGCTGGGCATCGGCCTGCACGGAGAAGTGGACGGTCTTGACGCCCTTGGTGAGTGCCTCGAGATCGGAGGGGTTGGGGAGGAGCTCGGCGCGGCGGAAGCCGGTTTGGTCCATGAAGATGGAGTCGTCGCTAGAGTGGGGAGGTTTGGTTAGAATTTACTAGTGCTGTGCGATTTGGTAGGTTGACTAACCTGATGGTCACCTCGAAGGCCTTGGTGTCTCCTTCCACATCGTACTGTTGGTTCCTTGTTAGAGGTGATGTATTTTACCGCGGTCGAGGCGTGCACCTACAATCGACTGATCCACCTTGGGGAACTTGAGAACATCAGCCCAGGCCAGACCTGCATGGCGCCGTCAGCTTTTAATCGCCCATACCAGTTTAGGATATTTTGAGAGACTTACCTTCGCCGAGATCATAGGCTGGGTCATATGCACTGGTGGATTTGTCAAAATCAGCGGCGACAGCGTCGGCAGCCACACGGCCTTCAAACGCGATGCAATCCTGAGCAGCGACAAGAGATAGAGCTGGCAGAACCGCCAGGGCAGCGTATGAGAGAGAAAGCATCTTGAAAATATATATCTACCAACGAACTTGAATGAAGGAAGCAAAGCACAATATAATCGTGAAGAAAGTATCTCCAAAAGCTCCCTCCAATCCAAAAATCCGGGGAAACAGCTCACGATATATAAACCGACGGAATACGGCCAACAATCAGCCACAAATTAAGGTCCCTTATTATTATTCCCTGCCCCTGAGCTTAAAACATAGCTTAATTTACCTTTTAGCGGGTGATGATATTCGTTTTACGATGTTAGCCGGATATGCGGGACGGAGATGCGTCGGCCGAAGAAGCCTTGAAACAATTAAACAGGAATTATTTTTTGATTAAGTTGAAACGGATTCGTTAGGCCAACCCGTCCCCTGGAGACGGGTGTGATAGAAAGCTGCCTTATATTAGTGACAATAACGCAAGAAGCTGGTCTGCTGTTTCGTTGCGACTCTTGAGTGAAATGGGATCTTTCTTCTCTCCCTGAGATCGGGCAGCAATTTTATATGACGAGTCGGCTTGGAGAATCAGGGACGACTGGGTCTCCCTCGCATTGACAGAATTATTCCATGGCATGAATGACATTGGCAGAAGGGCAGACGCCCTTCGACTTCGAATTCTCCCCTCCCCTTCCCTTCCCCAGATCTCACCTCCAAGCCCCCCAACCCCACGAATCGGGAAAAGAAGAAGTTCAGAATGTTCGAAACGGAGATGGGGGCAGATCTGCACCACCAATCCATGTCTTTGGGGTTAGCGTGGGCTTTAATTAATTGTTTAATTTTTGTGCATCGAAGGCGTCAGGGGAAGAGAAGTGATTGGAAGAGACAACCAGGACTGAGGCAAGTTCGATGGCATCAACTATTTTACAGGCAAACTCCTCGCCACAAAGAATAAAGTACATAGAAGAGCTCTCAAAAGAAACACCACCACGACCAGACCGAAAAGCTCGAAATAACACCGACAGAAAGCGAGCGTGACAGATGATAAACCGCGGACAAAACCCCCAGGCACCAGATATGAAAGAACGCATACACCGGTTGACTTATCATATACAACAACCCCCCACCTAATGATAGAATCGTCGAACATTATCAGCCCTCTGCAATTCCCAGAGCTTCCGGTCGAACCTCTTCTCCAGCAATCTCTTCGCATCCCCAGCATACGCGAACCCTTTCCCAGAAACTTCCCCGGGATCCTCTCCATCAGTAAAAATAATCCTCAAAGGAGCCACCTTGTAAGTCCTCGTTTCGTAGTCTATGAGCCTTTCAACCTGTTCCTCGGACTGCACGAGATAGGCGTACCCTTTCACCTCCTGGTTCTCTCTGCCGTCGATCAGGGCGGGATAGTCCCCCCACCTGGCGAGCGTGTATCCAGTGATTTTCGCTGCGCGTAGCTGGGGTTCTTCCTCGAGTTCTAAGATTCTCTGTAGCATTGAGGGCTTTCTCAGGGTCCCGTAGAAGAAGTAATACTCCGGAAAGCTGGGAGTGTCGTCTTCCACGCTTTGTGTGGGTTCGTCGGGTGGAGCTGACCCAAGCTTCGCTTCATGTCCAGAAGACCTCTTTGCGTGGAATAGTTCCCTTAGCATTTTTGGTGTTGATGACATCGTGCGGCTTTTGGATGTTTGAAGTTGATAGAATACTTAATTTGGTAGGAAACAGGATGAAGTATCGATATGTGTGGCGATATATATATGTTTGGGGCATACATCAAAAAACAACTAACTTCAACTTCAACTTCAACCTTTATCATCCCAAGTCCGATGCACTTAATCTCAGCTCGGCAAGCGATTTATGATTCTTTAAAATAAATGATCGAATTCGAGAATTCCAGCTCATCTCTAACACAGCGACAGGAGAAAATTTGACTTAGATCGCCACCGTCAATTCTGTATCTACACAGAAGATTGTTATAGCATCGAAACAAAGGGTGTATCGAGACGTAGCTCATGATGATAAACTGTTTGTTCTTTATCAGGCTGACAAACACTCTAGCCGTGAAGCTCTATCCGCTCTAAATTCTCCACTCGGAAACATGTCGCCAGAAGCGCCAGCCCCCCCCTCCTCTCTCTCAGAGAGCGCAATTCCTTTTATCTCTTTGCCCGACGGTGTGCGTAAACATATAACAGCATGAGCACGATGCCTTATTCGTTTCCTCGAATGCATAGGCGGGTGCAAGACCTGTGGGTGGGACCACACGCAATGGGCACTCCGTGATGACTCAAGTTTCGAGACCCGATCAGAGCCATGTGCAAAGTACCGAGTACTTCCCGAAGATGCGCCTTGGAGATGTGCTAATAAAGTCGGGGGGAACTGAGATAGTCTTCTAGCCTGCCCGAGATAAATTCTCAGGAGGACAATGCGATCTGAACAAACTCATTGCTAGAGCCTTGAGATTGCTCTTGTCGTTTGCAGATTGCGTGTTAGTCTTTTTGACATTGTGCCCTTTTGTGGTTCATTAACCCCCGTTGCTTTAATTAATAGCGTGGGATTGAATGTTAGAGCCCCTTAATGACTCGAGGGTGAGGAAAGATTCGTGCTCGCCAGCGGCATGAATTCCTGATGAGCAAGTATCGTGGAGCACCATTCGTTTTCAATTGCCCAGTTCACATAGTCCCATACGCCCTGATCTGCCATGCCTGTATTAAATTGTGCTTCTGAGGCCTGGCTGCCATCAAGGCTAGTTTCGTTTTCAGGGGCTGAGTGGAGAGGCGATAAATGGAGAAACTCTGCCCCACGGTCAGAGGTGTTGGCTCCAGGGTGTTCATTGCTGTTTGATTCCACGGCGGCACACGGTGTCTCAACAGAGGTAGGTGCGCTCTTGTGCTGGGCCGCGTTGAAAAGCTGTGATATAACAGTGCAAGTACGCCTTGCCGTCCGGCACCATGGTTCCATACGTGCCACGGCAGATATGGCTGTTTCAACCTGCATGCGACATGATTCTAGTGATCCTGCAATATCTTCATCAGGCAAGGGCGACTCAGCAATGAAGAGCCCCAGTAGAGGGACCAGCGCTGCCTGGAAGATATACCAGCCAACAGCCCGGCCAACTGTCGGGCTGGAAACGCTAGTTCCTGCGATATCGTAGATGGTTTCGCGGGCAACAGAGCGGCATGTTTGAATGGCGGTGCGGTCTTTAGCGCACAGAGAAGTATAAGGGATTCGTCGCTTTGCATAACTGAGAAGTGCGGGGCGATGGAGTAGAATCCGCAGTTGATGATAGCGCCAGCGCATCGTAGTTCTGGAAACCATGATAGACTCGGAGGACGGTATGCTTGCTCGTAGTATTGGTGGGAGCTGGTCGTACCAACTAACAAGTTGCGCATCCAGCTTGTTCATCTCCTCGTGGTATATGGAAGGCCCTATAGAAAAAACATCTTGGACTCGCGTAGCAATCTTGCAGTACTGAATGTTTGCGATAAGTGACTCCAAATCAAGGGAGGTCTATGGAAATTAGGTTAGTACAAAAAAAGGAGAAAGGGGCTTGGATATTCTTGGTTCGGGGCATACCTGGCTTTCTTTATTTTCTGGCATCTTAACAGTGATAGCCGCTGGATCGAGTCTGCCGAATGTTGGGCGACCTAAAGTCATACAAGCCCACGTATCTAAGATGAAAAGTGACCACCAGACACTTCTTCTCAGATCCATATCCATGCAATTGTTATAGCTGAACTCCTTGTGTAATCCAAGCGCTGCTGCCATACGGATCGCAGCGCCAGTCAGTGAGTAGGCCAGGTTTGGCTGGCTAACAAAGTGGAGGTAGTGACCTGCTAGTAGAGCTAGGGTTTGGACTGTCTCGAGGTGAAGACTGCCCAGACTTTCGAGCGAAAGGAAAGACATGGCATGCTGAAAATAGACGTTGTGGCAGACATGATCTGCCGTGCATATCGACATGGATCCAAGGGTAAAGACTGTGTTCAGCAATGCCAACCACCGCTCATCGCGGCGTCTCCCAAGCGAATAGGTGTGGCGGAATTGAACCCCATCCAACAGTGGTGTAAGGGGATGGACGTGGTCAAAGAAAGCATTGATCAATGCTGAACCCGTCGTATGGCAGGTTGTTTTAGCGTCCGGAATATCGTTTAGGAAGCCATTTTCCCTAGCAAAAAAGTTTCCTATGCCAGTAGTATGCTGTATCTGATCCGGGGGAGGCCGAAATGTCGGATCAATCCACATTATCACTTGAAAAACAGCATTGGTCGAGGAAATGCCCAAGTAAGAGGACGGTTGATTCGGCGATAATGAGAGAGCATTTATATCGTCTGAGATAGAATCCACTGGGTCCGTATATTCAGATGCGTTTTCAAAGTCATGGGGTATCATCTCCAAAGTCTCAAGATCCTTACTATGCGAGGAGCTGGGTGAAGTGCCATCGTCTGCAGACTGAGCACCGCGCGACGAGGTCGACAAGGACAGAGGCGGCTGAGAATCATTCGCTGCAAGCATGAGATCTAGCAGCTGCTCCCGCGTGAGATCTAGGAGTGATTCCGGCGGGGTGGTTGGGAACAGCCGCATGAGCACAGTCCGATACTGCGCTGTCATGCCTGTCAGGTTCTCAACAAACCTGGTGTTTCAGACAGTCAGACTTGTGCCATAAAGGCAACTTCCCATCCTAGGCTCATAGAAGTTGGTGACGGGATTGCGAGAATCATACTTGCGCGATGGTTTTGGGTCCTGATAACGGCACAACTCTGGTCTCTTGCAGGAGAAGCACAATTCACACGGATGGGCGCCATTGCAACGTCTCTTTCGGCGACGGCACTCATCGCAAGCTCGGACGACGCTTCGACGCGCCTCGGATGGGGTTTCATTCTGATTGGAAGAGAAGGCTTTGATGTTGCGAGACATTGAGCTCTCGAGGTCAAAGATGTGGCATATACTCAACCACGCCGTCGATGATGATTGAAATAGAATGAGAAAGAAAGAAACAGCAGTACTAATGACCGACTTAACGGCCGCTCCAGTGGGCTTCTTTTCTTCGGATTTTCGGGTGGTAGAATCACCAACGGCGGCGTAATTGCATACAAAGCCTGTTTAAAGCTCATCGTCCGCGATAGAGTACTGATGATGTCGAGAAGATGCTTTGTAAACAAACCGCCTGAACATTACGGGTTGATATCCCGCCCCCTGTTTCCTTCATATGGTAGATTTAAAATGATCAAATAAATTAACAAAAGTATAAACCTCCAATTTTTTTTTAAGAATGCTCAATAATATCACTTTATGTACTGTCTTCAGAGCTTGACTAAGGTTTTGTGAAGCGAACCAGACAGACTCAGAAAAATCAGGTACACTTATAGGCGATGACCAGAGTAGCAAGATATTGTTCAACAGCTTTTGAAAGCAAGATTTTAGAAGACGACTAGATTAGACTCTAGAAAATGTTGAAGGGAAACAAACACGAAAGGAGGCGACTATGGTGACTGTGAATTTGATACAATATCAAAAGCGAAGAGCTAGCCTAGCCAGTCCACACTGCGGGTCCCGGGAGCGTGTAGCTTTCCTGGGGGGAGTACATATCGAAAAATATCCCAGGATCACTCGGGTCATAAGCGCCCGGGAACTCCACCAAGGGGCTAGGATCTCCGTTCCCACCCCCGGTGACATTGATTTGACCACAAGCAAGGTAGAACTGCGCCCCGCCTTCTTCGTACGCTGCATGGAGAGCGATATGCTCAACACGGATCAGGTATTCTCCGTCAGGCAGAGAAGCTGGTAGGTCCACACTTGGCTCGGCAACCCCTAGTAACATGTTAACTCGTTCAGTTGTTCGGGTGGGCACTCGCAGTTAGAGAACTGGCGCCGGATGAGGGAGGAAAACTTACCAACGCTTGGCCATGTAATTTGCCCTGACTCGGAGACGGTAACATCATCTTCATAGATCTTAAACCAGTGCGCACCAGCCCCATCCCAAGCGTCCACCGTTTCTCCTTCGGGAACCTTTGCCATGTAGAAGAGAAGCGGGCCCGGATGATAGAGGCTACCATCAGAAACAAAGCCAAGAGTCGACCCAGCGCTAACAGTAAGCGTCTCTACAGCCGGTTGGGATGTATCTTGATCGCATCGCATCGCATCGGACATGACATCCTCAACGGGTGCCTTATTAAACCTATCGATCGTCATGCGCACATACTGCCAATCGCCGCTTCGTTCTCCATTATAGACAAGCCCAGGGTAAACATCTGAACGACCTTTGTTAGAGGAAAGTATGAGGAAAGAGCCGTAAGTCTAGTAAGTACTAACAATGAGCAGAAGCAAGAGCGATCTGTAGAGCAAGGATGAGACGATTCATGGTGTGTGCAACTTCAGTCTGGATTGTGTTGATCTTAAAACCGCATAATGAGAGAGTGCGTAAGACGAGGTTCTTATATACACTCCCAAGCGCTTCAGAGAGAGCAGGTTCGACCAGACAACCCTTCCGTCGAAGAAGATTTGTTAGTCTGGTCCTCTAATCCCATGGCAATCTGGTCTTCCCTGCAAGCACTCTATAACGAGTTTACTTATCCGGTGCACCTTCACCTTTGACAAGACACGTTCGTATCCATCGGGGAGTCATTTGGTAGGTGCAGCTGCGGACGAGATTCCGAGCAAATTAATTTCGATAATGCTCGGAAAGTCGGGCTTACAACCGGAATGTTCTCGCCCGAGCTTTAGGAGATATGTCGTTGGAGAATTGAAAGAAACCCTACCCAAAAACAGGGAAGAAACGGCTACTTATCGACATGCACAAGATACTAATTGATTAGTGTCGGGAGCTTGAAACGTCTCTCGATCGTGCTATCGATATGCGATGCTATTCAAGGTTCTTGATTCTCGTTGTCGCGATGGAGTGTGCATGAAGAAGCCTGAATTTTGGGGTGCAACTGCCCCGCAGGACATCAATTTAGGTTCAAGCGCCACGCGAGATTCAATATATATATAAGCGTGGTGGTTGGTTTCTGCGGACTTTCCTCCGCACGCTAATGACTCCGTGAGTTCTCCGACATAAACTTCATTTGCGACCGAGATGGCGCAAAGGCACCATCGTGATAGAAAATTGTGGAGTCCTCCTGCATGAGAGTCGGAAGGAGAGGGGTTTCTCTTCAAGAGGTTGTTGGCTCGTTGAGCTTGACAATGACCCGGGCTCTTGAGACATTGTGTGGCTGCTGGACTTGACAGAAGCTTCGGTCTGGTACGTATGAAAGAGCAAGTAGGACACAGATCCCTAGCCGCCGTTGAAGATTCCAACTGGTTGTTCTCCCAGTGCCTGTAGAATTCGGCCTGTCTCCGATGATTAGTAGACGAGATAAGTGTATAGCTGCTGAGCATCCTGCCGCACAGAAGCCTGTTGGCGATAATCATGATATCCCTTCAAGAGGCTTATGTAGCAAAGGACTCAAAGATGGTGTCTCGCACCATTCCAGTCGTATAGCAGCACACTGGTTTATTTTCGATTTCGAAAGATCCTTGTGAGGGAACGATTCATCTCTGCCTGAGATGGCGTGGATTGTTGGAAGCCTTCCGCCCTGGCGAGTTGATTGTTGATGGTTCCAAGGATCTTGAAGTTGAGAAGAAACATTCAAAAATACATGTGATACGAGTGCAGTACAAGGTTTCTTACAGTGCCGTCAGCAATTAGCCAGAAACTAACCTTTTTAAGTAATTCGCTTGGGGGTAAAGTCTGTTGTCTGGGCAACATCTCGTCACGCCTCTGTATTGACTGTATTTTTATCAGATCGCTGATAATTAATATCAGAGTCGAAGCTTCAAGTCGCAGTTCAACTTCAATCTCATTCTACACACACAACAGTTCCTTCACACGTCACCTACACACATCATGGAGAGACGAACGCATGAGTCGCCGATGGACTTCGAATGGCAAAGTCGAGCAGGACCTGGTGATGTCACATCACCGTTCTATCAACTTGCCATGAAGCACGACAGCGAGCATGGGGATAAGAAACGTGAGCACGCTCTCTCTATACCACTTTTACGGCCTCTGTTTATTGACATTTCCAAGGCCCCTACAGTGTATTTGACTCCCCCAAGAAGCCACAAACACCCGCCCTACGAGAGCCAAATTCGAACCCATACCTCTTCTCCCAGTCACCCACCACCAAGCCTGCCACAACCTTCCCCAGCGCAGCCTTCACAACTCCCCGCAAGCTAGATCCCGATGTAGAGATGTCGTCAGGAGCTGAGACCTCACCCGAGAATGCGGGTGGGGAGGTGACTCCCGATCCATTACCCTCGAGGTCAACGAAGCGAAACTCGCTATTCAATATGTACGGTCGATTCGCACCAAGTCCCGGCCGTGGGGAGATTCCCAAAGTGAAGGACTTTTCAAATGTGATGGTCCGGCGGGTACATAAACGGAGGAAGCGAGAACGAGATGTGGACAGGCAGCGACATAGGGTGAATGATGATAGTGATCAGGACAGCGGTCCCGATGAACAACCGGAGCCAAAATCGAAATCTCAACCGGAACAAGAGGAACAGCGGAGATATCCCACGTATCGAGATATCCCTGTCCTGTCGACGTTATTTACATTTCTGGAGGCCCATCAGCACGCTCCCCGAATCCTTACATTCTACGCACAACTGGCGTTCAACACCACGATTATCATGCTCGGCCTCTATCTGCTGATTGCGTTTGTTTTCACTATATGGTCTGATATAAACAAGGAGAGTGAAAAAGCATCTGCAGAGATCTTAGCGGAGATGTCAGTCTGTGCGAAAAATTTTGTGGAAAATAGGTGTGGGGGAGAAGATAAGAGGCTTCCTGCGTTGGAGGTTGTTTGCGATAATTGGGAAAAGTGTATGAATCAGGATCCGCAAGTTGTTGGGCGAGCGAAGCTCTCGGCACATGCGATTGCAGAGATCGTCAATAGCTTCGTCGAGCCGATCAGTTACAAGACTCTGGTAAGCCCTCTTTTCTTCTACATTCATTTCCCCGGCAGCTGGAAGGCTGGAAGCCATGCTTTCAATGTAATATACTAATCTTAACAATAGATCTTCATCTTGATTACCGTGATTTCTTGGTTCGCTGTCAACAGCTGGACACCCTCATTGTCCCGTAACAAAGCAAACGACCAACCTTCATATCCTTATATGCCTCATCCCTCTCAACATCAACATCCCAATGGCCACAATCCATTCGCCCCTAGTCTCCCTGGACTCGGCTACTACGGTCACCCACAGGGTCAATTCCAAGGCTTCGATCCTCAATTCACAAGAACACCCAGGAAGGGGAGCGGAAGGCACGAGGGACAAGATGTTGAAGATAGTTACCAAAGGCAGATCGATAATGGTCCTGAGTCTCCCGACTACCGAGAACGAGCACATCCTCGCACGCCTAGTCCTGTCAAAAAGAGTAGAAAGTTCATATAGTTGAAGAACTTTTACTCGCCCATCAGGAGTTATCCTTTCCTCTTAATTGTACGGTTCATAGCATGCATGGCTTTTCTATTTACTCTTAGCGACATTATGCGGTTCTAGTTTTTCTTTTCTCCCAACTGCTTTTTTATGTATCCGATACAAACCCTCTCCCCAGATGTCCGTGACATTCAATTCACATTTTCATATATCTTGGCTGCCGCCTCTATCCTTGGAGAGAATTGTAACAAGGCCGCTCCCACTTGTTCTTCTCTTTACGCTGTAGCCCTTTTTTACAGCCTTCTTGCTTGTTATTACAATTGTAGATATTACGATTAGCTATTAAATATATATAATTTACGACTGAGATCTTTACACAATGGTCCCCGTGCAAGAGTTGATACCGCCAAGTTGAGTCTTATCGATAGCTATGCGCCACATAACCGTCGAAAAAATTGTTTTCGACGACTCCCAGACTACACATTGTTTTAGCAGAAGACGAATAGCTCATTCGAGTGCTTCTTCTTCCGGCAGTGTTGCGGTCATGGCTATACTTGCTGTTTCTAGTTCCTCCAATTTAACAAACGATTCCTCGCTCACCCAGCTGCAGTAATCCCTTACGCGGATGGTGGCATGGCTGCAGCGAGGCAGATGCCTTTGATTCAATGGGTTAATCCAATTAACCATTTTCTTATTCCCATCCGTTTTCTTTCTGTTATCTCCCCATAACTCATCTTCGAAAGGTGTAGATATCCACCCGTCGTCATGGTTTGGTGGTTTAGATTTAGACCTCGGGTTACCGAAACCTTCCCTGTCCGAAGAACCACCACCGGTGGGTCGCAAAAGAAGAGGCGAAAAAACAGCGAGCCTCCTCTTTAGATCAAGGACATACTTGACTCATCTCAATGTTTGGAATTTGCTCTCGATGGCATATTCGATGGAAATTGAATCCAATACTTTGCTCGCACTCACGTTTGTACCTGATATAGCTATGGTTTGTACCTAAGCTACGTCATCACATAGAACCTGTGGGGTAGTCATTCAACCCGCAACCATCTGGCGAAAACATAGTCGCACCAAATGAAATGGCAGATCGGGCGGTGGATTACGGTGCGCGGGCACGCGGGCAGAGTATGGGGACCGTAGGCACGGCAGTGGCACCTGTGAGGAGTGTCAATTCGACTGCGAGACGGGCACGCGAGAGGCAGAAGAAGAGTATTTGGAAGAAATGGTGGGAGGCAATTGCGCTGGATAAGAGGACGGCTCTTATGATGCTTAAGGGGGGGTTACCGCCTACGATTGTTATTGCGATGTGAGTTGAGCCGCTTTTCTTTTGAGACTCATGATGCTGATATGGTGGGAAAAGCTATCAGACCAACGCGGTGTCTAATATGACATCGACGGTGGGATATCTATCCTCTACTATTGCGATTATTGGACAATGTCTTGGACCAAGAGCGAAAGTAATGAAGATTATGTGTTTTAATCTTTTGTCGACTTGCATTGCGGCTTCGTTGAGTTGTCTTTGTCTGTTTTGCTCTGTAAGAGCTAGGGAGCATACGACGTCGCCAGGTTCTAGCACAGCGGGTTATAACAGCAGTGCATGTGTTGTATCTGCTTTGTGGCTTTTGTTTAGTGTCTGGTTTGTCCCCCGTCCCCTATTTTCTTGTCTAGATTGGATGCTAATTATCATAGGGTTGCCAACTCTTTAAGAGCTTATCGACAAAAGGAACTACAAGACCCTATGGTTGCGTTCTCTATTTTTGTGGGCATTACCATGACAGGTGCCGGGAGATTCGCAACGATGGATGCTGGACTACAATACATCGCACGGTTGCTCAAAGCGTTTCTACTAGGTTTCGCGACGGCTACTGGTGTTTCTTTACTGATAATGCCGACTACTAGTAGAGGAAACGTTGTCGTGAGTGTTAAATCCTTCGTCAAAGGCATCAATGAATCAATGGATGCGGTTAGCTCGTTTGTTGAGAACCTTCATACGGACGATGAGTTCGGTGAATCTACATTGATGGCCCAGATGACGTGGCAAAGTACTCGCAGCAGGACGCGAGATGGCAAGGAAAAGAAGCCGACGAAACATAAATCAAAAGCAGAAGCTTTGAAGTCGGCTGTGGATAATCTCCGAGGCCTGCTTGGGAAGTTAAGAGTGGATTTGTTTTACGCAAAGCACGAAATTGCCTGGGGAAGACTTAGTCCCGATGATCTGAAAGAGCTGATTGCTCTGCTGCGGTCCATGCAATTGCCCATAGCCGGGATGAGCATGTTGCCAACGATTATTAGAAAGCTCTCAACGACATTGGACTTGTCCAGACCTGCTACAGGGTACTCTCGGAGGTCGGGATCCGAGAGTGGCGAAGACTCGGATAATAGCGATTCTGAGGTTATGGAGCCGGAGAGTATGTTTCAGTTCGTGGAACCTCTGTGCGATAGTCTCGACACGTCCTCAGATCTTGTTAAAGCTGGTATGCATCATGCGCTTATATCGCTTAAGCTGATGACGTTCAAGGAGGTAGCCAAGCAAAATAGGAAAGATGGATACCCTCAAACGGCAGGGGATGTTGAAGCTTCTGCGGATTCAACAACCCCAGGGCGTGAGGGATTTACTGCACATTTCGAACAACGCCTGCAGCAGTTTTATGCTCGAAGACAGAACGTACCCGATACATGGTTGTCATTGAAAGCGTTTAATTCTCGGGTAGAAGGTCCACCGGAATCTTCGCAGTATACGCGGCATTCCGATTACTCGGCACTTCCTGAGACGAGAGGAGAATTCTTTATCATCCTCTTCATGGAACATCTACAGGATAGCTTACTTCAATCGGTACACGATCTGGTCAAGTTCGCCAATAGCAAAGTGGAGGATGGGACGGTGAAAAACAAACGTCTCATTGTACCTCCCTGGGAGCATATCAAGGAATGGGTATCTTTTGACCCCATGGAACAGGAACGGGATACATCGAATCAAGATACATCCGAGCCCGGGATGGATTGGTCTGAACCTCATGATCCCCTTGCACAAGCCCCTGACCCTGAACATTTACCCGCCGTAAACTCGTGGCAACGTGCTGGGAACCATCTTAGACGCATATCGCATATACTAGCCTCGAGTCAGAGTTCGTTCGGTTTCCGAGTTGCTGTCGCATCCTTGACTGTTGCGCTTCTGGCGTACCTTCATCAAACCCAGGCGTTTTACTTTCGTCAACGGTTGATATGGGTCTTCATTGTTATTGTCATTGGTATGAGCCCAACCAGCGGGGCGAGCTTGTTTGGGTTTGCTTGTAGGGTTGTTGGAACTATTATCTCGATGGCACTAAGCTTGGTGGTCTGGTATGTTCCAAACGGGCACACAGCCGGTGTCATTATACTCCTCTATCTTGCAAACTGTCTCGAGGTAAGTTTCTCACGCAAATGGTGCCTCTGGGTCTATGTGCTAATGTATCTTATCTAGTACTACTTCTATATCAAGTATCCAAGATTTATTGGCGCTGCGATCATTGCTCTTATAACACTGAATGTGGTCGTAGGATATGAACTCATGGTAGGTTTTGATTACTATTCTTCCCTCATAATATTTGTAGTAACCATATACACAGGTGCGGAAACTCGGGGTACCAGCAGCCGAAACAAGTGGCCAGCCGTATTATCCCATATACTTGTTCGGGCCGTATAGACTACTATCCGTTGTAGCTGGATGCGCTATATCCTTCGTTTGGGTTATCTTCCCCTATCCAATCTCCGCTCGATCTCGGGTTCGCAAGACTTTGGGTCGAAGTCTTTTCGTTCTTGCGAAATTTTACAGTTGTATGCACACGGCTATAGAGGTTTGGATGGATGAAGAACAGGGTGATATATCGGATGAAAAGTCGCCAGCATATTTGCTCGAATACGCAAGGAATAAGCTTCTCACAGAGCAGCATGCACTTCTCGATGCACTTCGAACGTACAGTAACTTTACAAGATATGAGCCCCCAATAGGCGGAAAGTTTCCGAAGAAGACATACGACAATATCATTTCTGAGATCCAAACTGTCATGACCAGCATGGCATTAATGGCTCATACAACCCGAAACCTAGAAGGCCTATCTTCCCAGATTCAAATCTCGCTTGAAACCGAAGAATCAGAGCCATGGATCCGTCATCTCGCTCGCTTGACGAAGGAGACGGATTTTAATTCACAAGTAGTCACGTCTGTTCTATGCCATTTATCGGCTGCTGTTACCAATGGGGTTTCTCTGCCTCCAAATCTTACGCCCCCTCAACCATTCCCACTGGCCCGACAACTACGAACGGCGAATGCCAATTTATTTCATATCAGGAATATGGAAGATCCGGCGTTTTCGGCGTTTACTTCGATGGAAGTTCTGAGCTCGATGGTGAGCAGTAGCTTGAAAAATCTTGTTAAGTAAGTATCTCTCTTATTTTCCACTATAAGAGACTGAAGCTAACGTATTTTCTTTAGGAATGTTTTGGTTCTGGTTGGCGAAGTCAGCTTTGAGTTCTACGTCAGACAAGGCCGCCTTGAGTCGAGGAAGAGTACGAATAGTGCGGAAGAGGAGAGAGAGCATGACGAAGAGGAAGAAGAGGCGGAAAAGGACAAATAGTGTATTCCTTTTTTCCCTTGAATGTTCTGGAATCTTTTTTACACGTTGTATGCTTTGCCCCCTGGTTTGATCATTTACGAGCTTCATTTGGCACAGCAGGGCTAACAACGACGTAGGGCTATGCTTTTCTCGGCTTTTTTACGGATTTATGCTATTACCGATACCCTTTTGATTTTTGTCTTCCCGAACCTTCTTTACATATGTTCCGATGCGAACAGGTGGACAGTGCACTGCCTCCACGTTGTTTCTAAAGTTTCATGCGTTGGGTGGCGGCTAGAGCCGCCGGTATATAGGCATCTAACAACCTTATCTGAAGTGGCTGTGTTCTTCAGCAATGCATGAACTTTCAATATGAACCACACCTGCATACCCGCTGTTGTTTCGACTAGCAGCACCGCCGAGGCGTTTTTTCAGTGGACAGTTTAAGCGCCCATCTAAGGTAGGGGTGGTGTGGATGTATGACACACGACATCCAACATGAACCATCAAATAAACGATTCTTTTGCTAAACTCAGACACGATCTATCGAAAATGCGCCGATACTTTGGTTCTTTAGGTGCCTGGCTCGAGGGACAGCTTCATGCGACAACGATTTTTCACTGCCGTGTGGAGGAAACATGTTGCCGCCGACCCCAACCTGGTGATGGCGGACAGCCTTAGGTATAGACTCTATCTCTCCACAGCGACTGAAGCCTAGAGCTTGCGACGACGATTGAGCTGGAGATTGAAGTATATATAGGGCTTGAAAACCTCGACTTGAGATATTTTTCTCACAAACAACAAACAACAACTTCTTCTACTACTACTTCTACATCTACTTTTACTGCTCCAGATAAACAGACGAAAGCCAGCCAGATCGAATCTACAATCTACAACTTCCAACTTACAATTTACAATTTACATACCTCCAACCGACCCAATCTACCCCCTCACTTCAACACAACTTCCATACCCTTCACTACACCATGTCTCCTATGCACCACCATTACGAAATGCCTTGCCGTGAACGGGATATCCCGAGTCCCGTAATCGAAGCGGAAGTCGAACGCCACGGTACAGAGACTCCCTCTCACGGAAGTGAGACCGAAACCGAAGGCCATGAGAGGGAGATCCCCCCTCGCGGCAGAGGGTTGCGGTGTCGTGGAAGGGAAATGTCCCCCCACGGCAGAGAGATGCCCCGTCGTATAATCGAAATCGAAACCGTACGTCGTGAGAGAGAGTTGCCGTGCCATGAAAGGGAAATGTTTCCTCACGGCAGAGAGATACCCCGTCGTATAATCGAAATCGAAGAACATCATAGGAGAGGGTTGCCATGTCATGGAAGGGACATGTCCCCCCACGGCCGAGAGATGCCCCGTCGCATAATCGAAATCGAAACGGTGCGTCATAGGAGAAGGTTGCCGTGTCATGGAAGCGAAATGGACCCCCACGGCAGAGAGATGCCCCCTCACGGAATTGAGATTGAAACGGAATGTCATGAGAGGGAGATTCCGTGTCTTGGAAGGGAAATGCCTCCCCACGGCAGGGAGATGCCCTGCCCTGGATTGGGGATGCCGCATCACGGAGAGGAGGTCCTTATGCCCCGTGATGAGGTCGCCCGCATGGAGGCTGTGCGAGACATCGCCCGCCTCTACGATGCCGGAGGTATCCTTTTCACTAAGGAGTTAATCTGGGATGTTTACCAGCAACTTCGAAACTCCGAGCGGGGAGATGTGATCTGGGTTACGGGAATGAAAGGGGAGCTTGAACACTTTGTCAATGGGGTTGGGAGGAGGATGAAAAGCCTTGAGAGGGGGGGTGATCCGGACACCGAGTGCGTTCTGTAAGTTTAGCTTTATATTTGCCCCTGCCTGTTGACCTGATGACTGATTATACTCGAATACAGAAAAGCACCAACTATCCAATACCGAACGTTCCAGGACCTGATACACCCTGATAGTCGATTGTCCGGCCCAAGCGCTTATGCAGCCCTACGGATTATGCACCCTGTGGTTCGACGGAATAAGATTACGAAGGAAATCAAAGACAACAGCGCTCCTATTCCATCTCTTGGGAAAATGGAAGACTATTTCCAAGGCGTTCGAAAAGAATGGGAGCGGACCCAGGAATTCGAAGTTCTAAAGGAGATTCTGAAGTTCAAGGTTGTTCCAACTAGAATCCAGAATGTGATCGGGTTCGGGCTCGGGAGGATGGCGGTCCCGAACGACAAGGACGCTGAGAAGGATAGGAGCACTCTCCAACACGCTCTCATTCTCTCTATCCGTGATATTCTAGAAAAGAAGAGAGAAACGCCCGATGACATCGACTGCTTCGCCCAGGACTTTGATTATACAAGCACCGACAAAATCGTCCTTCGGGATTCTGGGGTCGAGACTCTGGATGACCCCGAAGGGATTCTGAAAGTCGACGGATCATCTGTTGTCGTTTCTTGTGAGCCGAATATTCCTGTTAAACAGATTATTTGCGAGATTTCTCGGCCGGCGATCATTATTTGCAAGAGGATTAAGAGCATGGCATCCCGGGACCCCGATGAAGCACTTGGCAAGATGTGAGTTACTCCACCTTTTGATACGAAAGCGGACACCTTACTGATGATGCAATTTTTTTAGGCTGGACCCTGATTCCCCCCGTGTGAAGGAGATGGTCTGCAATGAGTATCACGAATTCAAATTCCCGACAAGTAATATGCATTTCGGGGATCTCGCTATTTATATCAGACGGGAAGAAATGCCGCGCATCCTGTGATGATCGACGACTTCGTTTGTTGGGAACTTGGGACAAATTGACGATACCCGCTTTTCATATGTCACTGGTTTTGAGCACGCTTATAGACACGCTCGTTTTTACTTTCCTTTGTCTGGGTTATTATCGCGGGGGCCATTTTTAGCATTATTATAGATTTACATTCGGAGGGTTGGTTCTAGATTGATCATCTATGTTCCAACTCAATATTATATTACATTCAAGGCCCAATAAGACTTCCTAAATATAAGAGAAAACGCATATCCCAGGGACTTTCACTTGTACATGAGGCGGTGCAGTAAGAAATAGGCACAGTAGACAACAAAAACCCTTTGAACTCCTCCAGAAATAAAGACGAACCAGCAAAACGTCCCATCATCAGTTGTCAAAATCGTCTTCTCGGCACCCTATGCCGCAGCAGAGGCGCCAATTGCGAGCTGCATAACCCTCTGCCAAACTCTTGTAAACGTAACCACAGCCATAAGAGCCCATACATCCCCAAGCTCGCCCGTGGCCCCACTGTTCACGAACTGGAAGGTTGCAGCTTTGGTAAAGCTCATATTTCCCATTTTGAACATTTTTGGCTCCGCCCACAAGGCAACAATTTCTCTTTCCACTTCATCCTTCTTGTCCTTATCGTAATGCTCCCCTAGTCTCACCAACTTCCATCCCCGCGATGACTCGCCGAGAGGTTTCAACTCATGCCTACGAGCTCGCCTCCATTCGAATTTCTCGGAGCGACCGCCCCCAATAGGTGTAGAAAATAAATATGCCATGTGCATCAGGCCTCCATGGACATGCATTTCTTCTCGAATTGGCAGGCCTCCACTCATATGCTCGGATAGGATAATCTCGCTATGACAGCCCCATTTCCCACCATCTTTCACAGTCGCGAGAGTTGCCGAGTCTTTAACGTTTGGACCATTATGCATGAGTAACTTTCCATACCAGCCTTCTGGTAAAGAGGCGCCGTATAGGGGCTGGTTCTGGTCTTGGCCAAAGAGAAGATTGAGGCGTGACCAGGATTTTTCGAAGTACACGTTGAAAGAGAGGGGGAAGTGGGCTCCCGGGGGTGATGATGCAGTTGTTGATTGTGTTGATTGATAGGGGTTGTTGTTGCTGGGGTAGGACTGAGGCATAGCCTCCTTTGATCCGGAGTGGCCCATGGCAAGTTGAGGTTGTTGCCGTGCCTTTTTTGGGGTTGGCGGGATTGGTTTGGGGGTTGATATGTGGGTAGTGAATAAGAGTTTACGGCCGTAAGAGAGTAGTCTGTGCCGTACTTAGGATCTATTATGATTGAGGAGCTTTCTCCGAACTAAGCACCCTAGAGGGCGGTCCGCAGAGGGTTATATATGAGCCACAGCACTCATACTAGTTTCAATTTAGAAGATACACGGTTGTTGAAGGGGAGGGCAGTGAGACTGCGCCATCGAAGTGTCACAGGCGCCGAAGGTGAAAAAAACTTGAATTCAGAATCATCAGAGCCATGCGTGCCGCCAAACATGGCTCACAATGCCACCAATTCGAGTAAAACCTGAATGCGATCAGCGGGCTGAGCACAATGTGCTGATACTCGTTTCTCATATCCAAATGCTTTGATCACTTGAGCGTCTGATCGCGGGAGCGGAACGTGGAACTTGAACAGGTTTAGCTCCAACCTAAAACAAATGACATCCGCCAAGCCCCTTTCCGCGTAAAACAACACCGCCCCTGAAAAGGAGTTGGAACAAACCAACACATCAACACATCGGATCCTTTGCTGAATTCGGCTCTTTGGGGCCAAAAAAATAGGCAGCCGGGCCGGGAAAAAGCATCTCCGACATCTTTCGACATTGTCGCCGACGTTGTCGCCGACGTCAATGTTGTTTTGTGATCTCGATGAACTTATATCCGTTCCCAAGAAATTTCAACGGATTTAAGCTCCAAAATCACCCTTTTTGGTGTTTTTTATCGCTGCTCAAGGCCTAGGAACATTCAGCCCTCTCAGCCACTAATAAAACTTTTCATAGGGACGAGATATCTGCTTCAAACTACCAAATGTGCGGAACATAAATATATGGGTGTTTGCCGTGGCGGAGATGCACCTCCTCAGGTATACAATCAACGGAACAATCGAGTGACATCCTCAATTACCCTTAATATCTCTTCTAATCCTCTAAAAATGTTCCGACAAAGTCTCTCTATCATCCATCTCCTTTATGCGCTCTTGTTCGTGGTGCCTGCAGTCTCATGTACTCCGAGCCCCATGAAACTAGGCCCAAATGAACCTGCCGACCCAGCAACTTTGGGATACTCCGTCAATCACTTCGGCTTAGTCGTCAAGGACCTCGATGCTACAATAGACTTCTACACGAAAGTCATCGGCATGCGCCACATCTTCACCTATTCAGCATCTGACAAGTTCTCTATCGCCTATATCGGCCACTCCCATGGTGGAAAGAACGGAACCGGATACCAAACCACAGAAGAGATGCTCCGCGAAAAGAACAATTCGGGAGGGCTGATGGAATTTCTCCACCTCAAAGGTGGAAACTCTGCGCCATTGTCTTCGGAAACTAGAACTACCACCTTCAGCCACGTCGGGCTCATCGTCCCAGATATCAAGGCGACTCAAGACCGGATGGATAAGTTTGGAATTAAGGTTCTCAAGCGTATCGGTGAAATCCCAACCCCCGGTGGACCCTTGGACAACGCTTTCGCGCTTGGGGACGACATGACGAACGACCAGGCTGTCATAGCCGCCGCTTTGAGGGGTATTGCTGGAATCGGTTTTGAGGACTTTTTGGTCGTCGCAGACCCTGATGGAAACCTTATCGAGATTCAACAACAGAACTGAGTTTGATCAAAGTTAGATGGTGTAATCTCATAGCTACAAAGAAAAGTACTTGAACCAAAGCGCTGACTTCTCGATTGTTAGTATATCACGAGAAGGGGGGGGGTCCTTGAATATCTTTTGTCTGGTTTGCTCCTATACAAGAACACCATTCTCTCTTACTTAAGAATATTTAAGCTTCTCATTACCGTCGTCTTCGGTCCCATACTTACATATCTCATATTTTCATTTCAACAATGGAAGACGTTTTGATATTGGTATCATTGTTACATACGGATATCGTTATTACGAGCGTATGTCATGTCTCTTGCTCCATACGTATGGTAATACTGGAATCGTTCTTTTCAGAAAGCCGGGACAACCAACCAATCAGGCTCACAAGCTTCCTTCAGCCAAGCGAAAACTCGGATCAGATTGTTGATCTCTCCTCTTTGAGAGGAAATTTGGTCGCGCCAAGTCCCAAAATCACGAAAACTGCGGGTCCAAACGAAATGAATTTCCCCACTTTGGAACCTTGACAGGGGTTGAATTGCGCATGTTTATCTAATCAGATCAGATAAGATGGATCAGTCGCAGAGAAAAATGTTACTCGCGGGTGGGGTTGGACTCGGACAGCGACGGAAATGTTCAAGGTCTCCCTTGCTCCGCTGTTCGGCGAGAATGAGCTGGGATGGGCGGTCGCTGTTGGAGGTGAGGGGATGTTGGGTTCTTTCGTCTTTTTATTTATTTTTGTGCGGGATTGAGATTTCATCTTTGATTATCTTCGTCGTCTTATGAAGCAATTGAGCTCTTTTCAGCCAGATATTCATATTTAAGATGTCGGACACACGCCAGATCAAAGTTTCCCTCCCTCATCCGTGGCTCAGTACGTTCGAAGTTGTTTCGGAGCAGCAGCAGCAACAAAAAGTTTCCCGTCTTGTGCCAGTGAAGCGGGATCAAGAGCAGACACCACCCGTGGACATTCATCACCCGTCGTTGACCTTCACTGAGCCATCAAATACTCCAATTGATAACGAAGGGGGCTCAATACCCTCCAGTGAGGACAACACGCCGTGGGCTCGAGCTAGAAGTTCCCTTGCGTCCAAAGTCGCTTGGGAAACCAACGAAGCACCAACAGTCGCGCAGATTTGGACGATAATCTACACTTTGTTCACCCTCCGCCCAGCTCAAGAGGCTTTTCGGTTGACCTTAAACGGGCCACAGGCTTCTACCCTGCGATCTCAACTGAAGGCAGTCGGTTTGGCAGTCGAATTCCCTCTACCTAGCATCGGTGAAGGCAATAAGAAAGCAATCTCCTTTCAGCTCCCGGACACGAAAGATGAACTCGTAGTTCCAAGATCGCTATTTTGGCAAGGTGCCGGCTCACCATTCGGAACACGAGCTCCATGGGTGCCAGACGCATTTTCTGGTTTGAGTGAAGCCCGCCCATTATCCTCGTACCCAGTGATGCCCCTCGAGCACACATTCACTCACAACCTCCCCAACTCCCGCGTATTCGCGCGCCACCCTATCCGACCTGTGAAGCCCACGCCCGGATCCGTGGTATACAGCCGGTATATCCCACACTTGGACGAACATCTATCGATCGTAGCGCTGGATTGGGAGAATGAGGAGCATGTTAAATTGTTCAATAAGTGGCAGAATGATCCTCGTGTGGCTTCCGTCTGGGAGGAAACTGGCACTTTGGAAGAGCATAGGGAGTATTTGCGAAAAGGGCATGAGGATAAGCATTTGATTACGCTGCTGGGACGGTTCAATGATGAGTACTTTGCTTATTTTGAGGTTTATTGGGCGAGGGTAAGTTTATATCCCCATCATCTTCTCCCCTTTATTCCTTTCAACCTAGAATACTGAGTATTAACATCGTTCTTCCTCGTTCATAGGAAAACACCATTGGTGCATACTACGACGCCGGCGACTTTGACCGTGGTTGGCACGCCTTGGTCGGGGAGAACAAATTTCGCGGCCCACACCGCGTCCGAGCCTGGATGTCAGCCGTGATGCACTATATGCTCCTCGACGATTCTCGCACCATGCGCATCGTGGGTGAACCTCGCTCATCGGGTCAGAAGATCATCGCCTATGAAGTTGAGCATGGTTTCCATATTGATAAGACTTTCGATTTCCCGCATAAGCGTGCTGCACTTGTGATATGCTCGAGGGAGAATTTCTTTAGGTTGTGCCCTTTCCATTGGGGGGATGAGCCTGCGGCTCCTGTGAAGGAGGGGGAGTAGGAGTGTTGTCTGGTGGTGATGATGTTTTGAACGGGGAAAAATAGTGGAGATGTTGAAAGTTTGATTGCAGAAAGGGGTGTTTGACACTATCAAGCTGCTGCTGACACATCGTGTCCTTTTTTTGCTTAAAAAGAATAGTAAACTTCGCGTGTAACCATTCTACACTTCTTCGTTCCAACTCACCCAGGTTCCTTTACCCTCACATGCACAGGTTTTATATTCCGTCCTACTCCTTCTCTTTTTCTTATCTCACAATGGCGGCAAAGGGAATGAAACTGCTTCCCAATCAAGGGATTCTCATCGATTCTAAATTTATATCGTCTCATATAATTTTCCAACAACCAAAATTCCTATTTTGAACAATTTCCCTCCTTAACCTAAGTTAACTGCGGATCCTTAAAATATCGAAACAGATAGAACCCCTATTGCTAAAAGAGCAACCTGCTAGATATGAATTTTACATATACTCTGTGCCTATTCCGGAATACCAAACTGCGGGAAAAGTTTTAGCTAATGCATCAAAGGAAAATGAGATAGTCAGGGGTTAGAGACTTACAAAGTTCACAGCAGCCGGTACCCAGTCTTCTACACGAGCTTTTGCCGTGGCATGCGTTCCATTGACACCATTCTCCTTCACTCGGTCTGACTCTAACAGTGGTTGAACCTTAACGACAACTCCATGCTTCGTTGACTCTGGAGAAAACAGTTCCATAGTAACGTCGACAACCGCCTCCATTGGAACGAGGTTTGCTTCCCCTATCCGGTCGACGAATGCTTGAGGACACAAATTTGTGCGAAGATAGTATGGCGCAATAGCTGCAATGCGGACGGGTTTCTTCGATAATTCGAGGCGGCGAGCAAAAGACATAGTCGCACCCAACAGGGCAGCTTTACTTGCACTATATATGGGATTGACTGGGATGGGATTGAATCCAGCCATAGATATCGTTGGTATGATGACCTGGTTCGGTCTCGGGTTGGCCTCGAAGTACGCCAAAGCGGCATCGATTGTGTAAATTGCTCCCGTCACGTTAACGTCCAGCGCCGGGTATTGGGGAGCTTCCTTCTGGTCGAAGGATGCCTTTTTGTATGGTGCAGCGACACCAGCGTTGCAGAAGACAGCGTCAACGCCGCCGAACTCCTCTGCTGCCACGGCAAAGAAGTCCTGCAGACTTTTCCAATCGGTTACATCGCAGTGTCTCCATATCGCTACATGTTTCCTTCTCTGAAGTGTTGATGTGGTTGTATGAGTCTCAGGGTATGCGGATTTAGAGGATGCGACGGCGTTAAGCTCAGAGACGAACTTATCGAGTTGTTCTGGCGATGACCGAGAGTGGGTGCCTATGACAACGGCATAACCGTGATTGAGAACAGCTTCTCTGGCTACCGCCTGACCGATGCCATTGGGTTGGCCGGCACCAGTGATGACAAGTACTCTGTTGTACTCTGCCCACGTCTGCTCCCCATCTAGAGAAGAAACCGAGGACGCGCCATCGTGGGAGTCAGCTGGCGTTTCTAGAGACGTAACAGAAGACATTGGAGGAGGCGAAGTATTATTTTTGCGAGCTTGAAGGACACTGAACAATTTTTTCAACATCGGAATGACTAGGAGGAAGCACTGGAGATGAGAAAGAGGGGGTATGTAGCACGGAGTACCGAGTGGTAAGTAGGACTTAGGTAACTTAATCTACGAAGCTGTGCTCGGGAAATACCAGTTTTATTTATCTGATCCGTCTTTAGATCCCGAGCTTTCCCTCAACGTATGATCCAGGGAAAACCCAGCCCGACCGACGTCGGAGGGTTGCGTTGTTGCGCTGGGCAATATCCACATCTCTTGATCTTGGTGGGATGTTTTGGGGGAGAAAGATTGATAATTTTTACGCTAAAGAATTGAGTTTGATGATTTTAATCTGATAATCTTACCATCAAAACGCTGTCATGATACGTATTGATACGTATCTATGCTGTTCATTCGAGTTTCGTGTTATAATACGTATGATATCAGTCACGTGGTCGGTATTCATACAAGAAGATTACAATGAATTCTCCAGAGATTTCACCCCTTTCTCTTCTTTCTCCCTTTCCACGACTGTTGAAGCACAAGGCCATAAACCTCTTTTCCTGACAGAATACTGTTCATACCACACACATCTTTTAAAATCAGTCTTTGCTCAAGGGAAATATGACACCTGATATAGTAATCTTGAAGATGATAGAAATGCATTATGCATGCAATAAAAAACCTGACTGACGCGGTTCGCGAGAATTTCGTCAAATTAATATTTGACCAGTTGCCATGAGCTTGTTCACACCACTTTTGCGATTAGCAGTCGAGGGTGGCTTCCTGTAGAATTTATATTGGTTTCGGAACTGGAGGAACCTCCCTCAATGGAGGAACGACAGATTGGAAGCAGCATGATGTCATATCAAGGCTGAAGCTCTGGACAGATGTGCTCAATCCATGTCAATTCGGCCGATTCGGAACGAGACCATTCTCGAGGGATTTTGAGAGGCAACAGCCGCTGTTCCTCAAACCAGGTTGGTATTGGCCAGCCTGTCCCAAGTTACATGGGTTTCTTGGATAGTAAAGGCGCAGGAGGCATAGATAAAAGTATCGAGGATTATAAAAATATGGTCAAATGTTTCGCTCGTTAAATATATCATACCCGAATCCTTTCTGTCAATGCTCAAAGACAGGTTTAATGGATGGAAGAAGATTGAGAACTGCACAGAACTGGCAATCTCCCCACGTCATAAGAAGGACTTTAATGAGTGAACACAGGAGAACAGTCCTGCTATGGCGGAGTTCTCCGCAACCCACTCCCCCTTCGACAGCTGCTCTTCCCCCTTTCCTGCCCAAGCTTTTTGAATCCCACTGGTTGTGGGGAATTCGGGGAAGTCTTCCGACGAGTCTGGAGGATCCCCAAAGGTCTTCTGTTTTACACTCCTCCAACTCGAAAGAAACGACTGGGGCTTTCCCCCACACTTATGAGATGAATGCAAAGCTCTGTTTGAGATACAGACGTGCAGAACATCCCCGGACACCCTCATATTGATGCTATTTATACATTATTTAAGCTATCCCCATGTGCGGACCACGTTTAGAGACCAAAAGCATGTTTGGGATAAGCATGCGGGATGAGGACATCAACATGCCCAAGTAAGGATAGCGCGGCCCAGTTTGGCATGGTGTCGAGCCAAGCAATAACCCCACACTCTTTGCTGCATCCAGCAAACCTTAAACCAACTTAAACCAACGGGGGATCTCGTTATTCGAAGCATTTTCGTGTTTGTTTTCCATTTTATATTCGATTTCTTCGACGTCACACACGTGGAACGGCCTTCGAGAAGGATTTAACGTGAGAAATAACGTTCTGGGCCAGGAGATTCTTCCTGGCAAGACCATGGTTGAAAATCACGCAGTACCATGAGTCAAGCAAGATAAGCATCTTGCAACCCGCTTTTCTCCTGCGAATGAAAATCATCAATCCCCTGCAACTCTGCTCCTAAACGAATCACGCCATCTAAAGGAGCGCTTACCCCCACAGGTTAGCCACAACGCTCGTCACCGATGGCGACCATGAAGAATCTGCAGGATGCTGCTCTTTAAATAATCCCATACGTGGTCGAAAGTTGACCTGTGTGACCTGCTGGATCTCATCTCAACGGGGCCGAAATAGCTGTCTCTGAGAGGCTGTTTGCGCCGAGTTAATTATTCTCCGACCTCGTGCCTACTATCTAAACCAGGGAACGTTGGCATCCCACGTTTTGACACTCCGTTTTCAAGTCTCCGCCTTCGTTGGATTCGGCGAGAGGAAGACCAAAACGAAGAGAAGGTATCGAGATCTTGATATCTCGCGACCTGAACTCTGTATAGACGATGGCGAAGTCCGTCAAAGATGACTTTCCTTACGGCACGATGGCGCCTGATGGGGAAAATGGATCAACCGCTAAGGGTCCCGGTGAGGACAATGAAAGCACGCAGTCGGCGGATGTTGAGAATGCCTATGTTGCCCCGCTGCATAGGAGGCTCAAGTCAAGGCATCTGACTATGATTGCTATTGGAGGTGAGTTTCTTCTAGCGACATGCAGCATACATGCATTAATGAATTGGCTGGTCTGACAACGTTGTTACAGGCATTATTGGCCCAGGGTTGCTGGTCGGGTCTGGGAACGCGCTTCATCTCGCTGGCCCAGCTGGTATTTTGATCAGTTTCTCACTCGTGGGAATCATCGTTTTCTTCGTCATGTAATTTGACAATTTTCCTTTTGTTTAATTCAAATCTTTGAATCGTTTCTTTTGCTTTTACCCTCCATTCTCTTGATTTCGCTGATCGATACTCATCGTATCAGGCAAGCGCTCGGAGAATTGGCAACGTTGATCCCCGTTTCCGGATCGTTTACGGAGTACTCGCAACGTTTCGTGGACGACTCGCTAGCTTTCGCTCTCGGGTGGGCATATTGGTATCTCTGGGTTACGGTGAGTTAACCTACCCTCCAAATACAGTGCTTTCTTCGAAAGTATCTTCTACCTTTACAATTAAAACTGACTCTCTCTATGGGTGCTGGCAAACGAATATAATGCGATCTCACTTGTCATGGGTTACTGGACCGACGTTGTTCCTCAATGGGCTTGGATTCTTATGTACTGGGTACTATTCCTCGGCTTGTCGAATCTTGGTGTCCTTGCCTATGGAGAGGTTGAATTCTGGTTGTCCCTGTATGTCCTCCCATAAGTACAGGCCATGTTACAACTCACAAACTCACGCCCTTGCAGGATCAAGGTCCTCTCACTCAGTGTCTTCTTCATCTTAGCTATTATTATTAGCTCTGGTGGGATTGGACCTCAGAAGATCGGCTTTAAATACTGGCACAACCCTGGTGCATTTGCAGATTCGATTAATGGCGTCGCGAGGACGTTCGTCATCGCCGGGACGCTTTACGCGGGAACAGAAATGTACAATCCCCCAGTGACTCCCATAGCAAGGCGACCATTCTAATATAGTCAGGGTCGGCATTACCTCCGGTGAGACGGCGAATCCCCGCAAGGCCGTTCCACGCGCCATTCGCCAGGTGTTTTGGCGTATCATGATATTTTATATTGGTGCGTTGTCCTTTCGAATTTCCCTTGTAAACCTCTTTACCTCAAGCATTCGCTAACTTGATCATAGGGATGATGTTCTTCATCGGTATTCTCATCCCGTATGACGACAAGAAGCTGCTAGCAGAAGGGTCGAAAACTGCAGCCTCGCCTCTCACCATCGCCATGGAGGATGCCGGGATTTTGCCGGCAGCCCATCTTATCAATGGTTTGATTGTGATCTCCGTTATATCTGCAGGTAACAGCTCACTGTACGTGGCTTCAAGAACAATGCTGTTCATGTCGCGTAATGGCAAAGCACCTCGTTTCATCGGACGCACCAACAAAGCTGGTGTTCCATGGGTTGCGTTATGCTTTTCGAATCTTTTCGCCTGCATCGCGTTCCTTTCTCTGTCGTCGGACGCAGGGAAGCTCTATGAAGCCCTGATCACACTATCTGGGGGTACGTTCCTCACCACCATCCCCACCTCTCCCCGTTCAACGACTAAAATTCTACAGTTGCAACGTTTATCGTCTGGGCCGTGATTTGCGTAACCCATATCCGGTTCCGCCAAGCTCTCGTCGCACAAGGACAAGACCCCGCAGACCTCCCCTACCAAGCTGCACTCTACCCCTACGGCACCTATGCCGCACTCGCGGCCAACGTCTTCCTGATCTTCTTCCAGGGATACACAGCGTTCCTGAACCCGTTCAGCGGAGAGGACTTCGTCATAGCGTACATTCTCTTGCCGGTCTTCGCACTGCTCATGCTTGTATACAAGTTCTGGAGGAAGACAAAGTTCGTCAAGCTGGAGGATATGGATATTTGGTCAGGACGGAGAGAATATAGCGAGACGGAGTTGGAGGCTAAGCCCAGGACGTTGTGGCAGAAGGTAAATGCCATAGTTGCGGGTTGATTCTTTTTACGCGTTCATGCCTGCCATGTTTATATACATCGGGTACCTAGACACGACCTTGTCAAAGGCTAGAATAGAAACTTGACACTTTCACAAGACAACTACGCGATTATCCAATTCCAGTTCGCGCTTTATATGTGTCCAATAAGGACCAGCCTCCCCTAGGTTTTAGACGTCGAAAATATATAGTGATATCGGCCAAAGGTCATCCACGGTAACTTTTTGGAGCTTATGAACCGTTGGAGTCGACGAATATATATATTTTTGACAATGATCAACTCGATCGAGTACATTTCCAATTTCTCTGATACATACCGAATCCCACAAACTCCCGTATCCACCCGTCCACGCCGCATCATAATAAGAGACGACACGGTGGCGCGAGTCACATTCGGCCAAAGTGTCCAGAGAGTCGCGGGTTCCATCCCCCTTTCCCGAAAATTCCGAGGTGTAGCCGATCGGGTGAAGTTTTCCGACTTTCCCGAAGTCACGTGTCAAGCGAACAGTGGCGCTGTCGGCAAAAATAAGAAATAAGCTTTAAGCGCCATGGAGCTTGTTGTGAAAACTTTAATTGGGGAGGCTTGGCGGTTATTTTCTTGGGAGTGAACTGGTAGGATGGAGGTTGTTTTGACGAGATGAAATGAAAGAAGAGGGAAAGGGGAATGATTTTTCTGTTTGAGGAGGCGGCCGTCGGAAAGAAGACATCCTTCCTGCGGCTTATCGCTCGGACCGCTTCCGTGTCCAAGAATCCTTTCGGGATTTGTGTGGACCACCTCAAGGACTCGCGAAGCAAGCAAAATGAGAAAGAAAAAGTTGGAAAGGCGGGAAACCCCGATCAGTCATATATCATGAATATCATTTAGAAACTTTCTGTTGGCATTTTTGTGATCTAAAATATTACGCTCGCATCTGATCTGGAAAGGCTGCATTCCTTCCCTGCCGAATCCCTTCCAATGTGTGGAGGGTGTGATCTGTATGAAGACAGGGACGGGAGCGCCTGAAACCCATACCCAATCAGATAGTGATTCGATTGAGAGCTCAAGAGATGATCATGGTTCGCGGCAAAGTCTTCCTGCCAGAAAGGATCTTCGCCCTGGAAATAGAAACATGCTTCCTCGATCACGACCCTGCTAAATATATCTAAGGCAGGGCTTCGGCTTAAACGAAGATCATCAGGGGCCGTGAAGATGAGTGGCTGTGAGCACGGCTTCGATGTTCCAACCGAGAACGACAAAAGAAAGCACAAAAACAATGCCTTGTGCCCAATGCCCACATCAAGACAGAGGCACGTAGTTCGCTCGAAGCCTGGGGGAGGCTTGGGGTGGCTCGACTTACTTGCAGATTGATACCAGTGTGGTCGAAACTGCCTCCATCGATAATCAAACACCTGACACAAAACACGAGAAAGAGCATTATCGAATTGAAAAAGAAAATTAAATGAAATAGGGGGAAAATTGGAGATTGGGCCGACTGAGAATTCTCCAATTTAATCCCCATGGAGAGAAAAACCGGATCATTCATGTGGCATGTGGAGGGAGAGGCCATCAGTTTGTTCTCTCCATGAGAAGCTCTTCCGCCAGTTCCTTCAAGGCTGAATGGAGATATTTTTGACAAAAGATTCTTCCTTGCATGAAAAATTCGAGAGATATCATCAGGTGGCAGGTGCCTCATCGTCGATGACATCAAACCTCCATATTCCGATGCAGCCAAGAGAGCTCGACGTGTGGCACGGAAAGTCGAGCTCGATGTGTTGCATACAAGGAAGCTTTGCCCTGACCCAACCGAGGCCGGAAATAAAGATGGAGTTAATCTGGCCAATAGAAAAGCTCATTCTGCTGACTGAGATGTTAAGTTATGCGCCAAGACCAAGACCGAAGGAGGCGGAATTTCCAAACTAGGAAAATCCGCTGGTCTATGGCGGGGTTCCCAAACATGGAAAGTAAACGCCCCCACGTTGGCAAATCAATGCTGTATGAAACAACATGGTGATGATCGGGATGTGGTTGATACAAACTTTGGCACCCAGCAAAGCCACCCCGAAGACACTCGCATGCGACCCCTGGTGGGTATAATTTCCACTTTAAACGCCGTTTACAAAAGCTGGCTGGTCCGTACCCCTGCCCTCCGCGTTTAAAGCTGCGTCATTTTAGGGGGAAATATCCTAGGGTGTATTCGTTATTCCATTGTGTGTGGAGGCGGTCCACCCGTCCTATATAAGCTGGAAGCCCACAAAACGTTGCGATGTTCCTCAACCTTCCCCCAACGCCATAGGTATACACGTTTCTAAGGCCGGTTTTGCTCTCACGTCAACGAGACGCGCATTGGGATAACGGAAACAGGAACACCGCTTTTCAAAATGGGTGGCCGGAAGTATCTGGGTCTCCAGGGCACTGCCCTCCAGATCGCGGTCGGCGTGATTGCGGGAATGGACTTCCTGCTTTTCGGTTACGATCAGGGTGTAACAGGAGGACTGCTTTCTCTCGAATCTTTCGTGAAGGTTTTCCCAACGATCTCCACGACAGGGGAATACTATGAAGGTCTCACTGCGTCAGAAAAGAGTACCCAATCGACTCGTCAAGGTCAGCCCGCCCACCCCAGCTTTCTTCCAGACGCGAACTGACCAAGTTTCTAGGAATCGCCGTTGCTGCATACAACTTGGGCTGTTTTGCTGGATCAGTCCCGACTATCTGGATCGGAAACTGGCTTGGTAGACGGAAGACTATCTTTTTAGGTTCGGCTATCATGGTCGTTGGGGCCATCTTGCAGGCTGCTGCGTATGACCTGACCCAGCTTATCATTGGTAGACTCGTCACTGGATTCGGTAAGACACCTAGATTCCTTCATATACACTCGACAGCATTTCGTTGGCGCTAACTTTCGGATAGGAAACGGTATCAATACCTCGACAGTTCCAACATGGCAATCCGAATGTTCCAAGTCACACCGACGAGGTCAACTGGTGATGATTGAAGGTGCCATGATCACATGTGGTATTATGATCAGTTATTGGATCGACTTCGGTCTGCTTTTCGCCGATCCAAACCCGGTATCATGGCGATTTCCCTTGGCCTTCCAGATCTTCTTCGCGGCAATCATTCTGTCCATGGTCCTCTTCCTCCCCGAGTCTCCACGATGGCTTGTCCTCAAAGGCAGAGAGGATGAAGCAAGAGAGGTTCTGGGCGCCTTGTCGGGCATGGAACCGGACAACCCACTCATCGAAACCGAATTCAAGTCAATCAAGAGTACGGTGTTGGAAATGGCGAAGGGATCGTTCAGTGACATGTTCACAATGACGGAAGACCGTCACTTCCACCGAACGGTTCTAGCTTATGTCAACCAGATGTTTCAACAGATTTCTGGAATCAACTTGATCACCTACTACATCCCAATTCTGCTACAGACCCAGGTTGACATGAGTGGGATCAACGCCCGACTTGTATCTGCCTGTAACGGGACCGAATACTTCCTCGCTTCGTGGGTCGCTGTCTTCACCATCGAAAAGTTCGGTCGTCGCACCCTCATGCTTTTCGGCGCTGGTGGAATGTCGCTGTCCATGGCAGTCCTTGCCATCACAGCCAGTATTGGATCGAAACCATCGGGAATTGCTTGCGCAGTGTTCCTCTTCGTGTTCAACTCCTTCTTTGCCATTGGCTGGCTCGGGATGACTTGGCTTTATCCTGCAGAGATTGTTCCCCTCAGAATCCGGGCGCCAGCCAACGCTCTTGCAACTTCGTCCAACTGGATCTTCAATTTTATGGTCGTGATGATCACACCTGTTGCTTTCGAGAATATTGGATATCAGACCTATATCATCTTTGCAATCATGTAAGTTTCCTCTACTCCCAAATTGGAACGAAGTCGAACTTGAGAGCTGACATCTATCCAGCAACGCTGTCATCTTCCCGGTGGTCTACTTCTTCTACCCCGAGACCGCAAGGCGCTCCCTGGAAGAAATGGACCGTATTTTCCGAAAGACGACTACCATCACCAACGTCGTTAAGATCGCGAAGGAGGAGCCCCACATGTACAACGAAAAGGGTGAACTCCTTCGCGATCTCGAGGAGATCGACGACGAAAATATTCGCCGTGCCAGTGTTATCAGTCAGAAGCAGCAGGGAGTTGCCGAGAAGAGTAGTGATGATAGCAACGATGATGCCAATCATCGCGAAGTGTCGTGAATGCAACACGTTGGTGGAGAGACTTGTCGGCCCCGATTCGACGAACCATAATAGTTTTCATTCGAGTTCAGCCTTACATTTCTAGCCGATAGAGTATATATAGATACCTATATAGATAGTCGGCCATATATTTCTTAATGTTCACACGAGGTTCATTTTCTTTCGGCTTTCACATAATTCCCTTCCCTATCGTAACTGTCGACCGTAACGTTAATCTCGGGAGGGGGTCTTGAGATCACACGTCTAACCTAAAGGAGAACGGTCAGCGTGCATGTCTTGCAGTCTTACACGTAAAGAGACGCGACCAAATGAAAGAAAGCTCCTCGTCGGCGAGGGAAGTTATGAAGTGACGTTGAGGTCGGAGGTTGGAGGTCATCACAACACGTGATATAAGGATGACTAATGTTTTCCATTTCCCCAGCGAAGCCGACGGGAATGCAGAAACGAATCTTCCAAAACACTGATCGTGGATGTCAGCTCTGAGTCGGTTGAAACTTGAAAGATGTTTACCCGAAATATCTGTGGAAAACATTCAGGCAAAGGTGATCTATCCCAAAGAAGCATTGATACACGCTTTTCAAGATGTGCTCGTTTTCGACTCCTGATCGTCTCCAAGCGAGGAGGAAGAAGTCCACTTTCCCCCTGCAACTTCGGTATTGGTCCTCCACTATCGGGTAAACTGTCATGCGGTGCGTGGGAATGGAAATCTCCTAACTGCCGCACCGGAAAGACCTAGTGGCTGCTGTACTCGGCCCGAGTGTTGTAGGCCGGTCCGCAGCGCAAAATGTCGGGAGAGAATGAGAAACCCGTTCTTCTCCCGCATTGTGCACAGAGTTGTCACCCGTGCATGCCAAGTCTGAAGCTTATCGCGAAGCGCATCTTTCAAGCCATCCTCGATCTTATTTCAGTCATTTTGGAGATAAAGTTTTGCCTTCGTTTGGCGTCTGATTGTTTTCAGCCAGGATATTTACTTCTGCAGCATGTTCTCGTCATTCTCGTCATCCTCGTCTTGGTCAGAAGATGAATGGGTGTTTGAGGCGAGGTAGGGCTCTGATATAGCCTTTCAACCGCTTCCCAGGGTGGTGTTCTCTCTTCTTTATGCCTGTTCGCACTGATTGCCCCTCCACGCTGATCAATTCCAGACGGATCGACAAAGGAGTCAGGTTGTCTTCTGCTCTTCCTCGGCCAGGCATAATTGCTGATCCTTCTTGGCGATGTTTGTTGCCTCCAAGTCTCGTTAAAACGGTCCATACCCGAGTGGAGAGTTCCGCTCAACCGCAATTGTTCTGGACAAGATGGAGAACCATAGAGAGAAATAAATGAACTTTTTATTAGCTGAGACATGTCTTAATCAATTTTGAAATTCATCGTTTCATGCGCGCTCGACCGAAGGACTCGACATCTTTCTTGAGTGACGATTCAATGCACTCCACATTCGCTGCTGTCAATTTTCGGTAATTCCCCTGCATTTTCGGCCCGCAATTCGTTCCTTGACTCCACATTTTCGTGTGGGCGCCTCCGGTTTCTCTGGAACATTCGCGCAATCCACATGCCTTCTTGCCGATTACTCGCCCTAGCTTGCGGGACACAATCTCGGGGTAAAAGCAACTGCATTTAGCATGTTTCCGGGTAAGATTGTTTCATCTCACTATTGGAGGAATTTCTCCTATTTCACTGACAAAGATCCTTCCCCTTGTCTGTTTCTCGAATCAAGGTCCTGAGAGTTTCAGGCTTTCAGCCGATTTATCCAAAAACCGGCGCCAAAAACATCACGAGTTTTGTGCTTGGTGGAGCGATGATCGCATTCATCGACTCCAGCATTTCCTTAACTAGCTAGCAGCTAAATGCTTTCCCCTGAAACTTCTCCAACATTTAGCCCTGTCTTTCATGGAGCTTGAAGGCGGGGAATAAACACGATGTTTATGTGCTGAGATGTCGTCGAGACCAAAGCACTAGTGTTTCAAATGCCCCTTATGCGAGGTTCTCAACTGATTCTCGAAGGGCTCGATATTGCCGGGATGAAATATTATATAAACCTGATTCCCGCCCAGTCGTTGGAGCTTCTTCAATTCCTTCTATCACCGTTGACCGACTTGAATTGACTGGAATCAAATCGACCCTTTGACCTCTTCTTCATATTCACCATGTATAACAAGCTTGTTTCTCTCGCGCTGGCCGCCCAGGTCGCCTCTGGCATGAGCCTTCCTAAGCGCCAGGCCAACGGCACCGGCGAGCTCCACGACCTCTTCGTCGCCAAGGGCAAGGAGTACGTCGGAAACATTGCTGACTCCGGCACCCTCTCCAACCAGGCCAATGCCGACATCCTCATCAACACCTTCGGCCAGGTCACTGCTGAGAACAGCATGAAGTGGGATGCCACCGAGCGTATGTCAACCTCATTACTAAATGTGGGAGTTTCCATGCTGACTGTCTGATAGCCGAGCAGGGACAGTTCAGCTTCGAGGGATCTGACGTTGTTGTATGTGCACCCTAAGTATGACGATGCGGTTCATACTAACATTTCGCGTGAAGGCCGATTTCGCTGCCACCAACAGCAAGCTCATCCGTGGTCACACTCTCTGTATGTATCAGTTTCTGCCCTCTTGAATTGGCCAAAAATTAATGCTCTCGATAGTGTGGCACTCTCAGCTCCCAGGATGGGTTGAGGGCATCACCGACGGAGAGACCCTCACCACCGCCATCCAGGACCACATTGCTGGTGTTGCCGGCCAATACGCCGGTCAGGTCTACCACTGGGTACGTTCACTCTGAGACAGAATGACCTTCATGGACTCCGTTGCTTACTTCGGATTTCTGGTATAGGATGTCTGCAACGAGATCTTCGATGAGGATGGATCCCTCCGTGACTCCGTCTTCACCCAGCTCCTCGACGAGGAGTTCGTCCGCATCGCTTTCGAGGCCGCCAAGGCTGCTGACCCCAACGCGAAGCTCTACATCAACGACTACAAGTGAGTCCAAAAACGCTCCCCACCGCGCCATAGCCTCGATTTTAAATCAGGGTGTAAACTAACGAAAACCAGCCTCGACGATGCCAACTACGCTAAGACCCAGGGTATGATCGCCAAGGTCACCGAGTGGATTGCCGCCGGCATCCCCATTGACGGAATTGGTAAGTCTCTTCAGTCCCCTACTCTTGATATAATTTAGCTAACACTTCATCTCAGGATCCCAATCCCATCTCGGCGCTGGCATGGGTGGCCAGGTCGGAGAGGCTCTCTCGGCCCTCGCTTCCTCCGGTGTCTCCGAGGTTGCCATCACCGAGCTCGACATTGCCGGTGCTTCCCCCGATGACTACACTGCGGTATGTTTACCCACTGGATCCACCAAGCTAGTGACAATTTACTGACGACAATTCTTTCTTGATTTAGGCCTTCCAGGGCTGCCTTGACGAGCCCGCCTGTGTCGGTATCACCGTCTGGGGTGTCTCTGATGCTGTATGTATTCCCTTACCCCAACGATGAGAGCAAAAGAGTACCTTAACTAATCCCATATTCAGGACTCATGGCGCCAGGGAGAGGACCCACTCCTCTTCGATGCCAGCTACCAGCCCAAGGAGGCCTACCAGGCTGTCGTCGACCTCCTCTCCTCTTAGAGAGCTCGTTAAATCCAGGCCGGTTATACGGAGAGAATGAGTCAAGGTGATAGGGGTCTTCTTTTTACTTCGATGTGTATATATGTACATAACAGCCTTAAAACGCTATCGATTGGCATTTTGAGTGTTTTATTTTACAATTGAACTTAGATTCCTTTCAAAAAACAAATTTCCAGCTGTGCTCTTTGACCAGTAGTTCCTTTTGAAGCGCTGAAAACGCCTCTTCGGATAATTTTCAGCCATGGTGCTTTCAAAGGCAGATGTGGCGCCATGGGTAGAGTTATGGGGTTGGAGATCTCATTTATCTTTATTTGTACGTTGACTGAGCTTGTTTGACTTCGTTGATTCAGTCTTGCGTCCCAAATTCTTCACAGTGAGAAATCACTCTCAAACTTGTAAGACCGTTCGTGAGAATTTTCGAGAAAGTCATAAATGCCGATCAGCCAGGCTAAAGCCTAAAAGGCTTGGAAAACAACTTCCCCTTTCCAACCGAGCCCAATCTTGGAAAAGATTCACGTCAGCTGGGGAAACCTAAACTGTGGGGTGCATTGGTGCCTTTTCGTCGTGGCTTGCAGCTAAAGGGCAGATGGGAAAAGATCGTCTTCGTGGCGCTTCAACCCCTGCCTATATTAATATAAAAAAACGCATTGATTGCGATGCATATTCATGCCAGGAACACTCGGACCGATGAGAGAGATCTTGATTCATCCCACATTCCCGAACAACTGGAGAATTTCCTAATGTGGCAGGCGCTGTCCGATGACAAGAGATTCGATATTGTTTTCGTTATAAACAGACGGTTCTCCGGAGTGCCGATATAAAGGGAAACAACCTGGCTGCGTTGCATTTTACTCAATTACTGCAAATTATAGCCGTCGACATACATGCCTTCAAACGCCGACAGTACCAAAGAAAACGAGTATCAGGGGCATGAAGTCGCAATCTCTCTTTCAGAAGTGATACTCTATTTAGGCACCATCTTATTCGGACGTATGGAAGGAGTCCTCATGACTTTTTCCTTTGAGATGATGAGGCATGTCGACGGGTACGAGGGAGATCGGGCGATCAGTTTCGTACCTCTTTCATGACCAAGATCGGACTTCTCGATTTCAACCGGTCATTCAATTCAGGCACGGGATCACTTGGCTAAATCGACGGTGGAGGAAGAGAAGTTAACGGGGATGGATGACAAACGCATGGTATTTATTGCTCTCAAGTTTCTGATTATACTAAATCTTCAATCCCTTTGCGTCTGCACAGATTACATCCGCCGCATAATACTACAAAATGGAATGGGCTCCAGAAAGAAGATAAGGACTAAAGGGCCTCTCTCCCTCGTGGTGAGATCTGGGTCGGAACGCGATTCTTCCCATACTCTCCCGCTCCCGAAACAGAATATCCACGAGGCTCAACCTCCTACTTGAAATTTAGTGGTCCTTCTATTGGCAATAAGAGTGAAGAAGAGATATACAGGTATTGAGGATGTGTCATTAGGTGTTTTACAAGTGAGAGCATCTTATTGACGAAGAAAAAATAAAGAAAGGAGCAGTAAACTATTGTTCTCGATCTCACTGATGTGGGGATATATATATCTTATCTTGTCAACAACCCGAGAGCTGTGTCCATAAACGCCAGAGATGGAAAAGCTTGTACAACTTCACTCACCCGTCGAGAATGTAAGGGTGATGCTGAAGGGAAACAGTACGTAGGAGGCATCCCGTTTAGCTCTGTAGTGATGCGGAGTCGGCAAACCGAGGAAAAATAGCAGCACTATAAACGCGATTCCCGTGAAAACCAAGGAGTCACATATCGCTAGTAAATCACGCTGAAATCAAAGCCCGAATCCCTTCAACGGAATTTTAACAGGAACAAAGAAAGAGAGGAATGAGATCAAAGGTAGGTTTTAAGCTTTAAGCTTAAGCTCGTGGGCCGAAAGAACGTGGGATGCACACGGTCCTCAAATTCTAAATTGGGCGGCAGTCTAGGCCTATGACGTCGTTTATCGTTACTTTTACTTCAACATCGTCTTTCTTCTACGAGGTCAAGAGAAGGGGTTTGTAATGTTTAAAATGACAAAAGTTAAGGATATAGAACGCTTTTTCTATTTTGATATCTAAAGATAAAAGCAAAGAATCGCAGAAAAGGGGTAACTTGCAAAGAAGAAGAAACTCATACATCAGGAGTCATAAGTTGCATACAGAAGACGTGACACATAGCCCAACCAACGATCTATAAGACTTGTCAACGAGGAGAAAAGAGTACCGCCATGGAGTTTTTTTTTAGGAGTAAAGAAAAAAACAATCCTCCTGGTTTACATACATGCTCGACGTTTCTTGGGATGATTGGTGTGGACTTAGAATGGCTTCACGGTGCGGGTGAAGCGTGGTGGGACTTTGGTGAATTTGGATGGGTCATCCCTCGCTCCCTTCTTCCAGTAGTCGTATTCCATCCATCCGTTCTCCGGCATCTGAGCCTCGGTGGCCTCGAGATACTCTCCGAGATCGGGCGAGAGAGGAATAACACCGGTCTCCAGGACGTATAGATCCCAGAGCTTGGTAAGCTCGGCCAACTTCTCGGGATGGGCTTCAGCGAGGTCATCAACCTCACCAGGGTCCACGCTGAGGTTGTATAGTTGCCAGCGTTCAGGGCCCTTGGGCTTGGGGATATATACGATCTTCCAGTCTCCGCAGCGGAGAGCAGCGCGACCACAGGTTTCCCATCCTTGGATGAAGTCTTTCTCGTGGATCCTGTCCGATGAGCCGCTAGCCCATGGGTAGAAGCTCTTTCCGCGCATGGGGACGACTTCCCTGCCCTGGTAGCTGGGAGCTGGGTGGGTGGCACCGGCCATTTCCAAGATCGAAGGAGCAAGATCCATCACGGTTGCGAACTGATCGGTGATACCCTGGGCTCCTGGAGCCACGTTCACGCTGTTGGGGAACTTGGCGACGAAAGGTACTCGGACACCGCCTTCAGTGGTGTATGCCTTGTACAAGCGGGATGGAGCAGTTGCAGCCTGCGCCCAACGGGGTCCGTACCAGATGAAAGAGTTTCCGTTTCCAAGGTTCTCGAGGCTGTTGTCGTAGTATTTCTGGAGATGGGGCATGACGCCGCTCTGGACAATTGGGTAGGCTTCGTAAGCAGCACCCTCTGCACCATTGTCAGACATGAAGCAGACGAAGGTGTTGTCGAGATCACCGGTGGCCTCGAGGTAATCGACAACCTTCCCGACATTGGCATCAATGCACTCCACCATTCCGGCGAAGACCTCCATAGCAGTGGCGGACTTCTTCTTCTCCTCGGGGGTCATGTTCTCCCAGGCCTTGGCCTCTTCCTCAGCAACAACGGGGTGAGGCTTCACGTCGTCCTTGACCATTCCCAATTCCTTTAGCCTCTGGAGACGCTTCTCGCGGAGAACATCTGGGCCCTCGTCGTACACACCACGGTAATGCTCGATGTATTCCATTGGGGCTTGAAGTGGCCAGTGGGGAGCAGTGAATGGGAGATATCCGAAGAATGGACGGTCGTCCCCCTTCTCCTTGCGGTCCTTTAGGTAATCAAGCATCTTGTCACCGTAGCCATTGGAGGAGTACCAACCCTCTGGAAGCTTCTTCACGTACTGGTCATCTTCCATGTGGAGAGCAATGAAACTCTGCTCGAGGAAGGATGGGATCTCATCCTGACCTTTAAGCTGGGGTTCGTAGCCATAGTGGTTGGAGCAAGCGGGCAGATGGGCAAATGAACGCTCGAAACCACGCTTATGTGGTGATCTCTCAGGTGTGAGACCGAGATGCCATTTTCCAGCCATGATAGTATGGTATCCAGCGTCTCGGAGAACTTCTGGGAGTGCTACTACACGCTCGTTCAGGTATCCCTCGTATCCTGGCATCCCCCGTTGGGGTGCCGTGCTCATCTGGGCTCCCTTGGGGCCATTCTGGCCAGAGATGTTGGTCCATTCGATGAGGTTTCCGAGGCCGGCAATGTGGTGGTCGGTTCCCGTCATGATCATGGCACGGGTTGGTCTAAGCAGAAAGAAAGGTTAGCTCGTCTGACCTTGCTCAATTGGGGGTAGCTAAGGGGCAACTTACGAACACGCAGCAGCAGCATGGAAGTCGGTGAAACGGATACCTCCATTCTGAGCAATCTTGTCGATGTTGGGAGTTCGAATCTCTCCACCGAAGCAACCGATATCAGAGAACCCCAAGTCATCGGCGACGATGACCAGGAAGTTGGGACGCTTTTCTTGAGCCATAGTTGCGTTTACCCCTCAGATAGGTCAAGTGCTAGTAAACAAGTTGATTGAAGTTGAAGATGTTTTACACACGACAGATGTCCAGAAGGAGCGGGCAAGGTCGAATTTAACGGTATGCTTGAAGAGAATATCCCCTGCATCTCCAGGGTCCCATCTTCATTTATATGTAAGTTGCCATACATGCCGTCGCTGTCGTGATCTCGGCTCTCCTGCAGAACCTGACGTAACAGGAAGCGATAGGGTTTAGGGCTTAGGGCTAGCGGGGTCGGTCATCGGTCATCGCACCTCGGGTGTCGGGTGTCGGCTATCCCTTGACTTTGCCCCTCGCTTAAGCCCCGTGACACGTCGACTATTTATGGTTTTTGACTTCCCGCACTTTGCCTCCGTTTGTAGCCAGTAGCCAAGAGGAAAACAGCGGAGGCGTTCTGGCCAGATAAAGCCCCGTCGGTAGGCGCTTTTTTAAACTTTTAAGCTCTCATGACCCTTTTGCTAAACGGCGCTAAGGGTTCCCCATGGGGAAAGCTCTGTGGACGGAGAATAACTACTGAGTTGGAGGGGAGGCGGGTGATGAGTTTACGAGTCAAGAGCCAGGAGACTTGAACCTTGATGGGTGCGATACGAATAATGATAGCCGGCCAGGAAGGGATGCGCTCAAACGGGCAACTTTGAATCAAGGGAACAGGCCTCCACAGCTCTCTACAAACGCGAAAACGCGACGGAAATACTCTGCTACCGGGGCACTGATGTCATTTTGAGATTGCGACATCTTTGGTATAGTTGACGATACAATTTGCACCTGAAGAATGGAGCAACATAACTCAAGTCAGGGCCCGGATTGGTACCAGTGGAAGGGTAAGATCTGGCCACCAGCTGCATCTCGGTTCTCACCGAAAAACGGGAAACGGGGACTGATACGACATACATGATACACCGCCAACGTTAAAGAAGAGGTCTGGATAACAACAGAAGCCTTTCCTACCGCCATAAACTCTTCGATGTTGTGTTTTCTTGATCGGCCGTCGGCTGTTTAGCTTTAATCACACAATATCAACGTTTGCTGGCGTGAGTCCCGTGCCATCCTTAGTCATTTTTGATCCCAGAAGCCAAAAGTCAGAATGGCGCAAGAATTTGCAAGAGACAGGAAGCTCTCCAGGGTTTCAGCACCAAAGGACAAAGAACGGCGCAGAGTTGCTCTTTCTCGTCGTGATGTTGACGTGAATCTGATGCTAAACTGGGTTCATTCTTCTACTCGACCCACAAGTATCTGATTCAACTGATTCATTCCAACCAATTCCACCTTGTGACATGGAAAAGGAACTCACTAACCTTCAACGGCTGGTCATTTAATCTTCTTTTGCTCTCGTATCAGCCTCTCATCTCCATCGACTTCGCCGCGGCGCTGTTCTTTTATCTCGCCTGCGCTCCTCGATGTGTTTCGCCCCCACGTTCTCTGTTGATTAAAAAGGAGTACAAGTACTCGTCGCTCGTCGCTCGTCGTGTCGTACTTGGGAACCCCCGACCTATTAACATCCCCAAACCCAAACTTCCTCGCATTCCGACGACACGCCTGGTTGCGCGTATCGTATTGGGAGGGCACCATAATCTCTCGATATTACTACGTCGGAGTCGTCTTCCGTTCTCCCTTTGCCCCCCTAGGTTTCTTTTAAAGACTCTTATCCCCGCTGGAGTTGCGTGGGTTGGACAGCTTCCTTTCCCTGTCCGACACCACACCCCTTGACTTCGGTCGTCATCGAACTACCATAGCCTGTGACTTCGGTGAAGAACTCGCCCAAGATGCAGTCCTCAACATTAGCCAGGGTTCGCATCTACTGGCTGGCGATGGTGTTGTGTATTGGAGGATTCCTGTTTGGTTATGACAGTGGCATCGTTGGTATGGCACTCCCAGCCTTCCCTACGATGTGAAAACCAAAGAGCCATCAACTAACAGAGATATCTTTCTTCTCTACTAGGTGGTGTCCTGAAATTCGACTCCTTCGAACACGACTTTCGCTATGCCAACTACACCAAGGATCAAAAGACCGATGTCAGCTCGCTGACCGTCGGAATCCAACAAGCGGGCGCATTAGTCGGCTGTTTCGCGATCTGGCCGTTGACCAACCGCATGGGACGCAAGTTCTCGATCGTCGTCTGCTCCGTGGTATTCTGCATTGGTGTCGTCCTCGAAGTCGTGAATACCCACTCCCTCAGCGCCTTCTATGTCGGTCGCGTTATCTGCGGTCTCGGTGTCGGTGGCTCTTCGGTCGTTATCCCCATCTACATGTCGGAGATGTCGCCAAAGGATATTCGTGGTAGGCTTGGTAGTTGCTACCAGTGGATGTTTACGATCGGTATCTTCTGCTCGTACTGGGTTGACTACGCTGTTGATCGCGCGCCCGGTTTCGCCATGGCTTCCAAGCAGTGGCAGGTCCCCATCGGCCTTCAGATGGTTCCCGGTGGGCTCATGGGTATAGGAATGCTGACCTTGAAGGAGAGTGCCCGTTGGTTGGTTTTCCGTGGCGAGCATGAGCGCGCATGGGAGTCCCTGAAATGGGTTCGCGCCAGCGATTCCGACGAAGTTCGCGAAGAATTGGCAGAGATGAAACAAGGTGTCGAAGATGATCGACGCATGTCTGCCGGCTTCCAGGTCAAGGAACTTCTCGAATGGCCGAATATGCATCGCCTTATCCTCGCATTCGCCGTCTTCTGCGCGCAACAATCCACTGGTGCAACAGCACTAGCCTACTTCGGACCCCAATTCTTCAGCATCCTCGTCGGTGATGATAATTCCAAGACCCTCCTCCTCACAGCCATCTTCGGAGCCATCAAGGTTCTCGCCTGCGGTATCTTCGTCATCTTCGTTGCAGAACGCTTCGGACGAAGAGGCCCATTCATGTGGGGTGGAATGTTCATGGCAGCCTGCATGATCACCACCGCCGCCGTAGTCAAAGAAGTGCCCCCACCTGGCGACGGATCCGTCACCTCAGCCGGCATCGCCACCGTCGCTCTAATCTACATGAACATCATCGCCTACAACTGCTCCTGGGGACCCCTCCCGTGGCCCTATGTTTCCGAAATCTTCTCCCCACGTATCCGTGAACCCGGTGTCGCAGTCGGCGTCGGCGCCCAATGGCTCTTCAACTTCGTCTACTCCTTCTCCACCCCGTACATGATGGCAGATCTAGGCTGGGGCACATTCCTCGTCTACGGTGCCTTCGACGCCATCATCGTCGCGTTCGTTTACTTCTTCGTCAAGGAGACTGCGGACAAGACTCTCGAGGAGGTTAATGTCATGTTCCACACCGTCGCGAACGACCCCAGTGACGCGAAGAGCAGCACTTCGATCCACATCGAGCGGGGGGCTCACGACCCAAACGACCCAAAATAAGGGGAAACGTATAAACCCCCCTCCCTCACCCGAACGGAAATATCTCATTAATTTCAACCCCTTTCCTCGCATTTTTATTATTTCTACGCATATTTTGCTGTACCTAACTACATTCTTGCCACAATTTATCCCGTTTGCTTTGATCTTACTATCTTCCTCACATGGAACTGACTAGATGGGGCATTGATTCTTCGCATAGATAGTGAATGGGAGCTCAATCAGCTAGCATCGAATCTTAGAATAGAAGATAGATTGAAGATTGAGGATTGAATCCGCTCGTATTGCTCAGCATTGTCTTCACTTGACGGACAGTTGTGATATTTCGTGAATTACAGACAGAGATCTGAGTTGGTTGATAGCTGGTTAATTCTTTTGATAGATGTGTAGCTCATATGAGGGGAAGAGGCGGGGGAAGATCGGACCAAAAAAATTATCCGCTGGGGAACCGCCGACATCCAGATATACAATTAACACAACCAATCTCTTTTCACTATGATCTTTCAGTCGCTTTTGTTGCGTCTCGATTCTTGAATGCATTCGCTGTGCGAAATCCACATACATACATGTGCATCTCTTGCATCTCTGTTGAAAGAGATTATATTAACAGAAGAAGAATGCATCAATCTTTCCTCATCATATCTCACAATCCTCATTATTGTGAAAGAAAGAAAGAGTGCTTTCGTTTATATTGGTTTGAGGACGCATCTGGTCTGGCTTCCGTTATCTTTGTCGTTGTGATCACGAACGTGAGGAAGAAGCAATAGATATATATCACTAGTTCATAAAATTATAATCCCGAATTCCGAGTCAGTCTATGAATGCTTCAAGGCCCATCCAAAAAAAAAGCTCATATACTTCTACACCGACCTCCCCTATAATCCCAACACCGAATGTTAACGAAAGTCAATTCCCGCCATCGTCCGACGGATTCCCGCTTCTCAATGCTATTTATTGATACACTCGAAACAATCCTCCTCCCCCGAACGCCACCCCCAATCAAATCTATTTCAACTACTCACAACTCGTCGGACACGGGTCGATTTGACTTAACCCCCCGCTCCGCGAGGGGAGGAACGATAGCGATTATAGCAAGGTATGATTTGAGCGTCTTGCTTTGTATAGTGTCGTCGAAGTCGTCTTGGACTTGATGTGTCAATGCCAGCTCGCCATGCCTTGAAGGAATGAGCCACCGGATGTTAGGAAGAAGAGAGGAGGGCCAGTGTTCGAATACGACCTACCCCCAAGTCAGTAAACGCGGTGGCGAGAATGCCATTCAGGGAACTCACATTATGCTCCTCCGAGTGACCACATTCATGGGCAAGATAGGGGTGCAGTTCGTGGCCGACTCTTGCGCCATGGTTGCGCCCGTAAGTTTTGGGAACCCTACTCAGCAGTAAAACCCTCCAGAGGGATTCCAACTCCAGAGTTCTATCGACGTCTTCGAACATAATACGATATTGCATTGAGCGCCTTTCCTTCCCCTCATTTCTCAAAAAATCGGAACCATTGATCCATCTTATCATTATTCCTGTTTGAGTAGGGGGATCGTCAGGGAGATCATCCATGCTATACTGGCGATCAGAATTATCATGGAGGTAGTACTCCCGGTCAATCGAATTATAAACATCTATTTCTCCACACTCATTAGAGTAGACCTCAAATCGCCACTCGTCAGGGGGGTCGTGAGGTCTCCAACGGGTTTCAAGGACTGGAAGCACTTTGACGTTTAGGCGAAGTGACTTGAAAGCGGAAAAAAGGGCCATATCAGTTCCTTTTAAAATCTTTGGAAAATTGGATGCTGCAGTGTCGCCCGTATGCGGATAGGGGTGTAAACAGAAACTTCCCAGCACGCCACCTATAGACATATTAGGTATAAGTAATCTAACTCCCAAGGGAAGCCTTACCTTCCCGCATAAAGCCGGGGTTATCCAACGCATCCCGGAGCAGCTCGTAGGGAGGTAGGCTCGCCGCGCTCACGATAGGGTCTGGAACGAGAGGGCCAACGATAGGATCTGGAGAGAGTGTGCCATTGGTAGGGTTTGGAGCGAGAGTGCCACCGGTAGGATCAACGATATAGAGATTATAAGTCAACATGATGAGGTGTCCGCTAGATAGTCGACTAATCTCATAGTCACAGTCAGAGTAGAACGCCGCCCATTGAATGCTTGAAGAACTGAGACGGTCCCAGTCAAATGTCGTCTGTAAAGGTTTCTGAGGATGACCGACGGTCAGCTGCCCCCCCTCATGCGAAAATGGAAGACAGATGAAGAGGTATCCAAGCAAATCCTGCGATGGCGCAAGGGCGTTGATATCTTTCCGGTATGCCCCCAAAGCGGTGGAACGCACCTGAATATTTTAGTTATAGAACAGAAGTAGGGGGAGGAGAAATACATCAAGCTTTTCAAGTTCTGCTTTGACCCTCCGAGAGTTAACCGGGATCTGAGACCCGGAATCAACACCAGGAAGCAAGAGCTGTTCGATTGCACTTATAATTCCAAAGTCCGCCGGGTGAAAGCTCGTACAAAAACGTTCCCGGCACAGTGGATAACTGGAGAGTAATGGGACGAGCCCGCTGGGGGTTTGGCTCTCTCGGATATCATCGGGTAGTGATATTTTGTACAACTGTCCACCATCCCCCGACCATTGTATCTTGACAGGTCGGGAGCTCTGAAAGCTGGAGGCGGGGTCGGAAATACCTATACCTATTGACCCACCACAAGAAAATGTTGCCTGCCTCACTTTGATGGACTCATATATCTGCTTAAATACCTCTTCCTGGGATAATTGTAAAAGTGATGAAGTAAGATTCCCGCCAGCCCCAGCGCTAAGCAGATTCCAGTACTGGAGTTTTTTATCGGAAAGCACACAAGCAAGGGCTGTGTGAAAATGCTTGGGGTCTTTCACGAATATTAACAGGATATCCGATTAGTCTATGGGGAGACTGTCAAGGCTCATACCATCGTCCCCTCCATATTCACTCACTCCGCTATACCACGGCCAATCCTCTATGAGGTAGGGAAGTACAAACGCGAATTTCGCGTCGTCTGATGCAGGCGATGGTAAACTATGAAAATAATTCGGAATAAGTGATTCGAGGTTCTTTATAAGGTCCTCTAATATACGCCTAAAGGAGTCGGAATTTCGAAGGTAATAGAAAGGGTGGTGGTGAAATCGACCGCGTTCATCCGAGAGCCCTTCTAGGAGACCGCCGTCGAGAAGCTGCTGGAATAATTTATGGAAGCAGGCCAATTCTTTACTATCCTATTAGGCAACTTAGCGACCCTATATCTCAACTAGAAAGCATGGTGTAACCGGAGTTGGTATTCTCGGAACTTACCCTAACCCACGTTCTTTTGATTAGCCCTGCTGTCTGCCTATTGAGTTCAATTGGGCGTGCCATAGCTCCCTTCTTGATGGTAAGGGGGTGGTAGAATAGCGAGTGAAATCCTTGATACTTAAAGATAGGTTATCATATGACAACTTGTTAAAGAGTGTAAACGTTGAGATGCAATGAGGAGAAATCGAGGCACGCATCCATCAGCGAAATCTCTCTTTTTCACTCTCTTCATTATCTTGAAACCATCAAGCAAGAGCGTCTTGCTTGCTAAAACAGAGAAAGCACGAGTGTGAAGAGGCAGGAAGCAGTGGTGCTCTCACTGCAAGTGGCACCGGGGCGTGATGTCCTCCCCGCCCATCATTTTATAAGCACGAGGGCAGGGCATCGCATATTTGATTTCATTTTCCGCCTTACAAGATGGTATTTCCCATCTCTTGGTTGACTCGGGTCTGGGTTCGCAAAAGGCTCTCTTTCCCTCATCAACAGTAGACAAGTTTCGTTTCCTTGGCAAGCAATTCGAGATCACCATTGATGTAATGGTCCCTGTTTGTATCGTTAGCTACTTGACGTTGGTCTCTCTCACTGAAAATGATGGTAGAAGATCTTGATGAAATGCTGAAACATGAGGAGAGAAAGTTGGGAAGAAGTTGTGAAGATGCATAAAGAGAGAGCTCGTCACTCGGGGGATCGACCCCCAAAACGACAGCTTTTGCATCCCCTATTTAACTTTGGCGCCGTTTTACATGTCGATTCCGCCAGCACAACCACAACCTCCTTTCTTTAACCCCATAACCCCAAAATGGCCTTCTCCGAACGTGTTGTCTCAATCTGTGATTCGAAGTAACGTCAGGCAAAGGGGTGGTCTCAATCAAGATAGCTATCAGTCGGATACGCCCGCTGCTTCCCGATAGTAGCTTCGGCAAGGCGTCAGGGGTAATTAAGCAAGTTTGGAAGCCGATTCCATAACATACATCTCTTGCTGAAGATGGAGGAATAGGATAGAAATGTATAGAGGTTGCCTGCATATCACTCGACTCGAGGGGTTAGGTTATGAACACGCACACGCACACCCTCTCAAGCTCCTATGGTGGAAATTCGACCCAGCTGCCAACGTCTCAGCCGAATGGACAATTGAGAAAGCGCTGGAACGTGCTCACAGAATAGGTCAACGTGAGAGGGGAGTGTATGCACTTGTCACAGGAAGCCTCCATCTGGTCGGCGGCGCTTTAAACCTTATGCGACCAGCCGATCGATAAGAAGTTGGAGACACCTGAGAGCTGGATACTGATGAGCAAATGAGGCTCAACAAGCAGTGTACCAAATATCTACAGAGTTTCAACTACTGTAGCAAAATCTGACCTTTTCATTAATCACATAGGTCTTTCGTCTTTCATATCAAATGGCCACAGGAGATGGCTACCCAAACCAGTCTAACGGAGCCTAAACTGATAGGCCAACTGGGGTGAATAAGAAACGAAAATAGGGAGGAACAATAGCCAATGCCAAACAGCGGTGGAATCTCTGTTTATAACGAATGTCTACTACAAGTAGCCATCACACCATGGTCTTCGCTATTGCTTGATACACTCTGGAGAAGAAAATTGCAAGTCCACCAAAAATCAACGCTTCAATTTTTTTAATAAGCTATCTGGAAGGGGCTTCGAACCGACGGCTCTCCCGTTACTTGAACTCAGGCCAGAATAACCCGTTTTCTGGCTTTTCCACATATTTCTTCCCAATCCTCTATTCCTCCCATCCCTGCTTCCGAACCGGTCGGTTTCCCTGTTCCTCCTATGCGTTCGACCATGCGTTCGAACATGCCATTCATTCGTTTAATTCGAGGGAATCTATACCCCGCATCGCGCCTTGCATCCTAAACGAGAAAGGAAACTCAATCCGAGTTCTTAATAAATCTGGATATCGTGGATTGAATCTTACCAACAAGGCAAGCAAGCGGTTCTCCAACACCGGGGCAGTGCTTGATGCAGTCATCAAGACAGTCGCGCTTCTCGAGATTGTTTTCTGCGACTTCGCCCACTGAATACAGTTAAAGTCAGTGCCATTGGTTTGGAGTCCGAGATATCTCGGATGTTATGAAGGGTGTTAGGATAGGAATACTAGACTGACTTTCGGGGACGGCAGCTGGAGCAGCGAAAGCTCCAATGGAGAAGAAGAGGGCAGCGAGGACGGTGGAGAACTTCATTTTGGAATTGGGATTGGGATTGATCGGGGTTGATCTGGTGAGAAGTTGGTTTGTTCTGGATTGGATTGAGATGCTTTGGATTCTTGAGTCGTTGGATACTGAGTGAAAAGATCGATGGAGGTGAGATATGTTGCTCTTTATATATCTTCGGATTTCGATCTGAGTATGCGATATCAGCCTCGACTTTCATTGTGGTCTTCGCCGTCTGCTCTCTCCATCATCTATCTCACTAGCCTTTGCTTCTTCCCCACCTTTCCCTAGATCGACAAAACCCTTGCATGAGCAAGGAGGCCCCGGTGACCTTCCGCTTCAAAGAAAGGACATTTTCAGAACCCTTTCCAATCCAAACACTGCTTGTAGAGACCTTCGCTCTTCACCGCGTTACAATGTGAAGTCTGTTCTATAGAGAACTAGAGGTATAGACATTCAAAGTTCCGGCAAGGGGTCAACATGCTATGTAGGCATTGCGAGGAACCTTTGGAAGCTGCCTTGGAAGTAAGGGGTTTTACCATCCCTGTGTATCATATTTCCCTAGAATGTGGGGAAGTATAAACCAAAAAGAAAAGAATAGCATGAATGGTTAGTTCCCGCTATCATTGCATTAAGTTGCATGGAAACCCGAATAAGGCTGATTCCTAGAGATGCTCGGCCAGGGGCTGCAGATAAACTTATCGGTTAAGCTACCTGCAGAGTCGCGCCCCCAACCCGCCACAATATGTAAGGGAGGATCTGGGGAGCCCTCAAAGGGAACATTTCGGTTGGCCGAGGTGAAATCGGCGATGTTTCTTATGGTCCAACTGCGGGCGGGTTCCTGGTTGATGAATGTTCGGTAGAGTTTTACCGTGGAGACGGGCCGAGACGTGGCGGTTCTTCATTCTGGTTCGAAAATCAGAAAAATCACTGGCAAGCTAGTGGGAACTTTTTACCCCTACATTCTCGCGAGAAATAATGGCGCTAACATCAGTATCTTGTCCTCACAAACCCACTCGGCCAAAGATAGATCACCTAGACGGGTTGAAAGCATACTCTTGGGCATACCGGTGTTCTCGGACCGACTGTGATCGATTAAGCAGTTCCTGCAATCCTTTAAGAAGCATCGTATTTTCTCCTGGTAGAAAGAACTATATCATTGGCGGATCCCTTATAGCGAGGGCAAATTCGTGTAGGGGTAACATGCGAAGCACGGCACGCTTTGGGGCTCGCGGAAGGAATCGAAGGAACAGCGTCTCGCTGGCCCCTCAACCCATGGTTGCCAACTTTTCTATCGGATGGATTGGTCTCTTATCGTCCTGCGTCCTGCCCAATGACCGTATTCCCCCCGGTAACGCTGCCCTCCTATTTACAGGTGAGATAGGGTGTTTTCTGGGTATCACATTGCTCAGCAACTTCTTGGATTCCCTTAGTTGGGTGATACTGGCCGCCCGTTGTTTTGATAAATCCGAATCGAGAGGAGTCTAGAGGAACGCGGATGAGAGAAAATACTGGACTAAATGCAAGTTTGGGCTTTAGCATTGTTTCCCGAATGGGGTGCGATGTGGACGGTATGCGTTCTCCTCAACATGAGGGATCCCATGACCCTCCTAATCAAGTAACTGGATATCATGGTGCGCAGATGAGGGGTTGAAAATCGGAGAAACTCGCAACAAGAGAGAAAAGGTAAAATCGGCAAAATAGAGGCTATCTCGTTCAACGAGGTAGGTAAATGGGTCAAACATAGATATCAACACCCAAGTCCCAGAACTTGGGCCCGTTGCAGGGCGATGAGGAAGTGAATTCGCAAATTGAAAAAGAAAGAGTGCCGTCTTCGTCTTGCCTTGCTAGGCATTCAAGGCCCGAGACTTCATCGACATTGGTTCCTTAGCCTGTGTGAGGCTATGAAATATCAATCTCCCAAGGAGTCAGTTTTCTCGAGTAGGAGGACTCGTTCTTTGCAGATGCCCAGATCCCTTGAGTCTTCGCAGATCGTCTTGGGGCTCGATGCTATTCCAGTACCCCCGGGTTCCCTTCCAGTCCCAGTCTCCATCTTCTGGAGGACACGCTGAACGCTGAATATTTCTGGAATATGGAAAGTTGAAAAGTTGGGTAGGGGCGTGCACTGAAGACATCGACCAAGCTTCTCGGTTAGTCAAGATCGTCGATTGTCTGTCCATCCAGTGCTCCGCGACAGCCTGCCACTTGAGGGATACGCACGAAACTGGCGTGAGTGTTGGGGGGCGTGGGGGTTTCGGCCTATCCTGCCTTGCTAGTTTCGTTGCTCCCCTCGCATCTTAGTGCCATGACGGTGGTGGTGATAGTTGTTGATGATTTAAAGACGCGATCAAGCCCTCTTTTGCGTCCCATCTGAAACTCATTCTTGTCCCATCGTCCACGCATTCCCGGAACCAACCCCACGAAGATGCTGCCATCAAAGCGGTGGGAGGGAGACTCCTTCGCTTGACTTCAAGCCTTCGTCGTCCATCTTCAAACATCCACTTGCTTCACCTATCCGCATATATCAGACAGAAATTGTCCTTTATAGATCTCTGATTCCCTTATCGTCTCTTTCTCTGATTCTCTGTCTTCATTCTCCTCCATTCTTTGGGGAGTTATGCAGGCAAAAGGGATCCCTGTGAGGTTGTCGGTGAGCGACCGATGGGCGATTCTCCCTCCAGATTGCGAATCATCGATGCCTGCACGGTCTCGTCTTGATGCTTCGGTGGACAAATCCGAATGAACGAAATGTCCTCATGTCAATGCTTCTGTGTATATCAAGATTAAGTATCTTTTCATCTCGACGTGTACCTGATTTCTCCTGCAGGACTGACTTGTGTACCTTAAAAGAAAGAGAATTTGAATTTGTTAACAAAATATCCCCCAAAATCCCGTGATCTCCGTCTCTCGCTTTGCCCGCACTTTTCCATATTCCCCGTCTTCCCCTTTATCGCTTCTTCGCTTGTTCAACTCACTCTATTTATCTGCAGCTTATGTTCAATTACTCTTCTACCGACCGATATCTTGGTTACTGTTCAATTCTCATGTGGTTGAGCCCGGCATCTTGTTTCCTATCATTGATAACGAGATGATCAATTGTCTATCCTGGTGAAGATGGAGGTACGACTGATCCGTGCCCGATCGATGATTTACACTTGCCCCTATTGCATCGCTAACATATACGTCGATTAGAATACCCGATGGATGGGCAGGTCTGGTCCGCGGAAGAAGACCGGTTGCTTTACCTGTCGCCGTCGTAAAGTTCGATGCGACGAGACCAAACCCGTTTGTGCCCACTGCACACGATTGAGACTCAATTGCCAATATAACAAACCCACCTCCATAGCTTCGGATCGGTACCCGGAGAGTAATATCAGCTACAACACCACCGATAACCGCAGAACCTCACCTTCCGTGGCCGCCATAACAAGCACGGCAGCTTCAGACGGATCATGCGCAACCCCGCACTCCGCACTCCCGATAGACTTTAACCCCGATGATATGCTCAATGCCATTTTACAGCAAGCGGACCAGCAATCCACGAGCGGGAACCTGCAGCCTCAATTGTCGGCCTCGACTTCGAACATTGGTGGTCAGTATGATACAGGACTCTCTACCAGTTTCGATATAAGTCAGTTCATTGGAGGAATCACAAATGAATTGCAGCAGAAGCAGCAAGGTATACAGGAGAACATCGACGCCCAAGTACCTATGTTTCCCGCTGCGAGTGATGGATCAGGTCGGGACTTGCAACAAAACCACTTAGCGGAACTCATGAATGATGATGTACTTGGTAACTCGTCGAGTCCAATGAGTGCGGCGTCCTCTGTACGTGGACACCAGGAGAGGAATAGATCGATGGAACCTTCCTCCACCTGGAAGGCGTTAAGCGAAGAACAACTTTTACAACACTTTCTCTCCATAGACTCGCCCCCCGTCCTTGTGGCACCGTTGGAGGCAGAGTGGAAATTCGTCAGACCCGCCGTGCTCGCAATGGCTCGCGATTTCAACCCTCTAATGAACGCGATATTTTGCTTCTCTGCAGTCCATAAATCTCGAATAGAAGGAAGCAGCTACCATTGGGCGTCGTCATATTATCGAGATGCCAGTAATGGTGTTTCACAATACACTACCGATGATATAAACAGTGAGGATCTCCGGCGAATATTTGCTACCATCTTCTTTCTGATGATGGTCGAGGTGAGTGCGCAACCAAATAGGTGACGTCAGATACAAAATCAAATTGTACTTTCTGCCTTGTCTCGGAGCTAAAAGTATTATATCAACGCAGTTATTATCGTCTCCATCGGATTGGAATCAGCCGGCCAACTCATCTTACCTTCGTGTCGCCTACCTTATACTTAATCGATACCGCCACCGGATCAGTTCTTGGCGTGGCTTTGGACGGCTACTAGTCTCCTGGATATCTCTTCTAGATGTAAAATCCGTGATCGCTGGCCGTGACGGAGACCTACTCGTGGATCTTGGAGAGCTTTCTGAACCCATGGACGGAACTATATGCGAATCGATTGGTGGTGATGAAGCTCTCTCAAATCACCCTACATTTCTCATATACGAAGCCGTAGTCGGCCCCGCATTCCGATTTTTCGTCAAGAGCCAGCAGATTTGCCGCCGTATTGTCCACATTGATCTCCACCATCGCACTCGTGGCACTCTCAGTGACGAGTACGAAGTCCTGCAAATTGCTCACAAGGTAGGCGAGGATCTTGAGTCCCTCTGGAACAATCGTCCCGCCGTCCTTGACGTCTACGATCGGCCGGGCGATCTCTACGGGACCCTCACGCAACCCATCATCCGCCAAATATGTCGTACTTTTCGGCAATACATAGCCAACTTCCTCGCACACTTCATCTACCTCCATCGTGTCGCATTTGCGATATACCCACGCACAGACCGTGTAAACAGTGCTGTGGATAAGATTCTGCAGCTTGCCCGTGTCGATATCAACGATGGGCATCTATCAGACAGTTTTCTCTGGCCCCTCCTGATCGCCGGTTTGGAAGCCTCGGCCTCCCAGCGAAGGTGGATTATAACTGAAATGAGCCACATGGTGGACGTCACCCCAAACCAACCTACTAACGATAACCCCAATGGTGAGAACAACAGCGTCGGTGCCACCTTCAATCCGGAACGACACCCGAATGCCGAAAAAGCTCTAAGGCTTCTTGAAGAAGTCACGAGAAGGCAAGATTCTACGAATACCACGGTCGATGCAAGGTGCGTAAGAAGGGAGCTTTTTGCTGATTATTTTGTTATGATTTAAGTTTCCATTTGTATGTCACGACTATTATTGAATGATGAAAAAAGGCTGGCTGGCTCTTTGGATTGTTTGGCTGTTGGGCTTTTTTACTTTCTTCACTTATTTAAATACCCTGCAGCTGCGTTAGAGGAATTGATAGAATTGGAGAGCACGATTGTCAATACGAAGAGTAAAATAATGTCATGGAGTTCAAATATTTCTCTAGAATCAACGGCGCAAATAGCTTCACTTATATACCTTCCCGCCCCGAGAGCAACTCTGATATCAATGACTTTCATTTGATCATTGTTAAGAAGAAGCTAGTTGGTATATATACGTTCCAGTTGATCTATCATGCCCCCCTCTCGCCCTTATTCAACAATCTTAAGAATAATGCTCAGGCTCATCTCCAATCTCCAGCATCTTATCATCCAACTCTTTTGTCAACGTACGCACCACATCCTTATATTCAGGATCCTGGTAGACGTTGAACAGCTCCAATGGGTCTTTCTCGCAGTCAAACAACTCCCATTCCTTTACTTCCCCTCCCTCCTGTGTCCCAGGGAGGCCGAACCCCTTGTTATACCAGTAGATAAGCTTATACCTCTGATTTCGGACCCCGTAGTGCGCATATATATTGTGGATGTCATCACGGTGCATCCAGTACCGGTGATATGCGACTTGTTGCCGGTTTGAATTTGGTGTTTCCGCCCCTGAAGTGAGGAGGTCGCGGAAGGTCGTACCCTGCATATACGAAGGTTGACGTAGACCAGCGTAGTCGAGGAACGTGGGTGCGAAGTCAACGTTGCAGATTATATCATTGCAGATCGATCCTGGCTTGATAGAAGCAGGGTGTCTGATAAGGAATGGCATCTGGAATGATTCCTCGTACATGAATCTCTTGTCGAACCAGCCGTGGTCACCGAGGAAGAAGCCTTGGTCCGAGGTATAGATGACAATCGTATCTTTGGCCAAATCTTCGGCATCTAGGTAGTCTAGCAGACGGCCTACATTGTCGTCTATCGAGGCGATTGTGCGAAGGTATCGTTTCATGTATCGCTGGTACTTGAAATGACGGAGCTCATCGCTGGTTTTGAATGTGAAGTTCTCGCCCGTGTCCTTGTCGATTAATCGCATTTTAGTGACGTCTGCAGGGCTTGGAACCTTCCGCTCTGCCTCTCCCCCTCCTCTCCATGGTGTCATAGGCTCGCCTAGTTCAGAGGCTCCTTCGGGTTGAACTAAGCCGAGATCGTAGTATGTTAGATCCGAATCGACCCGGTTCTTTGCCACTTGCACAGCCTGTGCTCGACGTTTATAGTCCTCATCGAACGTGTCAGGGACCTTTATGTCCTCCTGATACAGGATTTTGTGCTTGGGATGGCACTCCCAGGATCGATGAGGTGCCTTGTGGTGGCACATCAGGTAGAAGGGTTTATTCCTGTCCCGCTGCTCAATCCAATTGATGGACTTGTCTGTGATGATATCTGTGGCATATCCTCGCTGATTCTTGACTTCGCCCATTTCGATCATATCTGGATCGTGGTAGTCGCCCTGACCTGGGACAACAGACCAAAAGTCAAACCCAGAGGGCTCATGCGGAGTCCCTTCTCCTAGATGCCATTTTCCGATCATGGCAGTCTGATACCCCCCTGTTCGCATGTGCTTTGCGACATTGGGAATATGCTTATTGATCTTGCTATCCAACGTCACCACTCCATTGACGTGGTTGAATGTACCCGTCAAGATAGCAGCCCGACTCGGTGTACAGATGGAATTGGTCACATAACAGTGGTTGAACCTCATTCCCTCCTTTGCGAGGCGATCGATGTTAGGAGTTTTGTTGATTCCAGCTCCGTAGGAGCTGATTGCCTTGGCGGCATGGTCATCAGCCATGATGAAAACGATATTCGGTTGGGAAGGCATCTTTGCGGACAATGTATCAGGCGATAGAAGGGAGAGATTGAAACTATAGTCTAAGGCACTGCTAAGGAGAAATATTATCTATGAATATAGATTTGAAGTCGAATGCGAGCAATTCAATCAATTGAAGGACGTCACCCGTGTCGTCTTCTCTGCTTTTGGAAGCCTACTTCTTATCAATGCCAACGGAGTACTGGCCTTTAATTTCTCTCCACTTTGCACATATCCATACTTGTTTCGCGTACCCCGCGTAGGTCGCAGGATCAGCCGATGGCGGGGCTCGCATAGCCATACTCGGATGTCGGCGATGTCGGCTGGAGATCAAATGCGTTTAATTAGACTCCTCGTCGTTGCCGACGGAGTCGGGTAAGTTACTAATAGGTCCCTAGTAGTCATGGGGACGGCAACGATATGGGAACAGATAATCAGAGTTGCGGAACTGCACACCCCGCATGGTTCTCCAAATAAACCCGCCAAGGAGTTCATGGCAGCCCTTGGAGTCTTTCAATGTTTTACCTCCTCGCTGCCCTATCAGGAAAAATATCGACCCGAAGTCCGTATATTATTAGTCATTACTGAGGTGAGTCCAGTACGGATCACAAACCAAAAATCCCAAGTAACGTCCTTTTAGAAGAAAAGAAATCGAAATAAGATGATCAATGATAATTGAATTCTTCATAACTCTTCCTTGAACGATGTGACGATTAGCAGGCGATTTAGATTTCGAAGACGGGTGAGTGAACAGTGGGATCATTACCGGCGAATTTTGAAGAAGATCAACGATGATTGCCGTCCTCACCTGGTTCTACACCATCAAAGAGCTCATTTGGAACACTCGCATAGCCTTCTCAGCCCTGAAGCCGGGTAGGTACATAGATGTGCCTTTTTGGCTCAGCCGTTTGCCTCAGCCGTTTGGCTTGACATCATTGCCATAGGCACACCAGCGCTCTTTTGAATTTTGCTTAAGTAGGTACCTACTAATCTTCCCGCCAAAAACCCTTGATTATTCCACCAGATTTCAGCTTCAGCCTTACTTGAGATTCATTCAGTCTTGCATTTCATCACCCAGACAACTTTCTATAGTACTTTGTTTTCTCCAGCTCCCACGGGTTACTAAAAGCCCTCATCACCCGATAATGAATTCTCAGAAAGAGATGAATGGTAATCACGTATTTGTCCAAACTTAGCTGCTTTTACTTACATTGTTGTAGACATATCTCATGCTCGGAATTTGGCCTTCCTGCTATTTCCCCCGACAACAGGCCGCAAACAGCCAGGGAACTCTGGAATTACTGTCGTTCGAGAACGGGATTGTTAGTAACGTCTAGACAGTGTTAAAAATAACACATCAGCTGATAGAGTCTGTAGTTGAGAATTTCTCGGCTTTTCAGAAAGCGGTGGAGAATGAAATGCACATTTCGACGACAGAAACTCGAAATCTGATCTTGTAAGTTTACTTTCTCACCGCTTGTATGCGATACTAACGTTGATTCAGGATCACATCGTCAGATACTCTTAACGAAGCGAGGAAATTCGTGTGCGACGGTGACTTCATGTCCAACATGAATTTGGATCTTCGAGCACCCGAAATGCAATCATATCATTCTGGGTTTTCTGGGGCTGGTGTGAACCGAACTCTAGGTAGGCTTTTTGCATACATGTTATGTTCAATGGCTGACCTTGAGCAGACATCCGCTTCAGTGCAGGAAACGCTGATATACGCCCGTGGCAACGTTCCAAGCCAGTCACTCAGAGTCAACGACAGTCTTTTGAACGTAGACCTAATCTCGTTTACTATCGTTACGAGCTCGGAAATAAACGTTCGATATGTCTCTTCTCCGAAAGGGGTTTGAAGGGCACCCCCACGCCTGCGAGAGATCGAGCGACGGTCGAATCCATTTGGAAACTAGAAGAGACATCGAGTACTCAAACATTCCCACTTCATCCGTTTTGGATTCTGTTAACGTTGCTTTATCATGTGATCGACACGAGGAAAACGCGCCCACAAGAGACTTTTACCAAGCTCCTGGCGATTGAATCACATCTTCTTGATGGTTCTCTAGTCAAAATGGAGTCCATTGGTGAATTTGGACAACATATTCAGGACTTACATGAGATTTTACGAACTTTCACCACATTTGAGCACTCCAATGAACTTGACCTTTCGCTGATGGATGACATCCTCGTGGACATTGAATTGCTTTCGAGAGAAGCATGCTCTCTTGGGGAAGAATATGCGCTTGCTCCAACATCAGAGGCGCGTTTGAAGAATGCTTTCCTATGCCTGCGACGTCTGTGTAAAGAAAGGGATCGAAAGTTTAGAAATCGAAAGCAACGGACTCAGAATCTTGTGCAGCTTGTAAGTGCTACCGGAAATAATGTGGCCAAGGGATATTGCTAAGCTGTGTAGTTATATCAACTCACCGGCAATCGGGATAGTCTAAATTCCCTAGAATTAGCACGAAGGAATGCCGATATTGCTAGGGACACCAAGAAAAAGAGTGAATCTATGAACACTATCGCGATACTCACCATGCTCTATCTCCCAGCCACTCTAGTCTGCAGCTTCTTTGGGACCAACTTTTTCGCCTTGACGACGGAAGACGACGGATACAGAGCATTTATAGTGTCTGAGCTGTGCTGGATTTGCTTTCTATCGACAGTTCTTCTTACAGGCTTTACGATATCCATCTGGTTAAGATGGAAGAAGAGAATCGACGAAAATTGAGCGCTCGTCATGATTTGTACCTTGGATGAGTTCTCTTATATTTAGAGTCAATGGATAGTTTTAATTAGATAAGAATTCGGAGGAAATGCAGGATGTCCCTATCACAAATGCTACTATTCTTGGGACCGGTTTCTAGTCTTAAGGACGAACGTGATTCACAAGACCCGTCATGTCACTGCGGTGTGTACAGTAAGATGCAAGTGTCTTCCGTTCCCGAGAAAATAAAAAATCCCTTCCAATCCAGCTGCAACCGCCGCCCCAAATTCAACAAGGTACCCTCAAACGTCGATAAAAACCATCTACTTTATGCCCTTTTAGGTCCCCTCGTCATTTTCATTCCCTACGGTCTCCAAATGGGGGGGCGGGCGGCTTCGTGAGTTCCTGAGGGCTTAACGCAAATCGTGGATTACCCTCTGTGCAGAAACCACCTCAACCTTCACCAGGGCAAACGCATGGCTCAAACAGGCCCCGGGCTCTTTGGTCACTTGAGAGGATATTGACAGAAATCCGTCCGCTGGCACATCTATTTCTTGGTAGGTGGTGTTAGGGTGTTGTCCAAAGAAGAATTGTCGCGCGCTTGTTTGGGAGATAGGCGCGCTAATTATGTAAACGCATGGGGCCTCAAGATCTCAAATAACCGCACCCGCCGGTTCTTGCCATCAATTTAAACAGTTCTTGAACGAAGCTCATAATCAGTTTAGCTTGAAGATAGTATAGTCTTTACCCAAGCAGCTGAAAATTCTCGCATGAGGCTCATGTACTTGGTCCATTATTCAAAGTCCGACCCCTAAACGCATTGGGGTTATGTGACACTCGCTGACACCGTTACCAGGCATTTTCTCTTGATTTTAAAATACGTTACATGAAATTTACACATTCCATCTATTACCTAAGCAAGCATATCTTGGAAGAAGAGGAGCTTCAGAGCACCCCAGTCCGTCAACATCACTGTCGCTTCAACCTTTTTAACCACTCTCATTGAACTGTCACCTTCCTCTCAACTATCGCAAGAGTATACGAAAATATGGCTCCAATTCACCCTCAACTTCCTCTCAAACGATCCTCACCCTCCGATATGGATCTCAGCGAGCCTCCAGCAAAGCGACAGCATCGCCTTCACCGATTAAGAGAGCCTATAACAGCGGACACCACGACACAAGACAGTGATATCATCGATCAGCAGTTACAACGATCCATAGGACTTGCGCTAAATGATGCGGGTTTTGACATGGCCGATCCGGTGGCGTTGGATAGCTTTCAGCACGGAGTTGAAGAGTGTATGAAAGGTCGCTTCTCGATCAAAGACTACCACTAATATGATTTAGACATGCTCAACTTCTCCTCATATATTCGCCAGTCGATGATTTCTTGTCGAAGAGACCAACCTATCCCGCAGGATTTTGAACACGCACTCCGGAAAACCAACACTAGAGTCGACTCCCTCCGTCCGCATGTTAAACCGTCTCCCTCGAATACTAGATCACCTCCGACCCTACTCCCAACACCGCCTCCTGAACCCACGCTACAGGCGAATCTCCCATTCCTAGGTCCCGAACTTAGTGCCGCCAGCATTGAAACTCGCAGCGCTCATATCCCGCGACATTTCCCCAACTTTCCAAGCACACACACCTACCACCAGACACCAGTTTTTACAGGACGAGAGAAGGATCCGCGGAAGATCAGAGAGCGCGCGACGGAGGAAGGACGGCTTGGAGAAGAAGCTTTACGCAAACTTACGGCAGCTGCGAAAGATGATCTACCTTCATCGGGACACCGAGAGAAGAAACTCTGGGGTCGGAAAATCGAGAATATGGACAGCATGTTTGATAGGACAGCAAGGCTCATAGCGGGGAAGGCCGCGAAAAAGGCAGGGAACCCACCGAATGACCCAGAGTCGAAACCGAAGAAACCTGATCTCGGGCCCATTGTTAATTACGAGAAGGTATATTGGCGAAAAGACCCAGCAGCGGAGTCACGGAGGACGGAGAAGAAGCCCACAGCGAGTGATTCGAGGGACGTCAAGAATAATAGGGTAGAGAGCTGGGCAGCAAAGACACAACACATTTAAGAGAACACAAGCATGCTATAAGGAGCCACCGGAGTTGGAGCGCATATTTCTATTCATTCGCAAGATACCACTATATTCATCTGATAAGACACAGCAATGATTATCTATTTCCCATCCCAAACTCCATCGCAAAAGTACAGTAGAGAGCAACCCAATCCTTCATCCCGTCCCCTTCTCCTTCGTTGTAGTATCCCCCCTCAGCCCTTCCCATGCCGTAGTCTCAACCGTGACGCCTTGCGCACATCTAGAAAGAAAGGAATCAATTAGCCTGCAAGCTCCGCAAAACAACTACTAGAAAATAAAAAACCCCTTACCTTCGAAACAACCTCACAATAGGCTTACAATGCACAACTCCTGGACCCGGAGGCGGTTCAGTGGGTGGATTGCAGGAGTACTGCACCATCTCCATTAATTTGCACTTCTCGAGATCGATCGGGTCTTTCCTTCGTTTATCTTTGAAGCCGCTGCGGACGACTTGTACTCGATCGGGGAGTTCGGAGGCGGGCCAGACCTCGACTAGAGGGGCCATTGTTGGGTGGAAGGTCGTGGTTGCGGAAGACACAGGTTGGTGTTTGGGGTTCGTTTGGGGAGAGGTTTGGATGTTGGATTTGGATTTTTGGTTCCTGAGTTTCTTCAATGTTCACGGTTCGATTTGTTTCCGGGATTGTCGTTGATGACAACACGCCGACTGAATCAGTAGAAAGAAAAATAAGGGCGAAAACGATGAGAGAAAGAAGAAAGCGAGAGGATGAGCGCCGAAGCCATCGGGGAAAGCTTGCTTGCGGAAGTGAGGGAGGAAAGCTTGAACGAGGTCTGCACACTCCAAAGCAATCCTTAGAAGCTCAGTATAGTTAACACAACGTCTCAATCAGCTCCTTAATGATTTTAATAAAACCTATCCCCACCGAAAACCTACGAATCTGGGAATCGAGCCTCTTGATGAGCTTCTCCAGATCTTCCATGGGGGTTCCGCCCAACCCCGCCCGGACCGGGGAGATCCATCAGAGAGAACAGCGGCAGATATAGGACAGAGAAGGGCGGAATTGAATAAGGAGACAGTGGTGGAGATTACGAGCCCATATTCTGGATGTGGGAAGAGCCATTTGCTCTACTACATGGTTGCGATTGCTATCCTTCCGCCCTCGTTCAACGATATAGCTCTCAATGGAGCCGAGAGCGCGGTTGTCTTTCTTGATACGGATGGGAGGTTCGACGTATACAGACTGCGGGACATCATGGTGGATATTGTCCGTCACAAGTCACCGCATCCTCCCGGAACCGCTGAATCTGGTACCAGCATAAGAGAGGTAGAAGCTATGATCCGCGACTGCCTACACCACATCCACCTCTTCCGCCCACAAAGCTCAGAATCCCTCCTCTCCACTATTAATAACCTGGAGCACCACCTCCTCCACTCCACAGACCACGTCTCAACTAACCGTCCCCTCCACTCTATCCTCCTGGACAGCGCAAACACGTTCTACTGGCAAGATCGCTTCCAGGACGACTTCGCGCGCATATCCACCTCAGCCACGGGCCCAACCACCCAGCGCCATAAAAGACCCCAAAAACAAGCTATAAAGCACTCCCTCCGCAACTTACAAATGCTATTCTCCTGCGCAGTCATCTACACGACATGGGGACTCTCCCCACAATCCCGCCATCAGGCAGGCGTGCTTTCCTTCCCGCCGTGGTGGCATGACTTCCCCACTCTCCGGCTTGTTGTTGATAGGGATACTATTCGGCCATTTGGGTCGGATATGACTGTTGACGAAGCTCTTCGGGATGCGCAGGTGAGACATGCCGTTGTTTCGAAGGGGAAGTTCTCTGGTTGGGTTAATCCTTGGGGGAAGAATGAGTGGGCGTCTGATATCCCTGAGCAACTGAGTAGGACTGAGGGGAAGGGGTTGTTCTCGTTTTGGATTACGAGGGATGGAGTGGCTTTTGATCAGAGGTAGAAAGCATGGTCTGGAGGTATTTGTATACCTACAAGCTGCGATGAAAGCGCTAATGGACCCTCTAATATCTAAGTACAACGAAATGGGATATGTATCTATCTACTACCTTTTTAAGATCTATCAATTAGCCGGGCCATAAAGCGCAGCAATCGCCTCCACAGTGGTATTCCCACCACTAAACACAATCCCAATATCCCACCCCTCCTCACCACCCTCTTTCTCAACGATCTTCCTAAACTCCTCATCATACAGACAAACAGCCAGCGCAACCACAGCAGAAGGCTCCACAAAAGCCTTCATCCTCTCAAGAACCAGCCTCATCGCACTCTTAATCTGCTCCTCACTAACACTAAACACACCCCTCACCTTCTTCTTATCCGATATCACTGTCCACGGAATCTCACCAACAGGCGTACGCAGCCCATCTCCAATCGTAAGCGTCTTGACCGTCGGAATTCGCTCTCCAGCGGCAAGCCCCCTCCGACAATCATCCGCCCCCTGAAACGACGGCTCCGCCCCAAACACAAACGTCCGCCTCTCAGAAAAGAAAGTCGCAACACCGGAATTCAACCCCCCACCACCAAGAGGCGTAAGCACCGCATCAAGGCTCACTCCATCGCCCTTACCAGCATGCACACTAAGCGACGGATCCCCCGCAATTAGCTCGCCAACCTGCTCCTCAAGCTCCAACCCCGTCGTCCCCTGCCCAAGAATAATATCCGGGTGATCATACGGTGGGACGAGTATCGCGCCATTTTCCGCTTGTACTTTCTCAACGGCGGCTTCTCGCTCCTCGCTCGTGGAACCGCTAAAGATGACCGTTGACCCGTACGATTTTGTGGCCGCGATTTTGGACGGGGTGGATATGGAGGGCATTATAACGAATGCGGGGATGTTGAATGTCTTTGCGGCGAGGGAGAGGGCTTGGGCATGATTTCCTAGAGGGGTTTGAAAGCGGTAGTGAGCTTCTTTATTCTACATTTGCAGTCGTATTCAATCGGTAAATGGTTGGTGGTTCTATACCAGAACTATGCGTTATAACCCCCCTCTTCCTCAGTTCCTCCTCCCCGCGCTCATCAAGAAGTCGACGTACGGCATGGAACGCCCCGCGGATCTTAAAAGCTCCAATCCGTTGATAATTTTCACATTTGAAGAAGAAATTTATCTTCGGGCTCGCGGGAGTCCATCCTTCGTAGGGGGTTCCAACCAGCGCTTCTGCGGTCTGTGGAGTAGATGCGATTCTGTTCAGGGTTTTGGAGGTCAATACTGGGGTTCGGTGGATGTATGGTTTTATTATTTGGTGGGCTTTCCGGACACTGTCCTCGGTTAGGGGGAGCCAGTTCTTTTTGTCTGTCATTGTGTTGTTTCTTAAATTTGAATGTTGATTGTTATCCGTTGTAGGAGTAGCGAGGGGTTATATCTATCTCAGCTGTGGAAGTGGCCGAGGATATCTGGGGTGATGACTAAAGGGGAGCTATACACCCCGTTTCCCATTATCTACCTTTGGATTGCGGTCTCAATGAGAATGTATACCCAGTCGATGTATACGAGTGCAGTGGCCTCCGGTAGGGTTTTTGATCCCGTCTCCCGTGCACTACGGATATATCAACAGCTAGCCGTTAGGGCCAAGTCTGGAGAAGAGGGGGGGCACGCGAACGATGCAAGCCCAGATAGTAGCCCGCTCGACTCCGCAGCAGACGGCTCGCTAGTCAAGTCAATTGACATATTAGATAGCAAGAAACAATTTGAAAGAGACTCTCGCGCTCATAGATTTCTACTTGTGCTCAATATTGATTCAATCATGTCGTCCAAGCCAACACGCCAGGTCCCCATGAAGGTGTTGGCTCTTGGTTATAGCCGCACGGGCACGAAATGTCAGTTGCAAAACAGTACCTATGGTTCCAGAACTTGGAGGTCAATGCTAATACAGCGCCGTTATCATTCGTGTAGCCCTAAGAGACGCACTGCTAACTCTCGGCTACGACCATACCTACCACACCTTTGACGCTGTATTTCTAAATCCACAGGACTGTAAGACATGGTTAGATGCATTAAACGCGAAATGCGACGGCGTAGGCAAGAAATTTGGCCGTGAGGAGTTCGATCAGCTTCTTGGGCATTGCCAGGTAAAAATATTTCTAGACCTATATATAGCAGTCTCTCCGGTTCTAACGGGATATATATCCAAAGGCGGTCACCGACATGCCAGCCGCATTCTTCGCCCCTGAGCTAATAGAAGCTTATCCCGAGGCAAAAGTAATACTCACAACCAGAGACATCGACGAGTGGCACAGTTCCGTAAAATCCACCATCGAAGCTGCCAACACAAACCCCCTCAGCACCCTCCTCGGCTTAACTTCCACCCTCCTCCTCATGCCCAACAGATGGAACCGCCCTCTCTTCAAAAAACTCGACCAGGTTCTCTACGCCAACGACTTCGACGCAAACGGCCGCACGAGCTACCTCCAACACTACCAGCTCGTTCGATCCCTAGTCCCGCCCGAGAGGTTGTTAGAGTACCATGTTAGTGATGGGTGGGAGCCGCTGTGTAGCTTTTTGGGAGTGCCGGTTCCGGAGGGGGAGGATGTGCCATTTGTTAATAGGAAGGATGAGTTTAGGGAGGCGGTTAGGGGAGAGAATGTGGAGAATTTGAAGGCGCAGGGGAGGAGGGTTTTGGAGGTTGTGGCATTGGGTGGGGTTGTGGTGAGCTTGGTGGCGGTTCTTATGGGGAGGTTGGGGGCTAGGAAGTGAGATATCTGTTGGTGAAATATGTTTGTCTTTTGAAATGCATACCTAGGATGGTCAGTAAAGCCAGGTAACTTGTTGTCCTAGGAATTTGGAGAGTTCGAAGAGAGGATTCTTCTGATGTAGGCGTCAACGTCAAGCTAAAATACATCGGAAAGGAAACAAGCTTTTCAACGCCAACGTCGAATCACTGATATGGCGATCATGGCAAGAGGTGCCACTGATTCTGGCGGCATAAATCAAGAGAAGCTGCCCCCAGCAAAAACTTAGTGGGCCCAATGGAACGATAAACCTGACATCTAACTTTGCATTCAATATTAACATATAGCGCTAAACCTGGAGAAAAACTAGAACAGAGAGAACTTTTCGCATAATGGGAAAACAAATTAAATAATTGTTACATCCTATTTCTGGTTCTCTGGGCGAAGGGACCTGCAGACAATAATTAGCACTCGTCAGCCGACTGTGGGGGTCAAGGTAGGAACTAACCTGACGGCCTTTCCGGCCCTCCAGATCTCCAAATCGCGGATCTCCTGCATCTCCTGCTCGTACTTCTCACGGTAATCCTTCTGGGAGTTGTACTCCAAGCTCCTCTTGGTCTCGCTGCCATCACGGACGCTATCGTACAGATCGTTGAAGACGGGCTTCAGGGTGTCCTTGAATCGGCTGCTCCAGTCGATGGCACCACGGCGGGCGGTGGTCGAGCAAGCAGCATACATCCAGTCCATTCCGTTGGCACCGATCAGAGGGTACAAGCTCTGGGTAGCCTCCTCGACGGTCTCGTTGAAGGCCTCACTGGGGCTGTGGCCACGCTCACGGAGAACCTCGTATTGGGCGAGGAACATACCGTGGATACCTCCCATGAGGCACCCACGCTCACCGTAGAGGTCAGAGTAGACCTCCTTCTCGAAGGTGGTCTTGTAGAGGTAGCCACTGCCGACGGCGACACCCAATGCGACGGCCTTCTCTTCGGCCTTGCCAGTGACGTCCTGGAAAACGGCGACGGAGGAGTTGATACCACGTCCCTCGCGGAAGAGAGAGCGGACAGTACGTCCAGATCCCTTGGGGGCAACGAGGATCACGTCAATGTCCTTGGGAACCTCGACCTTGGTGAGATCCTTAAAGACGGGGGAGAAACCGTGGGAGAAGTACAGAGTCTAAAAAAGTGTAATGATTTAGCCTCATCTCAATTGCAATTGGCACACTTAGGTTGAGTCATACCTTTCCCTTGGTGAGTTGGGGCTTGATGGCGGGCCAGGTCTCGCTCTGAGCAGCATCACTGAGAAGGTTCATGACAACGGTACCGCGGGAGATGGCCTCGTCGACATCGAAGAGGTTGGTTCCAGGGATCCAGCCATCTTGGACAGCCTCCTTCCAGGAAGCACCGTTCTTTCGGACACCGACGATGACGTTCAAGCCATTGTCACGGAGGTTGAGACCTTGGCCGTGGCCTTGGGATCCGTACCCGATGAGGGCAAGAGTATCGTTCTTGAAATAGTCCTGTCATGGAGTGTAAGTTGAATTCATCATCGAGGACCTATTCCTGAGTCATAGCATACCAAGAGCTTCTCCCTTGGCCAGTCATCACGCTCTAATTTCCAGTCAGTAACCTGCTATCCGCTTTCCTTCATCAGAGCCATTGTAAAACGTACCGTAGACAACCTCCTTGGTTCCAGCGAAGTCAATTGTCTTCAACCCGCGAGTCTGCTGGGTCACCGGCGCAGCAACAGCAGCTCTGGCAGCTGTTGGGGCGGTTGGGCGAGCTGCGACACCGGAGACGAAGGAACGTCGGGGAGCAGCAGAAACGGAGAATCTGCGAGCAACAGGGGCTCTAAGAGCCTTGGAGAAACCTCGAGAAGCCATTGTCACAGACACTGAGAGAGATATGAAGGAATTGAAGAAGAGAGAAGAGCGGAGAGTGAAGAATGAAGAAGTGAAGCTGGTGGAATATTTTTTTCTCTGTTGAAGCTTTTCGTTCTTTGAATAAATTGGCGTTGGGATTTAAAATCGACGCTAGTCCTCTTTGGGACCCTCGATCGGCACTCAATTGTGAGTCTTTTGGTTGGTTGCACGTGATTTATTCCCGATATCGGCTGTCTTGGCGCTTCCCAATGCGGATGGGCGGTGAGTCAGCAATCCCCCGCATAAAGTGTGTCATGTGATATCATGTGAACGCTCTTTCTCTTTCAACCTCACCGGCGCATCAACAGCGTACAATCTCATATGAAGTTGTGCCACGAACTCATATATCAGGTCGGGATTCGTTACATTTAAACGATTGTTGGGTAACCCTCAGACTTGATGCTCTCTTTACTACTAATAAGTGATGGTCTAACGCAGGGATTGCTATCTCTCTCGCAAAGTTATACTTGAGACGTTGGCATGATGTTCTATGATTGAGATGAGAATCCGACAAAGCAAGAGCTCAATCCATGCCTTCGACTTTACCGTGGGCTAGAAGGTCTGGCCACAGGTATATGAGATAGGCACCGTTTTATAGGAACAGAGTTCGAGTACCTCGCACAGGCGCCAACCGTCAACACCCCTATCAGAACAAGCAGAGACCATTCGAAGGCGTCAGGCTCACGCCATGGCCGTTTTTCTGAAAGGTTCGTCCAAACCGTCAGACTGTTCATTTTAACAGGATTGTTCTGGTCTCGCAATCGGTGTGGTCGAATCTCACTCGGCTCTGCATGCCGGCAACCACACCCCAGAAGAGGGCTTGCCTATGACTTGCTCAGAGCTCGCCCTATCCATGTTTCCTCTGGGTTTCATGCAGATGGGATGCAGGCTTGTGTTCCGAAACCCTTCGAAAAAGTGTTCCTTTGCCGCACACCGAGCCAGTCAGATCTTCGTCAGACACAGACGGCAGTCGAGGATGCAAACAGAAGCAGACCGAAAGCCATCCCTCCAAGGATCCTTCGACTGAGCCCTGCGCGTTGACGTTGGAATTTCTTCAGCTCAAAAGATAATTATCGCACACATCTGCGCTCGAGGAAAAGACGCAGGCACATTTATTTAAACATCAACAACGCTGTCGTAGAGCGAATCAACTCTTTAACAAAGCTCAACAAAATAACGCCCACTGCAATACATCCTGTAGGCGGGGAGCTCTAGGTACAATTCCTGCAGTTAATCAATACATAAGAATAATTGTCTCACCGCACAAAACCATGTCCGCATCTCCCAGTATCTTTCGTCGTAGACTCGAGGATTTCCCTCCTGCTCACGGGTCTCGAATTCCAGAGATATGGGTACGCTAAACAGTGAGCAACTACCCCCCCAATGCCACCCGCCGAAGTCCTTAGAAAATGAAATAAATCCCATACATTCCTCATTTCCACATTCCCAAGCATGAAGATGATAGTTAGATACCATGTTTTCGCCGTCGAATGCTCCTTCTATCGAGACCAGGAAGGCTCTTCTCATCCTTGACCTGCAGAATGATTTTGTTAAACCTAATGGTAACCTCTTCGTGCGAAATGTACCTGATTTCCTCGACGACGTAACTGCGCTTGCGCAGAGTTTCCGCCAGCATGGAGATGTCATCTGGATAAAAACGCAATTTGAAGGGCGGAGGTCTATAGTCGACGAGGAGACCGGGAATGAAGTGGTGTTTATAGGAGCAAGTTCCTCTCCAGAGGAGGAATCTGGATCCCGACCACTGGGCCTGTACCCCCCCGACGACGGCATCATTGAGGTTTCCAATGATGACGACGACGATGATTTATCCCATAACCCCGACCCCGAAGCCTTCTTGACCGTGCCGGGCACGGTGCCAGAAACGACATGCTGCTGGCCCAAGTCAACTGGTGCGCAGTTTCCCGCACCTATCGTCTCCGCGATCGACCATGAGCAAGATATGATCTCCATTAAATCGGATTACTCCGCATTACAGTCCCCCGACCTCGTCCTCACTCTTCGCACTCAAATGGTCACGGAAATCTACCTTTGCGGTTCTCTTTCGAACGTATCCGTGTACGCTACAGCTCTCGATGCCGTGAGTCATGGCTTCGCAGTCACCATCGTCGAGGATTGCGTCGGATATAGAAGCTTCAACCGACACATGGAAGCTATGCGACGGATGGCTGATATAATGGGAGCTGTCGGGATTACAACAAAGGAACTTATAGAGGAACATGATTTGGAGGAAACGCAGAAGAAGGCTGAGGCGGGACTCACCCCACCTCGCCGTGGTGTAAGACCCGCTGGTATCGAACTGGAAATGGATGACCTTGCGGTTCATAACGCTCGGTCGCCAGGCTCTCCCGTGCAAAACCGAACACGTTCCTACGGCACCAGAGAAGCTGAATCCGACTCCGATGACGTGCGTCAGAAAAAGCGACTGTCAGGAATTGAGAAGAGGGTAATGCGGGATATCCAAGCTATGGAGGCGGATGATGCAGATGACGACGATACTGGGTCACTCTTGCTCTCTATTCCTCGTACACGACAACAGTCAAGCTCAGAGCCGGCAGATATCAAGTTACAACGTCCTAGAGTAAGACGCAAGAAGGTATCCCATAAAAAACCAGAGGACAAGCCCCGCGAAACGAAACCCTCTGAGCAACCCGCAAACCCTACTCCTCAGCAACCCGCCCCTCCCACTACCACTACCGCTCCTGCATCCGCATCCGCATCCGCATCCGCGTCTGCCTCTGCGAAGCGCAAGGCCAAGAAGCAAGACGCAACGCTTGGCCCGGAAGACAGTATTGGTGCAGGCGATTCCAGAGTGGTTTACGATCTAGACCTCTCCCCAGATGCATTTCAGCAAATCAGGGACGAGGTGAACTGGCAGAAAATGTACCATCTTTCCGGACAAGTTCCACGTCTTGTAGCGGTTCAAGGGCAGACTCAGAAAGACAACTCCATCCCTATATACCGCCACCCCGCTGACGAGTCCCCACCACTCTTGCCATGGACTCCAACCGTTGATGCAGTGCGTCTAACCGTTGAGAAGGTCCTCAAACATCCTCTCAACCATGTCCTCATCCAGCTCTATCGAGACGGACAAGATAGGATATCAGAACACTCTGATAAGACCCTAGATATAGTACGAGGCTCGTATATCTGTAATGTCAGCCTTGGCGCGCAGAGGGCTATGACTTTACGGACAAAAGTAAAGGCCCCCGCAGCCGATGGGGTTGGAGAACCTACACGCACAACTCAGAAAGTACCCCTCCCTCACAATTCCCTTTTCGTCCTCGGAGAGGATACCAATAAACGCTGGCTACACTCAATCCGGCCAGATAAAAGAATGGAATCTGAAAAGACTCCAGAAGAAAGGGCGTATAAAGGTGAAAGGATATCTCTAACCTTCCGCCATATCGGTACCTTCTTCAACCCAGAGGCTGGGACGATATGGGGTCAAGGAGCATTGTCGAAATCCATGGGTAAAGCTGGGGAAGTGATACATGGTGAACCTACAGAGACAGAGAGAATGATTCGCGCATTTGGCAGCGAGAATCACGACCCCGAATTCGACTGGGACGCGCACTACAGTCATGGGTTCAATGTTGTCAATTTTGTCACCAAATCCACTGCAAAGGTATTCCTTAGCGGCGACGAGATCTCATCATTCAGAGTGAGACTCTGCCTCGTCGAAAACGGCATCAGATACGACGTGGAAAGCGAGTCCTCCCCTGGCTCAAAACCTCAATCCCAACATTCCAACGAGCCCGTTTACATCGACCCCGACGGCGTGACCACCATCCACGGCGACGCCCATATCCTCTTCCACATCGGCAACAAATCCACCAGCGACGACGTCTCCAAACCAGACTGTTCCCAGATCCAACAGATCGAAAACTTCCTCACTTCCTGGCGAAGATACCGCGACGCCAAATTTACCGGTACCCAACCTCAACTAGAAACATGGGAGCAAGCTCTACGTGGTAAATCCTACCTTGGAGGGCAGACTTTCAATGTAGCTGACTGCGCGCTCTGGCCGATCCTGAGGGATATCGTCAAACGGACTGGTCCGTTGAATGAATCGAGTTTCCCTTCTTTATCTGCATATCATTATAAGGTTGGAAAACGTGGATGCGTGAAGCAGGTATTGGAAGAGATTAACGAAGTGTTATGATTTTCAGAGTTTCCTTTTTTATATCTTGTTAGACCGATTCCGTATTTATATAGCCCTCCTTATTTCATTTACTATTACCTACATGTACTTTCGTTTTCGATGTCTTTCATTCCTCGTCTCATGACCCGTCACTACTGAATATGAATTTCCTTTTTACTTCTTTGTTTATTTCTATGTCGTTTTTCTCAGTTGTGAGATAAAAAGGGGCAAGTAATGAGTAGGAAGGAATATAAGAGTAATGACCACGATCTACAAGCCAGCCTTAAACCACCTATCAGGCTAGAATCCCCAAAACTTTATGCAGGCCGTCAAATTGTTATTCCAACCCCTATCCATACCCATACAAATGCTGAATTGTCGTCGTGCAAAATACGACACTATCTTTACAACTTCTCAAAAGTTGGCTTCTTCTTCTGTATACCGGACATGAGAGCCGCGGTTACATCATTCGATTGCACGGCAGCACTATTCCAGACGCCCGTGTAGCGAAGACCTGATAGAACGAAGTTAGCATCACACACCCCGGCAATACATAGAAGGAAAGAGAAGGCAACGCACCATCCTGAACCGAATGATCCCTCGAATAATTCAACAACTCCTTCGTCCCCTGCACCGCAACCGGACTCTTCCCAGCCATAAGCTCTGCCATCTCCAACCCAGCCCTCACAACCTCCTCCTTACTCTGAAACACCGCATTAACATACCCCACCCTCAACGCCTCCTCCGCCCCAAACACCCTCGCCGTCAACGCCACCTCCTTAACCCACCCATAACTCCCCACAACCTTCGGCAACCGCGACAACGTCCCAATATCAGCCGCAAGCCCAATATCCACCTCCTTGACCGAGAACTTCGTGTCCTTGGCACATATCCGCACATCCGTCGCGACGGAGAGGTCGATCCCTAGACCGAACGCGAAGCCGTGGATCGCGCATATCACGGGCTTCGAGCAGCGCTCTACGGCGGATATGCAGTCTTGGAATTCGGCGATGTGTCTTCTGAGCTCTGTGGCTTTGCGGGAACCGTCTTTTTCACCCATATCTTCGGATAGCATCCCTTCCGATGCGGCTTTTACGTCTAGGCCTGTCGTGAAGGCGCGGGGGCCGGCACCGCTGAGGACAACGGCTCGGACATTGGGGTCGTAGGAGAGCTTGTCGAAGATTTGGCGCAAGTCTAGCCACATTCTGTAGGTTTGTTATTGTTAGCACCGGTGCGCAGCTGTAGCTGTAGATTAATGGAAGGTTACGAACGCTTCGAAGAACGCATTCATCTTATCGGCTCGATTGATCTCAACGTGAGCAACATATTCCGTAGGGAACGTAATGTTGAAATATTTAGAATCATAGCTGATCTCCCCGCTGCCCGTCATTGTCGCTTAGGTACTACTGTCTAGATTGGGGAACAATATATGGAAGTAAATAGGAAATGCGATGTCAATGGAGGACTTGGAGCTTGAACTATGCAATATAACATCAAATGCAAGTATAGAGAGGAGCAAAAGAAAGAAAGTAGTTGCGATTTATCAAAGTCAATGGCTTTAGTCTGACGCTCGGAAGCTCGACGTCGATCCACAAGCAACCTCGGCTCAAAGAACAGCGGATATCAAACTCAAATCAGGGCTATCTTATCTGGCTTGTCAATGAGAAACAGGATGTCAAGAAAAATATATAGAGGGCAGAAGAAAATAGCGAATATATAAGCAAGAGAATTTATATACCTTAAAAAGATATAACCTCCTTGTCTGTCCTTGCGTTGAGCTCGAATCGGATTATATAATCATAGCTAGAGCTCAATTTGGTTCACGTGATCGTTCTGGTATCAACTTCAGCTAAACCAACGACATCTCTCACCACCACTACACTCCCTCTTTACGCAGCTCTATAACCCAGAGGACTGGAGAAACTTGGAAATTAGATTGCTCTAGGCGAGTCAAGATGCCGAGAGCAGTCAAAGGTACCGCCCATTCCCTCAAAAAGTATGTCTACACATCGCTAATATATAATCAACCAGGCGTCCTCGTTGAATGTGACCCTTCCGTCAAAGCCATCATTCTAAAATACGACGAGGAGAGACATGACTATATTGTCGAGGATCTGGATGATGATAGGCATCTAGTTATTAAGGAGAGTCAGCTGCAGAATTTGAAGTTGAGACTCGGCAAGGTGGGTGCTTTTCAAATAGCTGCTCAATGGGCGATGTAGAAGCTTACTTTACGATCAGGAACTTGATGATAAGATCATGCAGCCTGATGAGTCGGAGTCGGAGTGATGGATGAGGATGTTTGACAGGTTATGGTTGGAAGTTTTTTTCATTCTGTGATATACTTTAGCGCTTGTCCATAGCATAATTTGGAGTTATCTCAATCTGCTGCCAGAGCTCGTGAGAGCCTTTTAATCTAGGAGTTTTTGTGAGTACCGCGGGGGTTATAATCAACATGCACTGATGCTGGCTGAAAACATTTAATACGCCTGGCAATCATATCTATCATCTCAAGTAGTGTTTTTGTCAGAAACTTGGTTACTCCTATATCTACTGTACTCCATAACGCATTTATCTATTTGAGATATGTATCCAAAGCCCGCAATAGCTATCTTGCTCTACTAATCTCCTGGAACCCCAGAGCATATCTTCAATGTGAACCCCTATTCACCCAATATCAGCTTTACTCGGGTTTTATTTGATGTTGTATCAGCTCAAGGGAATTGTGCATGATTGTCATCAAAATATGATTCTGGTTGCGGAACTGGAAGTAGATAATGGGGTCGGTCGAGTAAGACGTAGCAAAGTGGAAGAAACTACCGGATCGGATTGTGGATTCTGTTTGGGGCAGTTGGTCCAACCATGTTGTGAAAAGGAGTGGTTCAAGCTTTGGCATATAGTTAGGCTCTGGCACGGTCTGTACTGCAGGAGCTCTATCTGGGGAACCAGTCCAGTAATCTAGGGAGGAATCTCATAGGAGGGAGCTAGATTATTATGAGCTAGCCAAATACTAGCAGATCGAACACAAATAGGTCAGAGAGAAAAGATAAGTACCCAACAAAGAGCAGTGGCCTAACGGTACAACGCCATAACAACCGCGACGCCACGAGTTCGAATCCGAGATCCGCGAAAGAATAAACAATTTAATCGCCAACATTGTAGGGTTCGAAAGGTGTTTGTCAGGTCAATCCGGCACCGGGCCGGTGGCGCCTCCTTGACCCCTGCAGACGCCAATTTCGAAGTATAAACAAACAGAGAAAACGCGACAAAAATAACTGGGTTTGAGTGTGGTCAGGTCAATCCAACACCGGGTTGGTGGCGCCCCTTGAGCTCCGAGACCGTGGAGAAAAATCCCATCCGGGGTTTTCATAGCACAGGATGATAGACGACATCATCCTGTGTGAACTTTTTGCCTTTTTTATTTTTTTGGTACCCCCCTTTTCTCAGACAGCTCTTGGTATAAGGAAGGAGCATGCATCTCAAGGGCTCGTTCATCTCGTTTTTGTCAGTCCCGCCCTCCGTCCAATGGGCATAGCGACGTGCCTGGCCACATATGGGTGCGTAATCTAGGGTAGAATAAAACCCCTCGCTAACTCTCATATGGCACAATGCGTAGTGGATAGGTCCTAATTATTGCCAGGCCGCAGAAGTACTGTCCTTGGACACTTCACCCGTCCCTTGACCCATCTGGTTGCAATGCATCGTTTTATCGGTTATAGGAATTGCGATCCGTGAAAGCTTTACACAGCCCTGCATAGCCAAGAACTCTAATGGTATTAGTACCATCCATTGGAACCCACAGTCCTTGTTAGGCCACTCAAGCGTTCCTAAGTGGAATTAACCTAGGAGAAACCCAGCAGATAGGAAGGGGTTCGAGTGCTCTTGAGATAAAGGTAATCGCTGGCATCCATGGAAATATATCGGCTGCCTTATCCCCCGAGTCGCATGTGCAAGCCCAAGCGCTCAGTTATGAGACTGGCATGAGCTACAGCGATCAGGAACTAATGTCCATAGATATACAGATAGTTTCCTACCAGGCGTCATAGCATAGCTATGCGAGACACGCCTCTGTTTCCAAGGAAATACGAAAAATTCAGCAAGTATCGCCTAGCTTTTCGATACTCGTAACAAGTTACTTAGCCCTCTACGTGGTAGAGGGAATTTTGCACAAAGAAAGCCAATCTATGAAGCTACACGACTGGGAAAGTTGCGGGCGATGGAAGGGGATAAAGACGCAGCAAATCAATTTGCTGCCAAATGGGGTCCATCGCAAGTAGATACAGCACCCTCCATGCATTATAGAATAAATATTATCCTATTTACGAGAGTCTGGCGTCCACTCTACACTCCTCCCTTCACTCCCTTCCATCTCTTCCATCTTTTCGTCGTCCCAACCACCACCCCGGATAAACATTCCCCCGTCCACCAACAACAGAACCCGATTTGTAGCGAATCTCTCTCTCTCTCTCTTTCACTTAACCGTGTGTTCACCAACGACCCCATCCTCTCCTTCAACCAGAACCCTCTTCAAAAGAAATAAAACCTGTCGTTCTCGAAAAACCTCAATTTCCTAACGAATTTCCCGAATCTCTGAAGCCGCAATGGCTATCAAACCTATTACCGGCGTACGTTTATCCAACTTCATTCCGTTCCTTGAATTTTAGACCGACCGACTTCACCCACCGTTCATCGGGCACGACGACGGGACACGCAGTTATCTCATACCTCGAATTGAAAGACATGCTAACGAATATATCTACACAGATGCTCCGCAAGGGCCTCGTGCTAGATCTTAGCACTGCGATGGGTGAGTCAATCAACCAATTGACCCAGGAACCACACGACACCACACCTCCAACCCTCAAACCGCTAGCTACTCTACCTACCTATCCAACGGCCTCGAAACCACCCCAATCGCAATTCTCGCGCACCCTTATATGAAGATACATCGAAACTAACCAACCTTCTTACGAAATATATAGGCCTCGGAACCGCTTTCGGTTACCTTTGGTGGTACGGTGAGTAACACATAACCGACCAACCCAATGCCCAATTCCATCTAATACGGAGCTCGAGAAAAACTGACCGGTGATATAATAATGAAAAAGGATATCACCTCCCCCGCGTTCGTGCCCGTGACAACTTCTACGGAAAGCTCGATGAGCAGCGAGCTCGTGGTGAGACGTTATAGGGTCTAAAAACACCGAGGCAAGGATAAACGTCGATGGCAGCTAGGATTTTGGGTATAGATGGGGGTTTTGATGTGATGGGGAGCAGCGAGGGAGTTTTGCATGTGCATGCGTCGCAAGTCAACTGAGGGAGATGTGGTGGACCCTACATGCGCACCCGCCGGGAGGGGGGAGGGCGGATTCTGCAGGCAACTGTATATTTAAGAAAACTAGAGGAGAGGATAAATAAGTCGAAAATCGTCAGTTCGTTTTGTTCCATACCGACACGCCTTTCTTCTATTTCTTGGGTTGATATCAGATCCGAAGAACCCGTACGTAGTAAATTCAAGAACGACGGCGATGAATGTGGAACAAAGAGAGCCCTAATTCATTGCATTCGTATCATATCTCTAAAACAGAGGAAGAGTAATAGTCAAAAAATATAAAGGAGAAAAAGTAATAACCTCAGGCTTGGAACACCCTCTCCTCTCCATGCTCTTCTTATCTCCTCTTCACCTGCACATCTGCAACCTTGACAACAGCCCCCCCGGTAGAAGAGGGAAAGCAGGAAGAAAGCCCTTCGAACTCGCAAAATATTTGCATAAAGAACTGCTAATATGTAACTTTGCGCCCCATCCATTCCTCCCATCTCCCAAAAAAAAAAAGCGCAACAGAGAAAAAAAGTAGAAAGTAACAAGGAACGATGACCATAGCCCATAGCTATCTAGCCATACCCCATAGCCCACGCGTTACCGAAGAACCTTCTCATAACTCGTCCCCCGAACAGTTCCCCCACCCATCGCCGTTTTGGCATTCCGTCTGAAGCCTTCCCTGCTATTCCGTAGATCTTCGGCGGCTTCTTTGTTCAGCGGGTCGGAGGCGTTGGGTTCTAGGAAGAGGAACTATGCGAAGAAAGAAAGAAAGAATGTCAGCCCTTACCCACCACCACAACCACCACCACCACCCCATCCCAGAGAACAAAACAACAAAACTCACCTGCAACCCAACAATAACCGCATTCAAATTCAACACAGGCTTCCAATCCTCCCTCAAAATATTCAAACAAACATTCCCCTCCAGATCGATATTCGGATGATATATCTTCTGCGTCCCTTTCACTTTCGGCGGGTCGTGCGGGAAATTCTGGTTTATGGTGAATGTGAAGGTGAAGCTGCCACCCTTGTACATGCCCTCGTCGGGCTCGATCGTTAGGTTGAAGTTTTGGATGTCGTCGGGGTTTGGGAAGGTCATTTTCATGGTGTCGCCTAGGGAGAGTTCGGCGAGATCTGTGGTACCGCAGCGTTAGCTGGGGTAAGGACTGAGGGATGTGGGAAGGGACGGGGGGTGGAACTCACCCCGTTGCACCCGTAACTGCGCAGCCGTAACCTTCTTCTTCTTCGGGCCCGCCCCGCCCTCAGCATTCTCCGCCTGCTGCTGCTTCTGTTTCTATACATCCCCAAAGTTATCAGTAAAAAACAGCTACCAAACCGAGCCCCGCCCGCCTCCATGGAGCCCGCAGAATGCAACCCCCCCCCCTCCCCGCACTCAGCTCACTCACCATAGACCATATCTTCAACATCTTGACCGACTGGAACTTAGGAAAAAGAAACTCCTTGTCTTTCCCTCCCCCGCTATTATCAGCCCGGGGGTCTCGCGCAGTGTGGTATGTAGGTAACGTTAGGTAGGGGGGTGTTTGGTAGAAGTATGTGGAAGTTGAAGTCTATACGGAAACCACAACAACACAAGCCAACACCAGGGAATCCTTTTTTTCCGTAGTAAGAAAAACGAAGAGAAGTCCTGCTCAACTCTGAGAGAAAAAAGGAAGCTCCTCCACAAGAAAATCTAAAGAAAACTTTTAATAGTTGTGTTCTTAGCCAGGCAACTATCCCTTCAGCTCCGTTTGATTGTGACTGATTGCCTTCTTCTTCCGAGAGTGAGCTGTCCGCCGATACGACGTGGCACGTGACTATGCCGCCCCTCCAGCTATTAGAAATCCGACGGGGTCATGTGATATCGAAATTTTGCTTGTATGCGGTTTAAGGGGGATGAGTTTGGTGATAGGATGGTGGTTATATTGTTCAAGAGATACATGTTTCAATTAAGAAGAGAATGGGATGAGATGGGATTAAACACATTTGTGAGAATAGTATCATTAATTAAAATAAAGAGAAGAAAGTAAGCCCACTCACTCACTCACTCTGCTCTGCGCCTGCAATTCAAGGGTCGTTAATAGAAGAAAAGAAGATGAATATGTTTGGCATGAGAAGAAAATGGGAGAAACAAAACAAAGAGCCAAACAACCAAGCTATCAAAAAAGAGAAGAAACAGAACAGAACAAACAAAAAGATTAGAATAAAAAAAAGAAAAAAGCCGTGAATTTTTCATTGAATTTTGAAATGCTGCTGGTATCTGACTCTGAACTGTGGTCTTCTTCTCTCTCTTCCCCCCCTACAACAGGGACGTTGATCGCCACGCCCACAACCTTCAAAAAATACAAAGATCCAATGACACTACTTCTCACCCATCTGTAAAAAGGCGCATTAAGTAGAACAGGGACAGACACAGAAAAAGACAAACACACATAACGCACGCGAGAAGCACACACAAAGGAGAGACGCTAGGAGATTAAGAGAGAAAATGGGGACGGGAAACAGGAATAGAGACAAGGGGGATCTAAGAGGTAAAATACAGATTATGATAAGTAGGAAAAAAGGGGGAAAACAAAACACCTGGCGGGGATTGAGCATTCATTCGATGGCTGGCAGCAGACGGCGGACAGCTATAGGGATTTTTTTTTGGACCGCGGTCCAGTCCAGCCAGTCGGCTGCAAGCAGATGCAATGCAATGCGTGCCCCACCGCATAACTTCGTAGTAAGCGAGCAAGTGCCATGCGCTTTTTTGTGTGGAGTGTAGTGTTGGAAGAACTACCTTCTCGCGAAACAGCACATGATACCTGACTTTCCTAAGAACCAGCAGCAACCGATGAAGCGGATGAGCGACAGGGCGGCTGTGGCCCAAAGGAGGGCTCTGAAGAAGTTGGAGGTTCGGGATGTTGCTTGGGACTATTGGGTTGCGTTAGTTGGTTGTGACAACGGGAGTGAAGAGCAGGGCTGAACTTACAGTAAATCCAAACCTATCCAAGTTATCACTAGTAATCGCAACCGCAAGCAGACCGTTGGAGAAAATCCAAGACACAACCAGTCTGGTACGGAAACTCTTGTAGGAATCCTCCAAGGTCTTCTTCTCATCGGATGCAGGCTCGACATATGGCGTCAAGGCACGTTTCACGGTAGCTTCGAATTGACTGTCGATATCGGCTTGGGGTTTGTCGATTTCCTCGACGACTGCGGCTTTTCCGTCTTCCTTGGTGGTTTGGACGGAGGGAAGTGCGTCGGCCTTGTCGGATCCCTTGGTACCCCAGGAAACATCGTGCCAGTTGCTGAAGGCGTAGACCATGAGAATGTTGATGTAGGACGACATAATCAACAAGTACTGGGGGAACGAGGTAAACATGTGCCATGGGTCCATGTACATGAACGACGCGACGAAGTAGAGACCGAAAGTTGCAGCCAAGGCGATGATAATGATACCGGGACCAGTCGAGCCGAAGAACGACTTTACGAATTCCATAGCTCCGCCATCCGTATCGAAGGTCATCCCGCTACCACCAGAGAAGGCTCGCACCACGAGATACATGGAGAGAACGATGATGTAGAGCTGGATAATGCCGAACATGACGAAGGAACTGATATATGTGTACCGTGATCTATTACAGTTCGTTAGTACTAATCTATTAACCGCGAGGCATCAAGTGTGACATACCCCTTTGGCCTGTTACCCAAAGCAAGGATAAACTGCAACAGCACGCAGGCGAGGTACCCATATTTCAGCAGCGTGTTCAAGATAGGAGTGACCGTGTTACCGAAGGGGAAAGCTCTGTTATCATTAGAGGAACCAGGATTTCCGACAAGATCCATAATAACGGAGGTAGTAAGCCAGTAAGAAGCTAATAACGTCAGTATACACATCGCATATATCACATAGCCCAGGAGTTATACATACCGAGCGCAAACCAAGTCATGAAAACAGTAAAGGTGTTGTAAAGCATCTGAATATGGAAGAAGAACATGCGAACAATGTTGTGACCACTTCGGTACATACGTCCGAAATGCATCAGCGCGTAGATACTAGCCGCAAACGAACCGTTAAGCCAACGACGACGCTGACCAATAAACTCAGGAGCACCTTCCGGCACATCAGTCTCACCCTTGGAGGACTTGACGTAGGTAAGATGCCACTTGGAGCCAGCCTTGGCGACAAGTTCGAAACACAGGATACGATCCTCGGCCAAGAACATATTCTTCTTGAAAATGTTCATACCCTCGATACCCTTAGGACCAAGCTGCTTGGAGAGGGTGTGATCACCGTGGAAGTACTGCTCGAGAGGACGTCCCATGATAGCGCGGAATCGGTATGCCGAGAACGCACCGGGCAACACACTGACGTATCCGAAGGAACTCTCCAGCGGCTTGTCGAGAATGTTACTGATCTTGTATTCGAAATTCTGAGCCGCGACGAGAGGGTTGACCAGGTTCTTCCACCCCTTACCCAACATAGCGTGAATTTCACCACAAGCACCACCCAAGTCTTTGTCGTTGTAGAAAGCTTCCCAGAGGGCGAGCAGGGACTTGGGACCGGGTTTGGTACCAGCATCGAGCAAGATACAGATCTCAGGGTTGAGGATACGTCCGAAGGCGTTGAAGAGCCATCTGTGGGAGTTGATCTTCTTGCTGTTCTTCTGCTTGAGACAGAACATCATCTGGACGGGTGGGAGAGTGCTGGGACCCTCATCGTGTGGTCGAATCAATTGCTGGTTAGAAGTAACAGACAATTGCGTGGTGTACTCGAACTATGAGGTTGTTAGTGAAGTTCCCAACCCATCGAGAGACTAAACTCACAATATGAGCAACCGTCTCCTTTCCATCAACATCCTTCTTCATGACACCATCCTGGTAAACACCAATGGTAGCTAGAACGTCAAGCGTATCCTTGTCGCAAGGATCGATACCATCGAACACCAAGCAGACAACAATCTTCTGCCACGCAGGGCCACCTTTGTTCCAGAACTCGGACTTCTTCAAGTTGACGATATCTCGGATGTTCTGCATCGCACCGTGGAGCGTTCGGGCCGTAAGCATCTTGTCTTCGTTATAGTAGGTAATCGCAATGAGCAATTCGGTATGTCGGTTGTACATCGCTGGACGCAAATTGTAACCGTTGTGGAGGGTGAACTCATTGGGATCGCAAGTAGCCGCAGTGTCTAGATAAGTTTAGTACTCTCTTCTCCCGCATAGATAATCAGTGTATGCCTACATCTCATGTGCGTGAACTCCTCGCTACCGCCTTCAAGGTCATTACGGTATTTGGCCTGAATGGCGTTCTGAATGGCACTTGGAACAGGGTAGTCGACACTCAAAACTGAGCCCTGCACAAGCTTAACTTTCCTCGTAGCATAGCGGCGAAGGTTCCCTCCCGCAGGAGCCTGTCTCTGCCTCCACGCCTCCGTGGAAGAAGCATCACTCCTCGCGTACGGAGAAGCCACACGTCCTGGAACGCCAAAAGCAGCGGCAGGATTCTCCTGAGTACCTCCTGAGTATGTCGAGCCGGTACTGTATGGGTCCTGGTAGGGAGGACCGTTTTGGATATCACTGGCGTAAGTTTCGTTCAGGCTGTATCCGGAATTCGGTCGAGCGACTGGGGAAGTGCCTCTCTGATGGGGTTCGTCGAAGGGACCGGCGAAGGGGCCAGGTTGGCCCTGGGAAAGCAATGATCGTGATGCATCGTCTTCATTTTGTCCTGCGAGGTTGTATTGCTGGTAACACGGGAAGATTTCCAGTCAGATTCGCAACTCCTTGAAAGTTGGAGAAAGAAAGAAAGTTGAAAGAAGGAATTGCAGGACAGGAAAGAGGATTGGACTCACGCTTCCGGCAGGGATATCTTGGAGACGATGGCCATCGCCGTAGTCAGATGGGGATCCAGAGCCCTTGTAGGCCATGGTAGGAGACTTAAGGGGTAGTCGGTGCCAAAACGAGTGGAAGGGTCAACGAACAAGTCTCCGTCTTCTTTAAAAGGGGGAAGGTCAGCGAAAGGATGAAGCTCAAAGGGAAGGCCTCTGTTGACTACTGGAGAGATCAACGAAGAGGATGAAAGAGATGCCTTGATGGGGGAGATCAAGAAGAGTTTTGTTGAAAGAGAAAAAAAAAAAAAGAGAGAGAGAGAGAGAGAATCAAAAGATGAAGTTGAAAAAAAAAGGAAAAAGTGGCTGAGAGATGATTTGGTGATATTTTCTTTTTTGGGTGAGAGCGCAAAAAGACAGCGAGAGTGAACAGGTGAACACCTACACCTACACCTACAAAACAGAGAGAGAGGAATACGGGGGAAAGATTTGATTTTTCACAGCTTCAGCGAGTCAAAAGGTGTTGAAGCGGTGAAAAAGAGGAGGAAGAGTGATTTTACGTGAACGATGAAATACGATGCCGACGCCGATGGTGGTGATGGTTGATATTTGATGTGATCTTATTCTACATTCACTCCTTTCTATCTCTCTTTCTATCTTTCTTCTCCCTGTCATCCTCTTCCTTTGAGGCTGAAAAGAGACAGTGAGATTGAACATCGCTGTCCCCGAAAAAAGTTGACCAGTGATACTCTCCAACCAGATATACGCACACCACATGATAGAACCATCCGATGAACCAGGTGGATTGCGGAGAGAGAACATCCCGAACTGGTCAACGAACACATCTTCTTCTTCTACTCTTCTGCCTCTCCCTCTCTCAAACAGAAATAATCCCCAAAATGACACTGAGACTGACACCTGAAGAGGAAAATTGCCCATGCCAGGATTGCACCGTGGCCCGTCTCATAAGGCCAAATAAGATGTCCTGATAGGGATTGTCGGCGAGTAAAAGGATCCTCTTGCCTCCTGAATCTTGGAAGAGAAATCTGAATCTGAAACCAGGCTGACGGTTATTCGCCCAGATATTTTTCCTTGACAACCCCTACTCGCGTCGTTCAACTGAAACATGTGCGAACCCTTTCATCTTTCTGGAGAACGGGAGAGGAATCATCGTTGAAAGAGAGGCTCTTGCAGGCGCTGGCGCCTCTCTCATAGCGCAAGTAATAGCGCATAGAGACTATCGTATCTCCCACAATCTATATAGAACCCCCTTACTATTCTCCTCTTCATTCACAAGAACAATCGCATCCATCTCAGCCCTTCCGCCAAACTTCTAAGACAACGTCGCGTCAACCTTCACGTCGACAGGGAATATAAGCAAAAAAGTCCCACTCTTCAGCCCAGAAATTGCCAAATATAGTATCCTTCGGACAGGGAATAATCTCAGACACTCCGCAAGACGCCCACAAGATATCAGGGGGCGGAAGAAAGGAAAGTGGCTCAGTCGGATGGCATCAGCCTCTCTCTTCGTCTTTCTTTCTCTCAACTGCCAGCGGAGAAATCGCAATCCAATCCCCCTGAAATTCAAAAAAAAGTTACCCACACTTCTTCCTTTACACTTTGGCTTTGTGAATCAATGTTAGACTCAGACTTTCTTTTTCCGAGGCGAACACTCGAATCGAACGGGTGCCGGATAACGGCCAGATCAGAGTTACCCTTTCTGCTCTAGCACTGAGAGCAACCTCCCTTTCTCCAACTCGGGGAGTCCGGAAACATCGGTATATAACTAAATAGGGGGATGGCAAATCTCGTCTCTCTCTCTCTTCCGATGAGTTTCTCCGACCGACCGTGTGAACGAAAGCTGAACACGACCGAAGATCACAATGCAGAGCAAAAAAAAAGATTAACTGTCATCAAAAAAGGCAAAAAATAGATGTTCTAGAAGCGCAAAGGCCTCTTACAGTATGTAAAATTTTTTGATTTTCTGATGCTCATCCCCGTTTATCGGTTGCCGATCGGGGGAATATCTTGCTTGGGCTGAAATTTTGATGTTGGTGCTGGGCGATATATATATCGAAGCCATACCTCGCTGTCGCGACGGTCGCACCCTCGTACTGTAGAATAGATAAATAAATCTACGCATACGTTAGAAGGGAATAGGAATTACCTTTCCTCACCTCCCATGGAACTCTTGATCTAGAATCACTAAACTCTCCAAAAAATCCCTCTCCACGAAGAGGAACCCTTACCGTCTAAATAACCCCTCTCCTCTCCGTCGTAAGCAGAAGGTAAAATAAAAAAAGGTAAAAATGCTGTGTCGCCCACCCATCACTCACCTCCAGCAAGCACAGCGTAGCATGTGGACAGGTCAGATGGACAGTGCTGTACACGATGAAAGAACGTTATTGGGATCGTGGCTACGGAGCCTGTACATGTACAAAATCCTCCCAGCGCAGAAATGAGCGGGTGCAGTGGGTGGGTGGTATGTGTATGTGTGTGTGGCCCGGAAACGTGTTCAACACACCATCGAGCAGAGTTTGATGACAGGACTCGGAGTGGTGGAAGTGTGGATAAGGATGGTGTGTCGCGTGAGGACGTCGTGAGGTACTTCAAGTTTGGGTTTGGGTTTGTACATGTAAGATGGGGGATCCGCGGTTCGATGTTCGCTGGCATTTCCTTGGATAAAGGCCAATTATATATATTTTTAAAAACGTTCATCTTATTATTGGGTTGATATTTTCTGACATTTCAACTTGAAGGCGTCAATGTCAATCGTTTGATGAGTTGTCCAGGGCACATGTACATGTACATGTAGCCGCCGACCAGTAGGCGGCCGGCGGGTTGCAGAATGGCTATGTACTTACTGGTTGCGCAACCCCTTGGGCGTTTCGACACGGAGGATGAATAAGGTATTTCAGTTGCCCCCTTGCTTTCACTTCTGGGCGGGCACGCTATGCTCTTAGCATTTGTGAACTCATGAGGACTCCGTTCGTTTTACGAGTAGCCAATGATGGCAGTGGTGTGGATTTATATATAAATCAGGGCCGAGCGGAAATTTGTCCAACAATTTAAATATCTATCATATCCCGCATAACTTCCACAACAGCGACACGCCTTCAGCCCTCCGCAAGGGACATCAGGAACCAGTCCATCCATCCATCTTGCCAATCCGTCATAATCTGCACCAGAATAAGTTTTCGCGCCCGTGGCCCGTTTTGATGTCCTTCGTAACTGGACCAAGGGACAAAAGATCCCCACGTACACCTGTGTCACCGAGCCGCTGGCGAATGGGAACTCCACGACTACTCTCAAGGGTTGAGGCCCTGCGTCCGCGGCCACGCCTTGAGGATCTCTCTGGGACCCTTTGGCTGTAAGGGGTGGGGTGCCGTCTCCGAATGCAAAGTTAAGCGATGTGCAGATGTTACAGGCTTGGCCCACGACGTGGGGTGGGGATGTCTTAAGAATATCTTGCCCTTTCTTTCATGATCGCTTATAGTCAATGAAGGCGTAGCCATGGACGATGTTGATACTCATCGTTGAGGTCCCTGTTATGGTCAATAGGCTTTCCTCTCGAATTGTAGGGATGAGGTTGGATGTGTCCTAGTGAGATCTATCAATGTTGCGAGAGCCGTTAACGTCACTGCCAATGGATCGACTTGACCAAGTGGTTGTCTTCAGATGCATCTATATCCAGGCATCGATGCCAAAACCTTAGAAGTTTCTTCAAGCTTGGTTGGTCCTGCGATCGACGGCATGATAATGACATCCTTTGTTTAGGATGATGGTAACCAAGTCCCACCAGCCTTTCTTGGGTAGATCTTTTGCTTCACCAGGCGCAGGATGTGCCTTGTGAACCCGCGGGAATGCGCCACGAGGCACATCCTGCGGGTTGATGTTATGGGCTTGGTTGAAGCGTGAATAAGGTGGTCGGCAATCCAATTGAGAAGGGGGATCCTTGCATTATTGACGACTGCAGATGAATGACGTAGAAAAGGGATAAATAGGGAAGTTTCTATTCACTGAAGTCGAAGAATGCTCATCTTCGATGAGTGATATCCGTCCAGAGCGGCACATGGAGTGTGTTCTTCACCGAAGCGTATCCGAGCTCGTCTGGGCGTCCCGAGTTGATGTTTCAACTGATGACCCGAGAGATTATTTGGACGTTTGCCGAGAAACAGTTTGATATAGACTAGCCGGGATGGGAGATGAAGCTCGTAATAAGTGAGAGTGCAACCGGAGGAGTTGACGATCGGCAGCAAAGGATCTCTCATCCTCGTTGGAATGATGTCGCTCTGCCTGTGCCGTGGTATGCCCCTTGCAGCACCCACCGCAAGTCTGGTTGAGTGACAGTATCTCATCTCTTCGTCTCTTCATCTCTTCATCGTCTATCCAAGTGTTTGTTTCCTCCTTACTTCTTACTTCTTACTTATTTTTACTCCGTCTTATATAAGCCAAAGAATGTGGAAATTACACATTACACCAATACGACACTAACCGGATCTGGCCAGAGTACCTGTCAATGAATACCGGAAGATGGCTGTGCTTGAACCCTAATTGGCTAGCCGTAAATGAAATGTGTGGCTGTTAACCAATAAAAGTCTCAGCTTTCCCCTTGCGGCTCCAAGAATGGCCCATCCTTGGTGACCCCACTAAGACCAACTAGTACTAGCGTGGTATCACCGTTTTCGTTCCCCTCTCTTTCTTTGCTTTTTCTTTCGTTTCTTTTTCTTCCTTTTTCGTCGTGAGTCTCGCTTTCTTCATTTCTGAGTGAACGAGGCTCTTCTTCAACTTCACTTCCATCACTTCACCACTTCGACCTTCTTCATCCCCTTCACGACCCTCACTGTTTTCACGAAGAGCGCAAAACTCAGCATCGTCGGTTATATACTAGCGACATCTTCATCGACATCTTCATCGACAACTCTCCCACTTTCCGATGCTTATAAACCACCACCTCCCGACCTTCACTAAACCATACCATTGATATACCCTCACGAACCACCATGATCGCTCTCATATAAACAACTCCCCGTGGGACTACGATCGCTCATCATCTTTCACTCGTTTACTTCCTCTTCGCCCTCCGATGATAGTCATCCCCATCCTGATCCCCGTTTCCCGACCTACGAACCTCTATCTTTAGTTTAGCTGTTGACCGGCTCCGCACTCGTTTACTACCCTTTCGCTTACGTTCGCTTTTTACGACTCTTTTTGCTCGATCCATTAACTCTTAGACCTCTCGACATTCATACCCCTTCGAATTATGGCATCTGAAGGTAAGGAACGGCCGTTGGGATCGGATCCTACGCTCGAAGGGAAAGGAACGTCTGATTCTAACCATATCTCTGTAGGCTTCGACCTCGTTGCTCGTGGCTGCATTTCGTGTCCTCCAGCACCTCCCCCGTGCCCAGCATGTGCCAGCGATGAACAATGCACCATCCAAGATCGAAGCTGCGACACCTGTGCCGAGACAATCTGTGTGAAATCCGCGTCATCCGGCAATGACTCGAGCTCAGGAGGGAAATCCAATGCCGGGGCTATTGCGGGTGGTGTTATCGGAGGAGTCGCCTTTGTTGCCATCTTGACCTTCCTCGTCTACTGGTTCTGTATTAGGAAGAAACGGAAGGAATACGAACAACAGTACAGCGAGCAAGCCTCCGAGAAACGTTCCACTGTTGGTGCGAATCGCCAGGCCAGGCAGTCCACGAGATCCATCGCCTCTACCGTCCTCACTCGCGCATCAAACGTGATTCAGATCGCCTACATTCCGGGTGTCACGAACAGGTCTCCTCCCGAGACTCCCAGCACCCTTGTCCCGCCTGTACCACCCGTTCCCGTTACCCCTTTCAACTCTGCCAGGAACTCGACCCTTCTGTCCCCCCACTACGCTCAAGACCAACATTTCTTCATGCCTGGCGATATCCGTGACTCCACGTATTCTGGCATGTCCGATGGCACCAGAAATAGCATCACCCCTAGTCTGGCGAGAAGTAGCGTTGCCACCACTATATACGGCAACAATGCGATCGTCAGCCCAATGCCCGCTCAGCAAGCACTCCGTGGCAAGCCTGCCATGGTTAGCGTTCGATCCGGAACTTCTACCCCTGTTGGCAATGACCAGGCTCCCGCAGTCCCTATGATTACCCAGGCTCAGTTGAACAAGGCCGATGCCATGAGCCCCAGAAGTGTCACCAGTAACCAAAGCTCAATTGTCGCTCGAACAATGGTTGCCCGACCAGTCAATGTCAAAGGTTCTTCTCATACCAAGGTTCCTACCATCGCTGAAGATGGTCCATCCACCGCACCCGCCCAAAACCCACCAAATACTCCCGTTGAATCCCCACATGTCGGTGATTCCACTTTCGACGATAGCTCTTCTGATGGAGAATCCTTGCGTCCTCGCAGATATGGGGACACGGACACCACTCGCAAATCCACTGTACCTACTGTTATCGAAGACTCACCTGCTGTGAAGCAGAGCCCGTTTGCCGACTCACAGGCAGATGCCGTCACTTCTGGATCCTCGACTCTCAACCCCACATCTGCAGCTCAAGGCTCATCACATAGACACCGAGGAAGTCTAGGATCCAACCGTGCGCTGGATGATGCTACGTCTGATATCACCCCAGAGTCGAACAACGGTAAACGATCAAGCATGGGTACCGCACCCTCTCCACTGTCAGCCTCGAGGAGCCTGAGCCCCTTCTCGGATGAGAACGAGGTACAGAAATCATAAGTCTTTGAACGAGCTTATGTTTCAACCTATAAAACAACATTAAAGTGTTCACTTTTGATATACCTGAGGTCACCAACAATCGATCTCACCTAGGTACTCCAGTACCCATCAAAAACTACCGAACACATCCACGGCGGTATCTATATGCGGCGTATAAACCAGGATCGGCGAATTCGGATACGCCCTGTATGAACAACAAGGTTTTTTCTTTTATCATATATCTATCCATCTATCTCTTATGTCTTTTTGTTTTCTATCCCAAGCTTCGGACATGAATGCTTTTGTAATTGGCAATGGTTAGGGTTGTTTCCTTTCTTGGGGGTTTGGTTGTTCGATCTATTTATCTCATTGTTGTTTTAAAATCTATATCTCTATCTCTATCTCTCTATATTTACCCCTTTCTCGTCTCACTTGTTGGGACTTACTCTTACCCGTTCCTCGCAGTGTGTACTGTTTGGCCGTTTCTTATCTTGGGTTCCAAACCCCCTCTCACCTCAGCGGATTGCTGTTTATTTTTGGATGTAGTTTTACAATGGCCAGACTTGGTGACTACTGACTGTCACCGAGTATAGACGGAGGCCAGAAGAAAGAAATTACAAAAATATATAACTTGTTGATTGCATGACATCCCTAAGAACTCCATTGCTAGTACATTGCTACATCGTTTAGATAGAGTACATGATCAGTGGTAGTTATCCCTGGTAGTATGAAAAAAGCAAAACCCAACCATCCATCCACCCACCCGACGCTTATGATAAAAAAGATCGCAAACAAAAACACGCTGAGCAAAGAGTATGTACTCCCTCACCTCACCCCTCTCCTCTTCCTCTTCCCCTTCTTCTCCTCACATATCTCCCCCCACGCATCCTCAAAAACCGTCTTCTTCCTCCCAACATGTCCCTCCAAAAACTTCATATCCCTCACCACCTCCATCGCGCCCGTCCCCAACCTCACACTCTTCCCCATAATAATACACTCCGACACCCCCTCCACCAGATCCGCCCTGCCCGCCCCCCCAGCATCAAACAAGTGATCAGCCGTCTTTTCAAACGAAGCAAGCTGCAGAACCGAGTCCCGCATCTTCGCGAGCCCAAAGCGCGTTATACCCAGAACGTCACCCTTGTACGTCATCACGTCCGCGAGGAGCTGCATATGCCGAGGATCGATACCCATGTCGTTCATGACTTCGCTGATTTCGTGGATGATGGTTGTCCGCGCGGCTTCAATGCCGAGCACGTCGCGGGTTTCCATGATGTTGTTTGTGCGCGTGTGGTGGCCCGCCACGCCGTCGGTTATCATGCAGGCTTGGAGGCCATAGCCTTCGACGAGGAGGGTGTTTGTCGTGCTTGTTTCGTCGGTGCGGATGATTGCTCGGTGGGCTTGCGGGTGGCCTAGGACTTGGATGGTGGGGAGGAGGCGTTTTAGGTGTTTGAGGCGGATGTAGGGATCTGAGCCTGTGGCTGCTTGTTCTGTTTTGGAGAGTTTGGCGTTCGGGCTCTGGTCTACGAAGATGTGGATGTGCGAGCCGAAGCAGCGGAATTTTAAGTCGCCTGATTTGAAGCGTTTGTGGCGCTTTATTGCGTCGAGGACGGTTTGCAGGGTTAGTTCCAGCTGGAGTTTTTTGATGGTGGAGAAGTCGATTTTTATGCTTATGTAGGCTTCTGACCCGGCCCAGTCTTCTTCGATGTAGTAGATTATGTCGCGGAGGAAGGTCTTTTCGATGCGCCCCTTGACGATGCGTGCGGCGCGCACTTCGTTTTTGGAGACGAGTTGGCAGGTTATTACTGGTGTGCTGATTTCTTTGGAGGCGTTGATGATTTCTTTGATACGTGGGACACCCTGGGTGATACTCATGCCGGCGACACCGGCGAAATGGAAGGTTTTCAGGGTCATTTGGGTTCCTGGTTCGCCGATGGATTGGGCGCCGACTGCGCCGACGGCGTGGCCTGGTTCAACATGGGCTTTCTTGTATTTTGTGAGGCAGGAAGAGATGAATGTTCTGAGGGTCTTGGATGTGAGTTTTGCAGTGTGGTCACGGCCTTTTCGGCTGTAGGGGCTGTCTGCTCGGACGTATAGTAGCCTGTCAGCCTTGATCTTGACGTAGTCTTCGACTGACTGAAGGAAGTCTCGAGCACTTTCGTGCTGATCAATGCCGTGGTCGCTCCTATCCGTGTACTCCAAAGCATTGCCGTTGAGATCGCTCCTGGTCAACTTCGCCCTTTCAACGGAAAGAAGCTCTTCACACAACTCCATGATCTCGGTTCGAGAAAGACCCTTGTCATCATTTTCAAACGTTGTCGACTCTGCGTGTGTAAAGGTTCGGTCAAAGTGGACTGGCTTCGCTTTACCCTCCATATCCACAGGGTCCAGCTTATCATCACCATACTGAAACTGAACGATATTGTCAGACGAGTTCTTGACCGTATTGTCATACCTCATCGATAGATCCTCTAGGGACTTCATGAGTCGACGAGACATGTATCCAGTCTCTGCAGTTTTAACAGCTGTATCGACCAAACCTTCTCTCCCAGAAATAGCATGGAACAAGAATTCCGTCGGCGTCAACCCAGAAAAGAAGCTGTTTCGGACGAAACCTTTAGACGGAGGGTTTCGAGCGTTCTTCGGGAAGTGAGGAAGTGTTCTATCCTGGAAACCATCCTGCACACGCTGTCCTCCAATAATCTGCTGTCCGACGACAGCCACCATCTGGGACACGTTGATACTGGAACCTTTCGATCCAGACGTTGCCATGATCAAAGGAGCGTTCTTCCGACTTAACTCAGAGATACAAACATCACCAGCCTGCTGACGGACTTTACTTAGGATTCCAGAAATCTGGGCTTCCATAGTCTGTTGCTCGTCGCATCCGGGTGCCTTTTCAAGGCTTCCATCTCGGAATTTGATAATAACCTCCTCGCAATCGGCATACGCTTTCTCAATTAGCTGTTGCTTGCTTTCTAGAAGCTGTTTACCGGGGTATACATCCGTAATCCCGATCGAGAAACCCATATTTCCAAACCATCGTGCGGAAAGCCTAGAGAGCCTGTTCATACCCTCCGCGGCAACTTCAGGCCCGTAATCTCGCAGCATAGCATAGAAAACGGAGTCTTTCTTTCCAGAACCAATCGTAGACTTGTCCATAACACCGCACATTATCTCGGAATTTCGGATACAAAGCCATCCATCGTTGGGGTCAAGGTCTCGTGGATAGCCCTGGGCGGGTTTGTATTCTCGACATGCAGCATCGAGGTTAACGAGGACAGGAGAATCCTTGTTTGGCCTCATAAGGACGTTGAACACTTGTTTTCCAGTCCACAACATCTGGGGCTTGAGGACTGCTGGGGGAGGTAGATCGAGGTGTGTGCCGAACCGTAGCATGTACATGCAAATCTGCGTGAACGTTCGACGGTCGTAGAAATTGTCTTTGCTGCTCAGAAGATATGCAGCAGTGATGAAATCCTGGATGGCCGAGATAATTGGCTCTCCGTTTTTGGGAGTAGCCAAGTTATTCTTCACTCCCATGAGTTCCATAGCTTCAGCTCTGGCCTCTTCGGTCTGCGGGACGTGTAGATTCATCTCGTCACCGTCAAAATCTGCATTGTAAGGATTGCACACACACTCATTGAGTCGGAACGTCCTATGCGGCCTGATTTTTGCAAAATGACTCAAGATACTAAGCTTGTGGAGAGAGGGTTGGCGATTGAACAGGATGACGTCCCCGTCCTCGAGATGTCGCTCAACAACATCACCCTCCTCCAGTTGCTGTGCCATTAGGTCAAGGTTTCCGTACTTTAAGAAAGACTTGAAGTTTTGCGAGCCCTGCTTCAAGATGTAGTTTGCGCCTGGCCACTTCTTCATCCCGTTCCTGACTCTTTGCCTCAGCTTTTCCTTGTTGTATCTTGATACCACTTCGGGGTATGTCATATTCTTTGCCACAAGTTCAGGGACGGCGACTTCGTCAATCTGAAGATTAGGATCGGGCGAAATAACTGTACGTCCTGAGAAATCGACACGTTTTCCAGATAGGTTCCCACGAAATCGGCCTTGCTTTCCCTTCAGTCGTTGGCAAAAACCCCGAATGGGCTTTCCAAAGTCCGCCTTTTGCAAACCAGGTACATCACTGTTGATATAGACCGCAATCTGCAGTTGCATATAATCCCAGCACTCTATAATGGTCTGAACAGGAGCACCCTTGGTGAGCGCATTTTTGAGATTAATATTGCTCTGGATTATATCTCCCAGCTTAGCCGTAAGATCATCCTCTGTACTGGCTGCTTCTTGGCCGACAGACGGCCGAATGCAAACAGGTGGTGCCGGAATATACTGCCATAAGAACATCTCCGGACGTGTCTCATCGGGATTCAGGCCTAGAAGCTCGCAATCAGATCGCCTGATGCGAAGAAATAGTTTCAGTACCCGCAACGGGTTGAGATCATCCTGTGCTTTCTTGACATGTTTCTCAATGTCGGCATTGGATTTCTTGGCCTCTGCGAATGATGCGTCAAAGACAACTTTGCTTGGTGGCGGGATTTTCTTGACCGAAGCAGAGTTATTGAATGCGCGAAACTTGTCGTGAGTTATCTTCAAAGCACTGTTCCCAGTCTTTTTAACCACCCCGTTGACTGCACCACAATTATCGCAATGGCGAGTCTTCCGACACCTCTCGTTGATTCTCTTATTTATTTGCATCCGTCTCAAGTTATCTATACCAGGCCTGCGTATCTCACGGAGGAAAGTGCGCCGTTCCGCCTCGGGGAGAAGTATCCGGGAACAATCCTGTCGCACAAAAATGAGCATGGGTTATAAACGTACACTCCGCGCGCAAAAACATACCTTGCATATCTCCTGTAGAATACTGATGATGCGCTTGAAGTAACCGACATGAAAGGCCGGGAGAACAAGCCTCACATGGCCGAAATGTCCGTTGCATAGCTGCATAGAACCACCGCAGGTATCACAGGTTCCCGACTTATTGGATATTCCCATCCGCCCATCGAGAGGTCCGTTCGAAATGACATTTCGGTTATTCTCGAGGTCGAATAGTTTTCTGTCGGAGACTTCAACGACTGCTTGCCCGACGATATCTTGATTGGACCTATGGGAGGAAGGCATAGCTGGTTAGCTTTAGTTCTCGAATAGGATGGAAAAGAAACACCATACAGGACTCCAAATTTTATTTCCTTGATGACCTTCGGAACGCGATCCACGACCTGGGCCTTGCCCAGGTCCACCGGCGCAGCTTCTGAGGGCTGCATCTGCATCGCACTGGTCATAGGAGGAGCATGACTAGCAGCTATGACGGTTGAACGGCGAAGGGAAAACAGCTCTTGGTTGGAGGGTAGCGGTAGAATAATTCGGAGCGTTCTTGAGATAGGTTCAGGGTCTGTTAATTGATGAGCAATATACTGTAGAGAGAAGAAGAATTGGTTGTTTAAGTCGAAGAGTTGCAGTTTTGCTTAGAGTCATAGATATTTAATATGGTGGGGTGGTTGGCGACGAGAGATCGATTTTTTTTCTTCTTCCGCCCCGCCTGCCATACACAAAAATCAACGACAAAAAAGATCTACGAGAACGGCTACGCGACAGCTCGTTCGAGTCCACGATTTATACTAGAAGGAAGCAATAGATTGATTAATTAAATTCATTTGGTTTATACAAGCAACCTTCCCATGCGCCCCTCAGGTCTATTATTGTACAATATTTATACATATTATCTCTATTTTGCCAAAAATGCTTGGAATGCCTTGTGCTCAATAACCACATTCCCAACGGCCTTGAGTCTCTTCCTTCCTTCCTTTTGCTTCTCCAGCAGTTTCTTCCTTCGAGTAATGTCACTGGCATGGAGCTTCGCCAACACGTCTTTGCGGAACGGCTTGACAGTTTCTCTCGCGACGACTTTCCGACCCACGGCGGCTTGGATGACGACCTCGAACATCTGCCGGTCAACATGTTCCTTGAATTTGGTAACCCATTGCCGTCCGAGTCGTCCGGCCTGGCTGTGGTGCACGACTCTGGAAACCGCATCCACGGGTTCCTTGTTGACGAGAAGCTGGAGCTTCACGATGTTGCTAACTCGCCAATTGGATTCTTCATAATCCAAGCTTGCGTACCCCTTCGTAGACCCCTTAAGCTTCCCGAAGAAGTCATCCACAAGCTGCGCCATCGGCAACTGGTACTTCAAGATCACCTGTGTTGCAGTGAAGAACTCTAGGCTTTGCTGCTCACCACGATTGCCTTCACAGAGTTCGATGACCTTGCCGAGGTACTCTTCCGGGAAAGTAATCGTAGCGAGAATAAAGGGTTCCTCTAGCTTCTCAACCTTCATGCGGACGTTATCTTCTTCTGGGAAGTGTGCTGGGTTGGTCACGATGGACTCAGTGCCATCCTTCCACGTCACTTTGAACGGAACCGTAGGTGGCGTGATAATAATGCTCGTATGATGCTCCTGGAGTAGGCGGTCCTGGAAAACGGAGCAATGGAGGGTTCCAAGAAATCCAAGCCGGAACCCAGCCCCCAAAGCCTCGGAGGACTCTTTCTGTACCACGACGCTTCGGTCGTTCAGAAGTAGCTGGTTTATACTCTCCTCGAGATGCGGGAAGTCACTCGCATCCACTGGATAAGCTGCGACGAAAACCATAGCTTTCGGTTCCTCGAATCCAGGTAGCGCCTCCACCACATTTTCAGACCCAACTTTCGTCAGAGTATCTCCAATCTTGGCCTCCTTGATACGCTTCATCCCGGGGTTGAAGTATATGTAACCCACTTGTCCCGCGCGTAATACTGTTTGTGGTGTCTGATCCGGATACATCATTCCAACTTCCCCTACGTAATACTTGAGTCCCGTTGCATAGGAGATAACTTGATCTCCTGCACGGAGCTCGCCATCGAAAACCCGAACAAGTAGAATGACACCCTTGTAGCTAGAATACCAAGAGTCGACGAGGAGTAATCGGAGCGGTTTCGTATGGTCACCAACAGGCCTATGTCAGTCACAATTAGCACCGTAATGATGGGGTAGATTCCCTCAATTGACTCACGCAGGTATCTTCTCAACGACTGTTGGCAACAGTCTGTCAACGTTAACGCCAGTTTTAGCCGATACCATGAGAGCTTTGTCCGGGTTCAGTTCGAAGGAGTTCTGTATCTGCTCCAACACTCTGTCGGGCTCAGCAGACGGGAGGTCGACTTTATTAATGACAGGAACCAGTTCGAGACCCTGCGCAAATGCAAGATAGAAGTTCGCAACAGTCTGCGCCTGAACCCCCTGACTGGCATCAACGAGTAGCAAAGCTCCTCCACAACTGGCGTAACTTCGAGAAACCTCCGCGCGAAAGTCCACATGGCCAGGTGTATCGACGAGGTGAAGAAGATAGTCCTCTCCCTTGTAGTTGTAGAGCATACTGCATGTCTGCGCCTTGACAGTAATCCCTCGCTCACGCTCAACATCCAACTTATCCAAAACTTGCTTGTTGGACCCCGGTTCTATCGTTCCCGTGAGCTCGAGGAGTCGATCCGATAGCGTGCTCTTCCCATGGTCGACGTGGGCAACAATGCAAAAATTCCGATACCGTTCAATTGGAATAGCAGCAACTCGTTTTTCGAGGTCCGTCATGGGCTTTGCAGCACCGGCCGCACCCCAGGCTCGGGAAACGCTGAAATGGCGCACGATTTCATATCGTCGGATCGGAGGGCGGTATAATATTCCCGGAGGGCTTTTCCAAGCTGTGGTCAGCCACCGGACTGACTGCAGACATCCTCGCATCGGTGCATCTGCATGAAGGTACAGCAGAGCTCTTCACATCTGTAGTTCTTTTCGTCTTGCGTTCGTCGAAGTCGAAGATTTTGATGAAACTTTTTTTTACTTTTTCATTAAGATGCGGCTCTGCGGGAACGAAACGGAGCTTATTGCTGTAGCGACCAAAAAGAGTAAAAAGAGTAAACATTGAACATTCACTCATCAAGCATCGACGACGAGAGCATCATCTTCTTAAGAAGGAATCAATTACTATCGAGAACCTGTCCATCGAATCGCTATCACAAGATGTCTGCTGAGAAGGATAAATCAAAGGTGCACAAGCTGTCCCTGAAAGGTGAGCCTCCCATAATTCCCCCACCTTTAAGTCGCAAAGACCTCTGCTAACAAAAGCGCAGGGTCATCGAAGCTCGTTGCTGAGTTTGTGAGTACTACGCGCCTTCGGATGGAAATGGGAGCTGCTGACAATTGAAAGTTTGAATACTCAATCAATTCTATACTGTATTTCTCCACCACTCGTCCTTTTTCGAAGCTCAACTAATGTTTGCGAAGCTTCCAACGAGGTGTATACCCCGCAGAGGATTTTTCAGCGTAAGTTTTCCGGGCGTTTAATTGGAGTTGGAAAGGCTTGTGCTAATCGTCTGTTAGGGTTAAGAAATATGGCCTCAATATGCTCGGTTCGACTTCTTAAACCGCATTCTCGCGCTTCCACGCTGACGATTTCCAGTATCCTCCGATGACCAAGTCAAAGCCTATATCAAGAAGATCATGTCACAATTGAACAAATGGATGATTGGCGGAAAGATATCAAAGCTAGTGGTTGTCATTACGGACAAAGAGACAGGCGAAAATGTTGAACGTTGGCAGTTTGACGTAAGGATACCATGGGGCTGCTCTTATGGCTGCGACTAATAACGGGTTTTAGGTACAAATATTCAACAGGCCATCTCGGAGCAAATCGTCGAAGCAATCGACCGACAAGGAGAATGCCAGTCCAGCGTATGCCTGCCTTCCATCTTCCCCGAAATCGAAGCTAACCCCATTAAAGTGGAGGAGACGTACCCCCAGAAAAGACGGAGAAAGAGATCCAAGAAGAAATTCAGGCTATTTTCCGACAGATAACCGCTTCCGTCACCTTCCTACCCGTTCTCGACGGCAACTGCACCTTCAACGTCCTCGTATACGCAGATGCAGACTCGGACGTCCCCGTGGAATGGGGTGATAGCGATGCAAAGGAGATTGAGAACGGGGAGAAGGTGCAACTGAGGAGTTTCAGCACAAGTAACCACCGTGTAGATACTCTTGTTAGCTACCGGTATGTTTGGCGCGATATAGATGTACCCCTTTCTTGGTATTCTGGAAGCTTTGACTAACGGTGCTTTATGCAGACTAACTGACTGAATGTTAATTTCATGTTTAACGCAAATTGCGGGAAGCTAGGCGTTCATATTGGCTGGATTATTTTCAAGGAAATTGTATCTTGGGCCCGGTTTAACGAATATTGCACGGTACCTCAAGATGTTTAATGCACAACGAAATGAGTGGCAGGTTTATGTCTCCTTACATCCTACTATCTATACGGATGTGCGCTTGATCTGCAGGGGTAAACACTATACTATATCTATTCTCTATCCTTTGAATATGAATTCTCTATATCATCAACATTCACCTCGCTCGTGGTCCCCCTTCCCAAAATACCAAGGCAACCCCTCCATCATAGGAAATAGCTCATTACCCCCTTCACCCCCTTCACCACCATCCCATAAAACCAACCTCTCAACAACAGGCTCTAACCCTTTCCCAACGAAGACACCCGGCCCCTCCCACCCCCTTTTCCTCCGTTTCTCTCCCAAGTCGCCCCCAACACCATACCTATCCTTCGCCCACAGCCCAATCCCTCTCTTCAACTCCCCCTCAACCAAAGATTCAGGAGACGTAATTTCCGGAGGGGGATTTATCCCGATTAGTCTCGCTCTATCATCCAATCCATCACTCGGCTCCTCCTGAGTACGAGGAACCCACCCAATAGCAGGAAGATGAATTTTCAAAAACCTCTCTCGTTTAAACTCGTGAGTTATAATCGTCATGCGGCTCGGGTATGCGCCGGTATACAGCCGAAAACGAAGTATTGAAAACAGAACGTTTTGATAAGAGTCTGTTGCGTGGGTTTCGGTTATGATTATCCTCCCTGTCAGGGCGTTTTTGGAAAAGAAATTGTTTTCTTTGGCGAGGTTCTGTTTAGGGCACAGGTTGGTGAGAAAGAGAGTTTCGAGAAACGGGTCCTACAACATACGTAATATGACTGTGCTTCACTTAGATCTGTTAGATGCTGCTTTGTACGGCCACTTTTTAAACGAGTCACATCAGCAATGTGGTCTCTAAGGGCCCCTTTTCTCAGGGGACCAAGTACTGCGGAAAAAGTGCCACTACGAACCCTGAGAACACGAGCACAGCATCCTTAGAAGATTCCAGGGCATCAAGCCCAGCTTTGATATGCTCAATAAACGTGGGTGTCTCCCCGCTTTGAAACGGTTCGATTAGCCTTTGGGTTGATACTGTTAGCGGTATGAACGGGCTCACCCGGTGGGGGGTAGAGAGAGATAGTTACCATTCACCCTCGGAAACCCCTCTCGTAGGGCCACCTGCATAGATTGCATGGCAACAGACGATAATGACATGATTGAGATCTGCTCGATGGTTTGGGGTTTGGGATTCCATGTGTCTTTGAGAGGTGGTGGGGGGAGATACTGAACGTTGATGCTTGGTAGAAGGTGTACCAGAGTTGTACCAGAGTTGAGATGAGGCTACAATTGTCTCCCCATACGAGATATTGACCAATAATCCGGATATTGAGAGATTTATGTATCTTGATTATTTCACTAGGGGTAAGGTAGATAGTGTACACGCTTTCGCTAATGCTGGATAAGGGATTGACATGATAAAAGAAAAAGACGAATATTGAGACAGCCGACCGACCAGATGGTGTGAAGAGGGTAAAAACAGGCAGGAAAAATGCTATCCCGATGTTCCGAGCTGATGCTAAAACAAGAAGACCCCATCCCATACTATCCTGCCGAGAAAGAAAAAAAAGGTAAATGTCTCTTCCCATGTGTGTGTTGTGTGTAAAAGTAAAAACTCCAAAGATGAAGGCGATCTACTCCTCGTTTGAGAACGATATAATGCCGGGCGAATAAATAAGGGTATCGATGGACGCGTTGTGTAAAGAATGGGAACCCAAGGAGCTAACTCAGGGGATCGTGACGGAATGTGCAGTCGTCTCCCTTTAGGCACTTGCCTTCTTTCCAGTACCTGCAAGGGACTAAACCAGCTTTAGGCTGTAGGGAATTGTTAGCTTGCTTTCGATATACTTGTAAGTAGAGATGTGCACGAACATGTTTCTTTTTATAACAGTGGTTGGGGTTATGGCCCTCGCCATTCATCCTTGGGCGTTTGTTGTAATTATACCCATCGTAGCTAGGCCCGTCGAAGTTCCGCTTACGTTCAGGTTCCTCATAGCGGTTCTGCTGCGGCTGGTGCTGCGATTGCTGGGGCTGTTGTTGCTGTTGCCCAAAGCCGAACTGTTGATTTCCAACTGGCGTTGCGTTCGCATTCGTCATCTGAGATAATAGGGCAGCGAGGTTGGGTTGTTGGTTTCCCTGTCCTTGGCCCTGCTGCTGCTGCTGGCCTTGCTGGAGATTCGAGGGTTGTTGCATTTGATTATGCGCGTTCATGACGGCTAGAATCTTTTGAAGATCCAACCCTGGGGCAGCGGGAACCTGTGCAGCTGGAGGGGCTTGAGAAACCGGTGGATTTTGTGCCATTTGCGGTTGGCTTTGGTTGCGGAAGAAATCGAATGTCTTTTCAAGGTCGGAAACAGGAGGCTGCGGTGGTTGTTGCTGTTGCACCGCTGGCTGCTGCTGTTGCTGCTGAGCCGGTTGCTGGATCATTTTAAGGAGAGATGTAATGTCAACCTGGCCAGGGTTGGGAACTGGTGGAGCAGGCTTTTGTGGATTTCTGGCAGCGAAATATTGAGCTTGTCGGCGCTACATCGAAGATGATTTCTTAGTAAAGAATATAATTTGAGCGATAGGAATAAACTAACCTGTGTTTGGTCTGCAGGTTCACCGAAAGAAGTCTCTGCCGAAGCGGTGGTCTCCATGGCTGAAGCTGGTGGCTCCTTAGGGGAGCTGGGAACATCGGCAGGTGATGTGTAGAAGACGGCCAAGGTGTTAGTTTCACGCTGGTCTTGGGCCAGCTTCTCAGGACTCTTCGGTTCCTGGATACCACCGCGCTTGCAAAAGTTTCTATTTCGTTCTTCAGACTCCATCTCGCTAAAATCGATTTCTGTCATAGTGTTAGTATCTGTGTTTCGACCTGATATATGGCGGGATAAATGCCTACCTTGGGGTGTTGCATATGGATGCAATGCCTCCTCGCGACCAGCTCCATCTTCATCATCCTCATCATCTAGATCCTTGTGCAACTTGAGCATTCTGCCCTCACCACCAACGTCACCAACATCACGCATCATACTATCATCGTGGCCCAGCTCCTCTTCGGGATCGTGAGTAAATAGTCGAACCTCAGTAAGTTCTTCGTCCGGTTTCCAGCTGACCCGCAGCTTTCTACGCTCTTCTTTCCGGAGTCGCTTTTCGCGCTCTTCATCTGTTTCGGGGGGACCATCGTCGACGGGTTTGGCAGACACTTCTTCCTTCGGCTTGCTCAAGTCTGCCATAGTCTCAGCAAACGAGAAGGCAGGCGGCTTAGGCGCGGGGGCAGGTGCGGGTCCATCCTTCTTCTCAGTGGTGGAACTACTGACGTCAGTATCATACACTCGCAGCTTAAATTCGATATATTTGTACCTTTCTTTCTCCTTTTGTGCGGCTGCGCGAGCAGCATTGGACGTTCCAGGCTTCTTAGACGCAGACGTGAGGCTGGTGAAAAGACTTGGCGTGGGCTTGGGCGTGACCATGTTGGCTTTTGGTCGAGCGTTGGCGGGATTCACATTGGTCTGCCCTGGTTTCGTTTCTTGGTTGCCATCCGCCGGCCGTTTTGCGAGGGTCTTGGGAGCAGGTTTGCCTTGTGAGGTGGACACAACTCTTTTTGTTGGAGGCATCCCATTGCTCTCTCCATCTCGGGGACGTTTGGTTCCCATAGAATCAATACTCCGCACATTAATTACTACCTGCGGATTGGTACCAATTGTGCCAGGAGTATGTTTATTGGAGGTAGTTTTGGGGGCTGCCTTTTCCTTTGCAGACTCATTCTTTCTCTTTGTAGCGGTAGCTGCGTTATCCAGGACAACTTGTGCCAGCTTCTTGGTAATCTCGCCGGCTTTCTTCACGAAACGATTAAGAATCTTGTCATTCTTAGTCTTCTCTAGCATAGCCTGATCCATGGTAATAAAGCGAGTCATTAACTAAAAAGGGGTTTGTTAGTGATGTGCACCTACATCTTGGATAGCATAAGACTTACCTTTAGGATATTCCTGGTTAATTGACCATCGCTGTCAGACGCAGTGTGCCGATCTAAGAGGAAGGAGTAAAATGCGGAGACGGTAATCGGATGCTCTCCAAATCTGTGCAGAATTATAAGCATGTAACTAGGTAAAGAGATTTTAAACGCAGATGTGTTATAGAATAAGTGCCGGTACGCCTAAAGACTCCTTGAAAATGATTGACCTCTTAGGGGTATTAATGTATGTAGTTCAAGACGAGCTGGATTATACCAGAGATCTCCATATATTATAGCCACTAAATTGATAGGGCTTTTGAGCTTCGCATATTTACCACGTCCTGGTTCAAATCTGGTAGATTCTAGACAGAGGCGTGAAAATTCTTGCTTATCGCTTTTATTATGTTGGAGGGTTGATTTCATCCAGAAAATCATGATTCTAATATTGTATCCCCATCTCTTTCCACGACTATAGTGATGACGGCGACAAATGTTTGGAGGGTTAGGGTAAGCTAGGAAATAAAGTAAAACATACCTTGCGACAAATGCCGGATGGCCATACTCGAGAGTGGTGTTAATAATCAGGTCCAATAAACGTCGTTGGAAGATGACATCCTTTTTAATGGAAGGAATTTTGTCCTCTTGGTTTTGATTCTCCGCCACCTTAAGAGCCTCACTACGGGTCTTCCACGTGTCCCTCACGCTTTTTATTGTATCTGAGAAAAGTATCATTGCGTTCTTGACAGCAGAACCGGGGGGTTGCTTGTTGCGTGGCCACCAAACTGCTTTTTGAGTGTCATACTTGATACCACCTTCGGGGTCTTGGGGGCGTGCTGGTGGTATTGGAGAGGGCTCATCCATCTCAACCTCGAGCTCAGAGTCGGAATCTTCAGTTTCTGAGCTGCTCGATGATTCTTGAGAAGCCCTTTCATGTTTTACAGTAGGTTTGGGATCTTTTTTCATACGAATCTCAGCTTGCTTGATCGGCTTCTCCTTCTTCACACGCTTTGGCGCAGGTTTCTCCATTTTCATAACCCCGGAAACACCTATTGTTATCTCAGGTTAGTCAAGCAAATGGTAATGCAAGGTTATTAGTCTTACCATTGCCAAGTAGTTGTTGGGTGGACATTTTATTGGAAGTATCCGGTACCAGTCCTTGAACTGGGGTAGGTTGTGGCTGGGGTTGCAAATGTTCCCCATTCCGCATTTGAAAATTTCTGTTAAGTGTTAATCTCCATTACTTGAATGTGAGGCATAGTTTTAAGACGGTTTACTCCTTACCTTTCAAAATCTGTGGGATTCACCATAAAGAACTCATTCTGGGCGGTCTCTTGCGGAACAATTTGACGTTGGGGAGCGGAAAGAAACTGTGGGTCGATAGTGTGCTGAAAAGATGAGTTTGCGGGTTGATTTTGATAGTTATTTGGAATATTCACGGGGCCTCCCTAATTGTTACTGATGAGTCATCTATTCATTCACACATTAGAGCGAGATAAACATACTTGAATATTCCCATGTACGGGAGCAGGTGAGTTATAAGAAGGCATTGGACTTTGCAGCGCATTAGGAGTGATAGTGGGCTGCCGATCCACCTGCCTCTGCAAAACTGGAGCACCGCGCTGGTTAAAGTTCTCAGTAGGAATTCCGGGATTTGCGTAATAGGCCTGAGGTTCAAATTGATATGGCTGGTACGGAGGAGGAGTGTTGCTTGGTTGTGAGTCGAAATGTGTTTGGCCTTGAGTGAAATGATGCTGTACACCGTACTGCGGAATTCCGAAGTTCTGAGGTTCTGCAGGCATGGCAGGTTGTAGTGGAGCTTGCTGTTGCCAATTCTGAGGAGGCTGAGAGTAGAGGCCTTGGTCTTCCTGCGGCGTCTGGCCCCTGAAAACCGGATGTTCCCAACCTATGCCGAATGGTTGTTGTTCTGAACCGGAACTGTACAGAGGGTTGATTCCATTCCAATAGTCACCGGAGAAGGGAGCTCCATTTTCAGCAGGGCGAGGTTCATTAGGGGTTGAAGTAGATTCCATGTTGTGCGTTTTGGTGAGTAGATTTGTATGTAGAAGGCAGTTGGCGGTAGTATGTATCACGTGGTCTGCTGGAAGAGGATATGGTCCGTGCTGATTCAGGGTATTGCCGCTTTAAACCCTAACCACGTGATTGAATGCCACTTTAACAATTCTCGGAACGGAACATCAATAGGGGTGGGTCCTGTCCGAAAGAGGTTTAGGTGACCTTGCGGCCTTTTTTTCGCCTGCAGCAACTTAGGCAGATAATAATCCCCGCTTAAGAGAGAGAGAAAGTGAGAGAGAGAGAGAACCGTAAGGGATGGTCGGCCACCCCTGGGTGTTGTAAGAGCCGCAAAAGAAGTCTGTAAACAAATCCAGGCCAACCTGTAGTGTAGTGTAGAGCGTGTCTGTCGTTGCTGAGGGTTCCAACACGCGCTGCGACAGCCTCCCGAAGGTGACAGATTCTGTCGACTTTAAATCAAAACTTTCAGCAGAAAGAGATCAAGCGGACACAATACGCCGTCGTGTACAGGATACTTTTTTCAAATCCTCCATAGATGTAAAACCACCGTCCTTGACTTGTCTGAGTTCTTCCTCTGTTATACCTCCTGCTGTCTCTCAATGCCCGTTCTGTCCTTCAGTCTCAGTCCGTCCCTTTGTATCCTCCAAAACCATTCCTCGGGGACCTCCCAGCTTCAAACTTGTCTTAAAATCAAACAGGAAAAGTCCTTAGGCTCTGATACAAGGAGTCGCTCTCAGACTTCAGCTTAGAGGTATAGTCATTCGCTTTACGATGATGATGGGGTCGCAGAAGGATGGAAGGGGGATGATGATGTGGTTTGCGAAGGTGAGAATCTTGCTGGCGAAGTTGGGTTTGAGTTAGATGAACTAGTCTTGTTTTGGTCTGATGTCACACGTGATATAATTAGACGGTTTGTCTTGTTTGTCTTGTTTGTCTTGTTTATGTCAGCATGATATTTCGAGATGTTGAGTGTTCGATTTCATTACGTCGACGAGGTCGAGGCAGAAGAATAACTGATGATCAGAGAACAGTGAAAATGAATCGATAGTAGATTGCGATACTATTCAGCTGAAGAATGCCTGATCTCCAAACCATTGTTCCGGCGTGTTATGATCTCTCTTTGTCCTAAGATTCCCCGATTGAACACGAAGCTGCTACCTCCGATACTATGGCTTCCCACACGATGTCTTTAAGAGACCGCCAGGTCGGTAGGTGATTTCGCATCGCTTAATGAGTACATCTACGGAACATAGGGCTAACCCGTTTCTATAGCTTCCATCGAGAAGATCCTCAACCTCAACCACGATGCGCCACACGTCTCAGATTCCCATGACCCTTCCGCAGCCAACGGTTCACGCTCGACACCTATATTAAACGAAGACGGCGACCCTATTTGGAAAGTTTTGGTCTTTGACAACCTAGGGAGAGATGTTGTTAGCAGTGTGCTGCGAGTCAGCGACCTGCGACAATGGGGTGTTACGATTCATTTGTATGTTCCCCGTACTCCCCTTTATCTGGAATAAAGTCGCGCCCAAGCTTTAGATACCTGGAACTGACCGAGACAAGAAACATTAATTCTCCCCGATATCCTATTCCCGATGTCCCCGTCCTCTACCTGGTGGAGCCCACCACCGTTAATATCCAACTCATCACATCCGATCTCTCAAGGGGCCTATATACGCCTGCCTACGTAAACTTCCTCTCATCAGTCCCACGCCCGATATTGGAGGATTTTGCCTCACAGATAGCTACGACTGGAACCTCTGAGAATATCGCTCAGGTGTTTGACCAGTATCTAAATTTCATTGTCGCGGAACCGGACCTATTCAGCCTGGGGATGGGAAATGACACATACTCGGTAATAAACAGTGCGCAAACAAAGGACGAGGACCTAGATGCCGTTGTGGATAGAATTGTAAGCGGGTTGTTTAGTGTCTCCGTCACGATGGGTTAGTAAAACGCTCCGTTGGGAAGTGTGTCTGCTAATATCGGCTTCAGGAGCAATCCCAATTATACGATGCCCTAAAGGTGGTGCCGCAGAGTTGATTGCCACGAAATTGGACCGCAAACTACGAGACCACATATTAAACTCGAAAGACAACTTATTCTCAAGCTCTAATCAACGGACAGCTGGAGTTCCATCTGCGAGACCTGTCCTGATTATCGTTGATCGAAATGTCGATCTTATCCCCATGCTCTCACATTCCTGGACGTATCAATCCCTCGTCCATGATGTACTGAAGATGCACTTAAACCGCATCACGGTAGAGACACCGATTGATGAATCTAACCCTGCAAAGGGAAACACGAAGAAAGCCTATGATCTCAACTCTAGCGACTTCTTCTGGAATCGCAACGCCGGTGTCCCGTTCCCACAGGTAGCCGAGGACATCGATACGGAATTAACGAGATACAAGGAGGACGCAAATGAAATCACGAAAAAGACAGGGGCGTCCTCCATCGAAGATCTACAAAACGACACCAGTGCATCCGCACAACACCTAAAGGCAGCAATCACCCTTCTCCCAGAGCTTCGTGAACGAAAAGCCATCCTCGACATGCACATGAACATAGCAACCGCCCTCCTAAAAGGCATCAAAGACCGCCAACTCGACAATTTCTTCCAACTCGAAGAAAACATCGGCAAACAAACAAAAGCCCAAATCCTCGAACTCCTAAACGACTCCGAAAAGGGCACCGAACCCCTCGACAAACTCCGCCTCTTCATAATCTGGTTCCTAAGCACAGAACAAGAACTCTCCCGCGCTGAAATGACCCGGTTCGAAGAATCCCTCACCCAAGCCGGTTGCACGGATATCAGTGCTCTCGGGTACGTCAAACGAGTCCGTGAAGTCACGCGCATGACGATGATGACGTCCACATCCACATCCACCTCCCAACAACCATCCTCAGACCTCTTCCGCGGCTTCTCCTCCCTCTCAAACCGTCTCACAGACCGCCTCGCATCAGGCGCCATAGGCGCAAATTTCGACTCCCTAATCTCTGGAGTGAAGAACTTCCTCCCCGCAAATAAGGATCTAACACTTACCAAAATCACCGAATCGATCATGGATCCGTCATCTGCGTCGAGTTCTGCGATCGCGAAGACGGAGACGTATCTGTATTTTGATCCGCGGAGCGCGAATGCAAGAGGCGCTATGCCTCCCGCGTCCGCTGCGAGGAACAACCAGCAAAATACAGCTAGCGTTCAGATGCCAGGTGTTCTCGGCAGTACCGGCCCTGGCACGGGTGCTAGCTTCGGACAGAGACGCCAGGGTTTCAATGAGGGTATAGTCTTCACCGTTGGTGGAGGTAGTATGGATGAGTACGGTAACCTTCAAGACTGGGCGCAACGGACTAGTGGGCAAGCTGCTGGTGGTGGCGGTGCGGGGGCTAGCGGTAACGCTGCAGGTGCTGGAGGACATACCGCTTCTGGAGCTGCTGGGTCTGGTGTGCGAAGGAGGGTTGTGTACGGGAGTACGGAATTGGTTAATGCGGCGGACTTTTTGTCTGAGGCATTAGGGAGTCTGGGGAAAGAGGGTTGATTTTAATGTGAGCCTACGAAAATGGAAGTTAACTTCTCCTCCCCTTTTCTTTCTTGGTTTTAAGCTTGTTTCCTTCACCTTTTTTTGCCTGTTTTTTAAATGATGCTGTCTAGATATCTGTTAAAGCAAATCATACTAACCTTTTCCTATGGACTTTTCAAATGCGTGTGCCTACTCGAAGTGTACTATGCCAGTAGAAACGAAGCAATCAGTAGAAAAATACGTGAACGTGTTGTAGTGCTAGTGTGTAGTCGTAGGGGAAGCTGTTGTCGAAATAAGCAATAAATATATTTTTGTCGCAACCCCTGACATTTTGTATCCAGCACTTCAAGTTGTGGCAACCTAGCACCAATCCCCCAGCTCGGAATTCATTTGAGAGAAAGAACTGAAGGTTCCGGGGTCTCCAAGTGGGCAGGTCTCACCAGCATTTTAAAACCTTGTACTCATTCTTTCAAAATATTAGCGTAGGTGCCGGCTACTTAACACTCAATCAACATTAATAAAGCCGAAGAATCTGATTACCTGAATGCATGATCTCACAAGTTTAGATTCTATAGTTAAAAGAAAGGATACTACATGTACCTATGTAAGAAGAGAATTCATAACCTAAGAGATAGATAGATGCGCCTAAGACCCAAGAAGAAGAAGAGAGAGAAAGAATATCCAAGTGAGAAAAAGAAGAAATAGGAGAATCATGACCCAACCCACCAAAAACCCGGGGTATATATATGTGTTCCAACCGCTCTCTCCCTCTACCAGCCCTGCCACCCCTCAACGACTGACTCAACCCAACTATTGCTAGACCATCATCTCATCCCCGCCTAGTTGACCCAACCCCAATGCCACTCCCATACCCTCCACTACCATTCCCCCCTCCACCACTCGATCCCCTCCCCACAGAAGAACCAACCGAGCTGCCCCTAGAAGAGCCCGAGTTCGAGGAACGTGTGTTTGAAGTTGCGGATGCCGAGGAGGTACCGCTGTTACAGTGGGGACATGGGTAGATATTGAACCCGAAACCTTGGCATTGGGTGCAGTCCGCCCCTCTGTAGATGTAGATGTTAGTATTGTAATCGGAGAATAGGAGACGGGAAAAAAGGGGGGGAAGGTGTGGGCTGGCTTAATTATACAAATACATACCTCGGTGGATTCCCAGCACAAACACGACATGTCAGAACCGTTCGGCCATTGGTGCATGATTCGTGGTTTGGGTCTAGAGCGAGTAGTGAGGCGGGAGATGTTCCAGGGGCCATGGTGGTTGTTGTTGTTGCGGATATCGCGGTTGTGAATGATGTGGGTGCCGAATGGCTAGATCGTTCCTTTATTGATTGTGAGGCTGCAGCCGTGGGGCCGGGGATGGGAGGCGATGTGAGGTGGGAAGGTTGAAATTTGTTTTGCGAGGAGGTTGGTATGTATATAGAACTTTTAGTAGTAGATATATTGGAAGGAGATCAGTCAAGTGTGGACGAGGCTATTTCTGTTCTTCGGGTTTAGCCTCTTCTTTATCATAAGTAAGAAACGGCATAGTATAAATTATTTATACTCTCCCCTCCTCATCCCATGTGTCAGACGGCGATCCATCACCCACGACGGCGGGATACGGTGAAGCCCATATCCATCACTTCACGGAAAGCAAAAAGGCAACAAGGACCCATTTCCTGCCCTCTAACTCTCCTGCCGTGTCACTGAGCACAATATTTTTCTCTCATCGAAGCAAATGAGGTTATTTGCAAAAAGAATATCGTGTTGGGAGGGTCAAAAAATAGACAAAAACTAGAGTGATAGGAGTGAAATGGATCAGCAGGTCATGGTCACGATGACACACTTTCCCCCTTGCCAAGTGAGGAAATGTCCCGTTTTCAGCGGAGAACATAGCCCCAGACCATGGAAATGGCACCACATGAGAACCTTGAGAGGAGGCGGTGAGCGTCGGGGAGATCCGTTCGGTTAGGTCCTGGTAGTGATTCCGGTCATCCAGATGTCGGTGGAGTAGGGATATGGAAACAGAATGACGATCAAGCTTGCAACGGTCTTTGAAAAGGCTGAATTCAGACTTTCCAAGCCAGCCAGCCAAGCAAGGATTTGACGTTTCCAGAAAAGAACAAGAGCGGGGGCATTGCCACTGGGCTGACTGAGGAGATAGAATAGATGTATTAGGTGAGAAAGCGGTCAGCGATACCGAATTTGGATCGGGACATTAACACGGCCACTATCATTGCCACCTTTCTCTGGCACTCTATGAACATCTGATAAAGACACAGAGAGTTAACATAGTGAACAGGGGGGAGGGATCATGACCCGATGACCGATTAAGGTGACATGGCATGGGCGCGTCGGCTCATCGGTTTCTCGGACTCGAGCCTAAATCTGTACCCTACCGAGGATTGGAGCCATGTCATCAACCATCCCAGATTGACGGTGATCTAAGTGGTACGGAGCACGTTGCGTCCGCGGGTTCACCTGGCTCCCCTCTATCTACCCTTTTTCCTTCCCTCACCGCTTCATGCAGCAGGAGGCACCTTCCCCCCTTTATCGTAGCCCCACAGCGGCAGAAAAAAAAATTCCGCAGCCAACGAGGCTTAGACAATGCACGGTTTAGGCATCGAGGGTCACGCAGATATGCAGTTCACATATAGGTACCCTCCCTACTTTACGGGACCGAAATAGAACACAAGAGATATTAAGATCAACAGAACGCGTGATTCAACGATAAGCGTAAATCGCTGGAAGAAATGAAAAACTTTTCTTTTTCATTTCATGTCAGGGACCCGACAGAGGTTAGACATGAGTGTAAGTGTTACGCTCAAACAAGGCGGATAACGTGGCATGGAGGAACGGGGGAGCCGATCCAAGAATTGAGTCGTAAGCTGCTGAAGATATCGCCACTAATGCGTCGATTTTGCATGCTCAGGATGCGTAAAGAGAGGCGAGGAGGCAGAAAGTAGACTGCTTGCAAGAAGTGTTCCCGACCAATGATATCATCGGAAGACGGGTATTCCTCGATGCCGATGGCCCTCGCCAAGCTCATGGCATTTCTGGTGACATGCAGTGGTATGAGCAGAAATCCGGAACCAACGGAACTGAACTCGAGTGAGCCGGTCGTTGAAAAAAAAATTGGTAGCGTGACTGCGGAATAGTGGTTTAAAAAAATCTTAGAGTCGTGCAAGATCCTTCCATACCAGGTATACCAAAGATCTCAGCCTATCGTGGCAGTCAAATAACACAAGAAACAGAAAGCACACTTACCAAAACCGAATGCATCCTCCTCCAAAAAAGGAAATTGCCAAAAATTTCCTTTAAAGTATCTATAATTTTATTTGCATTAATATCCAGTTGCACAACCACAGCCGGGTCCGCCGATGGGGGAAAACCGACTCGTGCCCTCTACCCGTTGTGTACTGGTTTCAGGACTGTTGTAGGGAACGGGATATTCCGACTGGATCGTATCAGGGTCCGAGTAATAGTTTCTTGTGCGCCGTCCCACAAGGGCAGGAGGTTCGGATCCGGGTATTCTCTTCTCCTTGGGTTTTTTGCATGTTTTCCGTGGGATAAGGATGATGATGGAATGCCTGCCCCCTGCACATTGGGTAGGAAATTGCCTAGACGGGAAGTACGAAGGAGACCCGGTAAAGGGACAAGGACTCCAATGCCGAGTCCGCGAGAGGGCAGAAAGGGCATCCCACCCTCAGCAACGGGAAGCTGCATGAGACAAAAAGAGTAAGAAAAACTCTATAGCCGAGGATGGATAAGGGGTAATGACCAGAGTTTTTCTCTCGAGCCGAATCCCAAAAAGTTGGAACATGAACAACCGGTGCATGAGAAAAGAAGCCAACAGGCGGCGGAGAATAAAAACGAGCATCAAGCCCTGTTGCCCTCCCGACACTTATTCCCTTCTCTCTTCTGCCCCTTCAATTTTCTAAGCACCGTGTAAAACAAAAAGCCACACACACAGAGAACCATGTAAAGAAGGTAAAAAAGAACAAAATCTAAAGATGTAACCAAAAAAAGCACGCATCGCATCTTTCTATTCCACAAAATATTACTTACTACATGACGCACACAACGCAGAACACTCATTCAGCTGCTGCAAGACCGCCACGCGCGCACACGCAGCAGCAGCACCAACACCAACAAGTATAAGAAAGAAAAAAGATACGCCTGCAGCAACCCGTGATAGTTGATAGTTGGTTGACCTGGCGTACTGTACTGTGCTATTCATAAGCATAATAGACCTCAATTAATTTTTCCGTGGATAGGTGCAGGTGCAGTGCATACAGTGTCTGCATTGTTGTTTTTTTTTTCAGCCCTGAAGGAAGACACGGGAAGAAGGAATGAGAATGAAAAGAAAAGAAGACTGCATACGAAGAAGGGGGGAAGTGCCCACTTCTTCTTTCTTTTCTATTGTATCCTGGGCTTCTGAGAATATACTAAACTTGACTGAACCTGCAAAGGTATGTAGAAGTTGAAGTACCGTAGGAAGGTGAAGATGAGAGAGAGATGCAAGACGTTCAAAAAAGGTTGATCTGACGAACTCTAAGTGGAAACTAAACTATTTCTGGCAATCCTAGAATGCGATGGAAGACGATTTTGGATCTTCATGCTTTCGACATCAACATCACTCTCATCACTCAACATCTTATCTGTTCATAGAACTAAGTATAGTCTTTACAAAGATGCTATAATAAGCTTATGCTCGTTTCTTTTCTGGCGTCCTTCTACTGTTGGTGATCGTCGGCAATTGAAAATCCACCACAGAAGTCCGATGTACATAGGTAAGATACGCGTGATAAATCACGGCAATAGAAGTCAAGTCAAGAGTCACGAAATCAATAAGGTGAAGAAAAAGCTAGGTACCTACATACAACTATGAGAACGATGCCTACCCCCCTTTCCTCCCCCACACAGGATAAGAAAGCCTCAAGACTCTAGCCTCCCCCACCCACACCTAAATATTGCGGTAGCCATTAAAATAACACAGAGACACACACACAAGACACATAAAAAAGAAAAATCCCTGAGAGATAAAAGCAATAACAGGCGGAATGAAAAGAAGGGTAGGAGGAGGAGAAGAAGAAGGAGTCGAAGAACGAGGCCGCCCACCACCGTCACGGCAATTAAATTCAATCCAACCAACCCCCTCAAAGTCCCGTTCCATTTCGATTCGACTCGATTCAATATCTCATTTCATTGGGCATGGGCATAGGCATAGCATAACATAGCATAGCATTACCCCTGAAACCGACCCGACCAGACCAGACACCGTACCGTACCGTGTGCACCATTGCCCGTCATGCTTCCTTCCAATGACCGATTGCATAGCCTTGCCTCGCCATTGTCACCACCTCAAACGCCGAGAATAGTAAAAAAAAAAAGAGGATGACAGGAACCAACCAAGGAAAATCTCCGAAGGAATAAGAAAAAAGTTGGCGGCCGTTGCGTTGCGTAAGGTAAGTGGGACACTAACTTAACTCGTGGAGGGAGGAGCGTTGTCTAAGCAAAGAAATCCGGTGGGAGCGCAATCAACGTCGCAATAGCACCTACACCGCCGACTACCGCACCAGCAAGTGCAGTTGCAGCATACTTGGTGAAATTACCACGAGGACGCGACGCATTCGTGGCCTCGGTCGTCATCTTGACTTTCTTCCTTGGTGGCTCCTGATCCTGATCCTCATCTTGTTTCTGGTCCTGAGCTTGAGTCTCTGCCTCATCTGCCTTGGTAGCCGACAGTTCAGTAAGCTGCGAAGCAGAGTATCCATTCCCTTCAACAAGATTCTGAGGCTGAGCATCAGGAATGCTATCATCGGCTCCGATCGATCCCTGAACGATATCGTTCATCGTCTTCACAGGTTCCACCCTCTCATCCTGCGCAGCTGCCTGAGGCTTCTCCTCCTCCATCTCATCCGCCTTCCTCTTAACTCCCTTCCCTGATCCACCGCCCAAGTTGGACTCGTTGTCTGCATTCGCAACAATATCCGAAATGGCTACCCCACGGTGATTGGGTCTATGCTCGGTCAACATCCGCATACGTTCGGCACACATCATATTACGTTTCTTCATGATTTCAGACATATGGTCACGCACAGGGAGGGCTGGATTCCCGGAAGGAACCTGTTCCCGTGTTAACACCGGCGCATTCATCAAACCCATAACCGGCGTAGGCGCTGGCGCTTGAGGTGGCGGCGGCCGCATTGATTCCATAAACGGGTTCATGGGGTAGGCCATGGTGCTACTGGGTGTTATGATGTTGTGGTGCTCGTCATGGCCACGCCATGGGCGAGATCCGGGTTTGAACTGGGCCTGTGTGGCTCCTGGAAACCCGTAAGTATTGCTGAGACCGAAGGAACCGGAATCCGGCGGTTTGGCAAGAGCCTTGTCAGACGGACTTGCGGTACGACGAGCCGGATCCATAGACATACCCCAACCATCTAAGTCATAGCCAGGGAGTGTTGGCGGCTCAAGAGGCCTGGTCTGAGGAGGCCAGTTATTACCACGATTGGCAAGCAAAGACTCAAGTGGCGGATAACGTGAACGCTGAGGTTCACGGCTAGCATTTGCATTTCCATCCTGGCCAAGGTCGGGATTCGCTGGGGCAAAGCAAGGGCTCGTGAGGCCATATAAGGAGTCACAACCCGCAAGGGAAGCATTTGAGCTATTCTCATCTTCGCTCTCATCCTCACTATCAGCCTCGGCAAAAGGACGCTTAGGTGCGGCGGCGACGGACTCCGCAGCCGAAGGAAGAGCGCCATGGTTTTCATCTTTGTGCTCTTCGGAAGACTTATTCTCGGATTGAGATGGCTGCTCTGGGACGGCAGGGGCACTCTCATGGACTTCATCAACCACCCTCAATGGACTGCGCCCAACTTCGTCGTCGGATCCACTATCACTCGCCTCGTCACCGGAAACGGACGAAGAGTAATCATTCCTTTCTTCATCCCTCCACCCATCAATATCAGACATCGCATAAAGGGAATCTTCAACCTCGATGGGACGGTCTTGGGAGCCCAGGCGAGAAATAGGCCGAGCCACGCCGTAGGAGTTATCAGGCTGAATAATAATCGGCGCAGTCAGATGACCTTCCCCCCTATCTTCGACAGAAGATTTGACAGTAGATTCCTTCAGTTCGCTAACAACAACCGATTCCTTGATCTCATCCGAGTGCGAAGTTGATGGGGATGACCTCAGACCCTGCTCTTCACCTTCGCCTTCGGAATCGTCCTCAGAGTCCTCTGAGCACGGGACGGTAAAATGGATTGGAGAGAAAACACGAGGTTTTGTCGACTGGCTTTCGGGAACGGGCTCAATAACTCTCACATCATCGTCATCGTCATCTTCGTCTTCAGGGACAGAGAAACTGTTTTTAGAGGTTTGGTGGGAGGATTCCTCGGCGATGTCGTTATCAACGCTGCAGAAAGTGTTAGTTGATACTTGAGGCTTCCATAAACTGTGATGCATAGGGATGACATACCTATCGTCGAACCACTGACACTGGCAACGAACCTTTAAAGGAGGGAACGTATCCCCACCAAACGGATCCCTTGGACGATCATCTTCTAAAGAAGGTAAGTAGAATGCATAACGGTGAGGGACAGTGAGACGCGATGACATACTTGGCCAACGAGTAACCTCACTCCCAAACGTCAAGACATCACCACTCTTAATCTCAGTTTCGTCATCGATGGAAACTTGTTCGTCGTTTACAAAAGTTCCATGCATCGACCCAGTGTCTGTCACGAGTACTTTCTGTAGAGGGGTATTAGCCAGTGTAGTTCTCCAAGGCATGGGCGGCTGTATTCCTACCTTCTCAGCGAAAGAAGCGTAGATCTCTGCATGGGCGCGAGAAATCACCCGATTATCGAACCACGCATTATTATGAGCAGGGATGAGTTGTTTGGCCTCCGATTTGGAAGCTCTCCCGACGGTGATGGAGTCGTGGGTATCGGCGAACGTTAGGGTGCGGAACGGGAGGGTGTCCGGAAGGTAGACTGGAGTGAGTGTTACGACCACTGGGTGATGTCAGTATATGTTGTGAGGTAGCTGTGTAAAAGTGGAGTAGGTTGAGCAAGGGAGCGAGTAAAGACGTACCGTGTCTACCTGCCATAGCGACCAAAGAGCCTCGTAGTTCCGAGTCGTGTGTTGGATGTAGTGTGTTGTACTTCTTTGCAAGCAGGAGATTCGATATGTAAAGGAAAGAAAGAGAGCAGTAATCTAAAGCAGACAGAAGGACAACACAAGTGTCTGCCTGAGGAGAGGGGTTTAGATTAAGTAGAGTGAAGTAGCTGAGTTGTCCAGCGGAGGAGTTGTTTCGGTCCTTAAGAGGGGGAGTTGACTACTGGTGTTGGTCACCTGCCGTTTGTTGTAAGTAGGTAGGTAAGAGTAATAGTTTCCTATCTATGCCGACGACGACAGCGCTCGACAAACGTAGGAAACTCCGCTCGGGCTAACATCCAAAGTGTAGTTGTTGCTGTAGGATGAAGAGAGAAAGGCCAAGAACATCTGTTGCGACGGGAGGTGAGGTGAAGAGAGAGATGGTGATGATGACGATGTTGATGAGGTGGTGGAAGGGTGGGATGACTGAAGAAGAAGAAGAGGAGACCGTCGACTTTCCAGTAGAAGAGGAGGGAAGTGGCCGGTCTTATTAGGTAGCAGAAGATTTATTCTCCAACTTACTGGTCAGTCGCTTCTTTTACGACTGTCTTTCTGCCTGTTAGTGGTTGATAAGAGAGAGAATAAGAGAGAGAGTGTGTAAGAGAGGGGAAAAGTGGTCAGTGAGTCTACATGAGCTCTATGATGTATGGGATCCCAAGAGTTCCAAGTATAAGAGACCCAGAGTCATCATGAACCGTCTAACCCCATCATTATCTTCTCTACTCCGTCTTCCTCTCTCACTCTTCATCTCTTCTTTTCTTCTTCTCCTTCAACCGCGGGGAAAGCAACTCTCCCTCACAACTTTTGACGATAAGCAACCCAATGACATCAGCTGCCAATGTACTTATCAGTAGAAATTACGCTAAGAAGGTACTTGCATGGGTCCCAGCTCTGGATGCCTAGAGTTTGGGGCCCATCCCTGGGTCCAACTGTCGCTGACTAACCCATAGCACCCACCCACCGACCAAGAGAGTCTACGAGGAGACGGTTGAAGGTTGAAGGTTGAAGATGAATTGAATCACGATGACAGGATGGATCGATTGCAACAATGCGACGTATACCCGGAACTTACCCTTATAAGACTCTGGATGGAACGAACAGCCGAGTTCGGAGGTGGTATCTCAACAACCCTTCATATTATATATACTGTACAAAACGGGCTCTCCTCCACGGACGGCCGTGATAGATGCCCATATATAGGTAACCCCTTGCATCCGAGAGAGGCCCGCTCTTGACGACTGTTTTTTTCTGCCCTCAACGAAACGAACAACATTAAAGAAACAGTGATGATGATGATAGGAAAGAAATGCAAGCAACGAGAGTAGGCACGGGTGGACAAAGCTGTCACAAAAAAGAAAAAGAGATGGGATGAAGAAGATATTAAATTACATGCTCCAAAAAAAAAGGACAAGAGACAGGGGATAAGAACATTTCGTAGGAAAGGAAAAATACAATGAGTCCTCCAAGATATCAGGCGCATAGAGACATACATACGCATGACAGGAGGGTAATAATAGATATATGTCGTTGAGGAGAAGAGAAAGAAGTTTTCGGGGACATCTTCCAGTGGCTCTTTAGCACTGAACGTAGCTCCCCATTCGGTTCATCACGCTTTCATCACCGGCCGACTCTCACATCCCAGGTGGTGGTGCTCCGAAGCCAGCGGCCCCTCCCATATGTTGGAGTCGCGCCGCGAGCTGTGGGTACTTCTCCTGCACGTCGAGCTGCGTGCGCGTCGCCTCCGCGTACGATAGCGCGTTGATGACCTCGCCTTCTGTTCTCGACAGCTCAGCTGCCCTCTGGAAGTATTTCAGTGCCTGCGCCACCTTGCCTTGCTGCAAGAGCAACTGGGCCATTGTTCCGACGGCGATGTCGCACTCGGGATCAACTGTAGTCATCGTTAGATGAGTGCTCGGTGTATATATACGCGTACTAGGGTGGAAACTTACTGATCAACGCCTTCTGGCACAAGTTCTCAGCCTCTTGGTAATCGTGCGTCCATTGGAAAAGGGCGAGAGCCTTGTTGATCAATGGCAGGACATTGATACCCCAGGGCTTGCTGTGCTTCTCCATCTCCACCGCCTTATCGAACTTCTCGATGGCCTCGGCAAATTTCTGCTGGTCGAGGAGGAGCTCTCCAAAGTAGTTGTATACGTCTGGAACGTCTTCGAAGTTCTTGACGGATCGTCGGAACGTGGCCATCGCCGATGCAACGGAGCCCATCTTGTACTGTGTCACACCGAGTTGGATGTGAGAGTAGATGAAGTCCCGGTCGAGATCGATCGACTTCTGGTAGTCTTTGGCCGCCTCGGCGAACTCGCCAAGGATGAAGTGCAGCTGGGCACGGTGGTAGAAGATATCTGGGTCATCCTTGTTCTGCGCCATTGCCAGTTCGAAGTCATCTCCCGCGGAATCTCGGTTTCCTACAAGTGTATTAGAATATGAACATTGGAGCTTGCATGCGACCGACTTACCGAGTTCCAAGTGTAGACTGGCTCGCTTGATGTAGCTCTGAACGAGGGATGGTTGAAGTTCCACACTCTTATCGAGGTCCTTTAGTGCTGCTTGCGCATCACCCTCCAGGTATGTGAATGTTGCTCGCATGTTGAGCGCCAACCCTTCGTAGTCTCCAAGGTCGCCAGCTTCGACGGCCTTCTCGAAAGCTCTGGCAGCCTCCTCATATCCATCTCCAGTCCGCTTGCCCATGGCAAGGAAACCCTTCCGAAGCTGACCCTTTCCACTTTCCTCGTCCAATTCTGCCGTCTCTTCGAGACCCTCGGGGATGGGCTTCGGTCGGAAGCTTTGGAGGTAGTTGGAGACGAAAGTAGCACTCGGCAACTTCTTTCCCTTGGCTTCAAGGATAGCCTTCCCCTTCTGCTCCGCAACCTTCTTCAACAGCCTTTCCACGCTGAGTTTGCTCGACTCGTTGCTGAAAGCGTCGATTATGCAGCTTGCGGTGTAGTCAAGGAGGGCCTCGCTGAATTTCCCAAGGTGTTCGTATGCCGTCGCTCTTCGGTTCAATGCTTTGACGTATTCGTTGTCCATCGAGATGGCCGCCGACGTGTCCTCGACCACCTTCTCCCAGTCACCGAGCACATTGTAGCAGGCCGCACGGTTGGAGTAGTAGACCGGATCCGCCTTGCAGAGGATGGCTTTTGCGTACAGGTCGATAGCTTTGTTGTATTCTTTCGATCCGTAGGCTTTGTTGCCGGCAGCTTTGAGCTTGGCAGCATATGATTTTCTGGTCTGAAATTTTATCAGCAGGCGTCTTCATCAGAAGCGACGACCAAATTTACCTCTTCTGAAAGGGTCTCAACGGAAGCTTCATCAACCTCTGGAAGCTCCTCTGGAGCTTCCTCAGCCTTCTTCTTCTTGGCTAACTCTTTCGAAATTTCATGCATTGTCAGCGTTCTTGAACCAACGACAACCATGAAGACAACGCAATCATACCCTCATCAGCAGCGGACTTCTCGGCCTTCTTCTCCTCCTCAACCTTCTTCTTCTCCTTCCGCCTCTCCTTCTTACTCTTCTTCTTCTCCCCCGATGGAGCAGCAGCCCCTTGGTCCTGACCCTTGGATTCTGAAGAAAGATAGTACACCACGCCAGCACTAGTCACCACCACGGCGACACCGGCAATTGTGTACACCACCGCCTTATTTTCCGAGGCCCATGTTGAGATACGATCCCAAAGTGACGATGTTGAAGATTGTGCCAGTGTCGATGTGTCGATGACCACGTTTTCCGCGGATTTGACTGCTTCTGTTGCGTTGGACATTGCTGCTTAAAAAAGAGGACAAGAAAGGGAGAGAGGTAGAGATTCCGTGAAAACGCCCCTTGAATTTCCTTTTTTTCGTGTCCTTGAGAAAGAATTAAAAAGATATTAAGAAGTTGTAAAAGGAAAAGAAGGGTAGAGAAACGCGGGTTGTTCAGGAGTTGAATTGAAGATTGTTAAAAGAAAATTATCGTGACGGGTTGATGATTCTTTTTCTTTCTGCACCCACAAGGCGGTGGAGCCAATCGTGTTGGTTGCTTCTTTACTCCGCCAAATGTCGTGAACCTTCAACTTTGATGAGAATGAGCAGTTGATGACGAGACGAGACACGGATGGGGATTAGAGAATAATGGCAATGACTTTGGATCTGGGTTATATTTACTGAACACTCACCTGTCAATCGACCTACTAACAAGCAACTGGTGTGCCTCCTTGAGCTCCAGATAGCTTCAACTCTGCCCAAAACGAAGCGTTTCACCACTAAAACGAGAATTGCATGCATCACCCACTCACTATACCCAGACTCACAGGACCATGGCGACTTCAACTTCCACTCTTGAGGAATTCCAAATAATATCCACCCTCCGATACGACCCTGACCTCGCAATCGCAGCCACAAACGCCCCGGCAGACTCCTACCCACCCCCCCAAAACTCCCCATACTACCTCCTCTCCTACCACCACGCCCGCCTCCTCTCCGCCGCCAAACACTTCCAATGGGACCGCGCAATCGACGCCCTGCAGAACCTTTCAGTGGTAGGCCGCGACCTAGAACCCCTCTCCCAAACCCTCGACTCCCATATCCCCGATAAATCGAAACCATGGCGTATCCGCGTAGCTCTGTCGCGCGATGGCTCGATCGCCGTAACTACAGGTCCCACGCTCCCGTTCTCGTCGTATATACTTCTCCTCCCGCCACCATCACAAACCCACCTTCCGTCTTTCAGCACCCTTCCTGAACCAGACGGTGGTGGTGGCGCCATTTGGCGTCTCTACCTCGACACGCAGCCTATAACACCGTCCGGGTTCACGACGCATAAAACGACGGCTAGGGATGTGTATAAGGAAGCTAATGAACGGGTCGGTATCAATTCACCCGAAGAGTTAGCTGAGGTCCTCGTCTACAACCCGCTGGGGGAAGTCATGGAGGGGAGTAAAACGACTCCTTACTTTCGGCGACGGAAGACCAGTACTTCATCTGGTGGGGAAGAGGACGGTGTAGAATGGGTGACACCGCCTCTGTCGAGTGGTGGGAATGATGGTACGACGAGACGGTATGCGCTGTCAAGAGGGTTCTGTGTTCAAGAGGTTATTAGGATGACGGATATTGTGGAGGGGGAGGTGTGTTGGTTGAGTAATGGTGTGAGAGGGTTTATGAAAGCCGTTGTTGTCCCGAGTAGTTGATACATACCCCTTCGCTTGATACCCGTGGGATAGGCAGAGCCTTGAATGCGTGATGATGAAGATGAAAAAATGAATGAGATAAAGACTAAAAGTATGTACAAAGCCAGAATATATAACTCGAACAAGAGCATGAGCTTGGGCTGGACCCGACGATATATCTCTATTCATGTCTCTTCAAGATGTCAGGGTCTTTGGTATCTCGAATGTAACTCGCCGCCGTGCTTCTCGAACAATAAAGAGACCCCGTTAATAACCATACCATCCCTTCCTACTTCTTCTCCTTCTTATCCTCCACCACAATCGGATTCGGATTCCCACCATAAGTCAACTCCCTCGGCCTCATATACTCCTCCCTAATCTCCTCCGTAACCGCAGCCCTCCGCTCCTGGAACCCCAGCACATACTTCTGCAACTCGGCAATACACAACCCCTTAATCTCCCCCGTCAACATCTCCCCACTCTCATACGCCTTCTTTATCCTCTCCAACTCCTCATCATCCTCCAGGAAAAACGTAAGATACTGAAACGGCACATCATTCTTCGTATTCCCCCCCAATTCCCTATGAAGTTCAACCGTATCCCGTCCCCCGGAGAACGCATACTTGTTAATCTTATTCTTAATCCGATTCGGCGCATCGTTCATGAAGATGGCGGATGCGTCCACGCTAGCTGACATTTTTGACCCCGGCCCTTGGAGCGCGGGGAGGAAGATCGAGTGGATGAGGGAAGGCTTTTTGTATTTCATTTTCTCGGCGTGTTCGCGGCATTGGCGGAAGTAGGGGTCTTGGTCGATTGCGCAGGGGATGAGGCACGGGATCGCGGAGGCCTTTTTTCTGTCGGTGCCGAAGATGTGAGGGAAGCTGGTTGCGAAGGCGGTGGCGGATTGGGTTGCGCAGAAGTGGAATTCGCCGACGTTGTTGCTGTGGGCGGGTTAGTAATGAGGGGTTTTGGGGGATTGGTGCTTGTGTTGCTTACCTTTCGTTGAAGCCGAAAGTCCCCTTCACCGAGTTCATGGTTATTCGCTTAGCCATGCGGCACATATTCTCGTAGAATGCGCCTCCGATGAAGTCGAAGTCGCTAAATATGAACGTCTTCTTCATGTCGAATCCGACGGCAATGATATCCAGGGCGTTTTGCTTCGCATATCTCCTAGCATCATCTATGTCAATCTTGGGCGAATGCATATATTTCTCATCGTCAGTGAGCATAATAACGAGCGGGACGTCGAAAACATCTTGTAGCCACCTAGAACGAGTAGAAGTTTAGCTAGCTTTCCTATCAATGTAACGAGACGGGGGGGTTTGCGCGCACTTTGTAAATTCAAATGGGACGGTATGCCCAACATGCATACTATCACTACTCGGGCCCCTCCCAGTATACAAATAAAACGGCTGCCCTTTCTCATATCGGTCCAGAATCAAATTGAGCTCCCGATGGCTGAAAACAATCCCTCTCCGCATGAACCTGTGCGGTTTTTTACCCGTCACCTTCTCGAAGCGCACAAGTAGCTCTGGGGAGATCGGAGTCGCGCCAAATTCCTTGATTAATTTGTCATAATTGACAGGAAGCAGTTTCCCGGTTTCATCGACACCCCCGGAGACATCGAATGGTGTGACTTTCTGTTCCACGACCTGTGGTTTCTCTGATATATTCAAGTTCTCGACCGCTGGAGGGGCAGATTCGGCGGCCATTGTGACTGAGGGACTCTCTCTCTGAGGGTTGGGGATTTGAACAGAAATAGATGTTTATTCCGTGGGTGGTTCTCCTCTGAGATATCCCTCTGGTATTTCAAAAGAAATTGAAATATCTATTTCTTTGCGCGGTTCAATCTCCCTCACTTCCAAAAATTAATCTAATATCTTCCCCCGCCAAAAGTGACTCAATGCAAGTTGGGATGTTCTTGTCAAACAGTACAAACATCCATGTATTATCACGTGAGAAGGTTAAACCCACGACATTTCAGATACTCACCACGACTCATATTGTTTCTGATCAGACGACAATTCTCTCCCTCCCTCTCTCAAATTAATAGGGTACTTCTGCAGTCAGTCAAGTGCAGAAGGAAATAAACAAGAAAAACGGTCTGTCTGGAGAGGTGAACGTGTGTGGATTGGAAGATCTAACTAAGGGAGCTATCTTAAGGTGATTGTCGGATCACGTGGTCTATGGTAGGCTTATATAAGCTGACAGGGTCAAATCGACCACAATGAGGGCAAAAAAAAAGAAGTGAAAACTCCAGTACGGGGAATCGAACCCCGCGCTGCTCGGTGTCCTTCATTTGAAAGCGAGCGATGTTACCGATACACCATACTGGATGATTAAGCTTTCCAATTTAGGAAAACTTGGCATCTTAATGTAATCCAAGAGGAAAGGTTTTCGTCGTGCTGGGGGGGGGTCTTTCCTATTATTTATTTCTCAGCGGAGGGTATCCCAACCACTCTCTCTACCCCTCTGAAAACTCCGGCATAGTCTATCGGTTCTTGCTAAGTACGTCCTAAACCGTCAGACCATATCGGATGGATTGCTATAACCCTATTTCCCCATGGAAGTGTTGTTGTCGGTCTTCACTGCCTGTAGTCATTGTTGTGCCCACCACTTATTTGATGTTGCTGAGATATACTCTCACGCCGGTTGTTATGAGAATAACTGCCTTGTCTCTAAGATAGAAGAAAAGAAGATAAGGATCTCAATCGAAGAGTTCCCTTGCTTAACTTCTTTTTTGGATACCTTGCCCAATTTTCGGGCTCCCTCTGGATCTCTTCTGACCTCTCATCTCTTGCAGCTCTCTGAACTCAGCAAACATCTCCTTTCTATCTATTTACTACTGTTATTTATGTACATAAGTATACTACATCATCATTATTCATTCGTATTAACACAGTGATAGAGAGAACGAGAGAAAGAAATAGATACAGGACAAAGAATCTCCATCTCATTTTGTCCTCTCTTCATCACTCTTGTCCGGTGATAGGGATCACATTCTCTTTCTGTTCCTTAGGGCTTCCTCGACTGCCGCTCGCGCCACGCGAATTTCACTTCTTTGAGCAATCGATCCCCCGTAAGTGTTGAAAATCGTCGAAACAGTGTTCTCTTTATCTATTCTCAGGCATTAGTTGGTTCGAAGAAGGTCGTAGAAAAACTTACACGAAACGAGAGCATTGATCCTATCTTCAATCTCGTCAATTTGAAGGCCCGACTCCATTAACGCGACAGCGAGGTAGCGCCGAGGCTTCATATAAGTCGGTCCGGCAGGGCAAACAGCCGGGTCGAAGAGCTTTCTGGACGCCAAATTCGTTGACAGTTCGCTCATGGTGTCATAAACTCTCTTGTTGCCGGTATGTTTGGCCCGCCATTCATGTTCGTCGAAAGCGAAAATACTCGGGAATTCCAGGTTCAGGTGACGTCTCATTCTGTCCGCCTCGTGCATCGCATCAAGTCGATATAAGACCTGTTCCAAGCGCATATCGGTGTGTTCTGGCTCGAGCTCCTTGGTGTTATAGTCCTTTATAAGCGATCGAAGAGTCCGATGCAGTGCCCCATTTGTACCGGCCTCATCAAGTCCTGGGAACGAGTTGAGATAAATTTGCCCTAAGTACCGGACAGCGCGCCGTTTGAACCCCCCTCTTTCAATAGATGCGGAACGGTCAACAACGCTCTCGTCTGGATCTCCTGGGTTTGATGTTTTACCTCCCCCAGGACGCAAAAGGCGAAGACTTTCCCAGCGAGTTTGGTATGAAAGCAATGGCAGGCCTGATCTTCGACGGTATTCTGTCTCCCAGTTATCATCCTGTGCAGAGAATCGCATACCAGACTCGTTGACGAGCGGATCAATTTTCTTCAGAGTCTCCCGTATCCGTTCAGAGAGTTCAATATAGGTCGGATGATAGCGCATCTCGTCTCTAGAGGCGGCTGGGTGGTCTAGATCAACGAGAGTCCGAAGAATCGCCGAAGTAACTCTACTCCCACAGGCACGACCAACAGAAGATGAAACTGGCCAAGAATACGATTCATGTTCATGGTCAGCAGCTGCTATACCAGTGACATCGAGTGCAGGCCGGATAGATTTCAGATCTGGGCGAACGAGCCACCCACCACTGTAACAGGACGTCATCAATAGTGTCGCTTGCGTGCCTGGCCGGAGGGCCAGCTGTACTTGGTCAATCAGCATCCTTGGGCCTTCGTCTGTATTCCCATCCCCCCCGAGTTGTATCCCGTATGAACCCGCATCTCCATGTCCGAATATTAAGATGAGCAGCGGTTCACCTTGTTCGACAGCGAGTCTTGACTGTTCGCGAAGGCTGGCCAGAAATCGCTCGTGTATAAGTGCTCGAGGAACTACGCGCAAGCGCTCAGAGTTTTCAATACTTGGTAGTAATCGATCCTCGAGAACAATCCTTCGATCCTTTAGGGGGTCTCCATGTGCATATTCAGAGTATTTTTCAACAAGAGCTCGAGGGGATTCACATGTTAACCAAAGTTGACGTGAGAGTGAGCTGTCTGGGAAATCATCTGTTCATTGGGATAATTAACTTCAGAATAATTCACCCAAGAGCGAGAGAAGACTTACGAGACGGTTGAAGTAGTTGAAAGAAGAGATAGAAATCTGAGAGGAAGAATCCACTTTTTGTCGGGCTCGCATCGTCGGCGTAATCAGTGACCCCACAAACCGCAAGTATCCGAGTGTGGAGTTGAACATCAGGGGGGCAGTGAGTGATGAATTCCGAGTTCAGGTCTTCGGGCTGTCCTGTCGTTTTGCCCGCCTCGCATGGGTTGATGGTCTCCATTTTCAGACGCAAGAGTGTGAGGATAAAGCAGAAGATACACTTCTTGATTGGTTCGTATAGCCGCTGGATGAAGTGGATTAAACAAATGTCTGGGATCTGGAGTTAGAAAAGAGGATCAACGCTCTTTGGTAGCAGAGGTGACTTGTAGCTCAGATGAATACCAGTGAATGGAAGAATTTATCAAGAAACCGAGAATTTGGGGTCGTAGAATGGGAGTCACTCTGCCTAGCTATATAAAATGAATAAAGAGAAATAGAATTTCCCAAAAGAACTACGTATGCATGAGAGAATAGAGATACATGGGAGAAGTGGAAGGAGCCCAGTTGAGGGTAACTTGAAGACGAGGAAGGGATGAGTAATGAGATCAGGAGGGATAAAAGTGAGACCAAGGAACCAAGGTGGGTTCGGGTTCTAAGGTCAATGGTCTAAGTTCGTCTCTATGTTTGCTTGAAAGAAAGATTAAAAATTGTCGGACAAAACGGTAGGCCGGAGTTGTCGAGGATCACCGGCAAATATGAGTGAATGCCTTTGGTCGATATTCGGTGAGGACTTTGCACATCTCACAATCCGTTGGCTTCGCGGCTTCATCGACGGTGGCCCATCTCCTTGGGCTTTGGGAAACCGCGATATATAGAGGATAGGCTTTATATGATATGGTACGTGTATCAGATGCGATCTAATAGAGGGATGAGTGCGTTATCGGGTGGGCGCAGGGGGAGAAGCTGCCCATGGTGGAGGTCGTATATAGGGAGAAGGGTGACTTAAATAGAGGGATGAAGGAGGCGAATCGTATAAGAAACTGTACACACAAAAAGAAAGAAAGAAAGAAGAAGGAAGAGAAAAAGAAGAGGAAGAAGAGAGGGGATTATATAGGATATGGGTCCAGTGAATGTTTCCCACAAACACAAAAACGGTGAATGTTTTTGGAAAAAAAAAAAAAGAAATACTCAGTGAATGGTCATGAATTTGCCATTCACTGAGAGCAATTTCAGGCTCCCACTTTAACCGAAGAATGGAGATATCTCTACTCTTCACATCCCCCATCCCATCGCATGCCTCTTCTCCTGATCCCTTTCTTCCTTTGGCGTCGACGAGATCTTGATGCCAAGGTACCCCACGTGACATTACCGCATCTAGACTAGCTCACCTCTTCTCCACCTCTCTTTCATCATTTTCCTTTCTTGCCCGTAAAAAAAGAGAAAAGAAGACACAAAAAGACAGAAAAAAGGACTCCCGGAAGACGTGGAAAGCCTGCTGTCTGGTCTTGAGATCCTTCAACACCGCGTCGGGGCAATCCATCTTTTCAACCCGCTTAAAACGATGTCGATTTCGTGACAATGAAATTCTTCGAAAACGCCTTCACCTATGATTACTCCTTTCCCGCGGTCTCTCTTGCGTACTTTCTACGCTATCCGAACCCGTACTCCCGACATGTCTTAACTACCGATGTTATCGATCGATATATCGATCCCGAGACCCATCGTCTTCATACCACAAGGCTGCACCTGAAGCGTTCCAAGATCCCGTCTGCAATGCTCAAAATCCTCCCGAGGGGCATCGGAGGGTCGGAGAATGCTGGTCAGAGCTATATTCTCGAAACGAGTGTGGTGGATGCGAAGCAGGGCTGGATGGAGACGGAATCACGGAATATGGAATGGACGGGAATCCTAAGCGTCGTGGAGAAGCAGCTTTTCCGCCGACAGCCGATGCGTGATGAAATTTCTGGCTCGCCACCGCTTCCAATCTATGATAAAGGTGCCAAGACGGATGTTACAACCACGGTCACCTTCAAATCACGGCTTGGCCAGGGTGCGATACTTGGGAATAGGAAGCGAGCGGAAACATTCCCAGATCAGTCAATGGACGGGGAAGACGATGCCCCCAGAAGAGGGCTTTTTGCATCGTGGTCCACGGCGGGCATCCAGAGGACAATCGAACTCATTGGTGTGAAACGGACCCGGGATGCCGTGTTCAAGAGTAAGCAGGGAATGAACGTGGTTCTGGAGCGGCTACGGAGTGGTGGAATCGTCGGCGTGCTCGAGGGAATGCGTCAGGACCGTGACGCTGCGTTCGGCCCTGATGGTCCTTGGAAACGCTCGCTGCTCCATGGAAATGGCAACAACCAGTACCCACACGATGTCAACGGCACCGACGACGACTGATACCCTGTGCTGGCGTCGAATAAGCGAAACTCCCTGGTATGACACGTCTCGGCCCCACGAATCACAATCTTCACTCTACTGTTCGAACCATCGGACCACTCATTCAACTTTCAATTAAGCGAGGAGTTCTGGCGTATATATGGGCACTCTTTACATTTTCTATTCTCTGTACGACTTCCGATATCTGTGATCGGGGGGATGGTTTAGGTTGGGCGAGGGTGGAAGGAAATGCCCGGAAAATAAGGGTTCTACATCTCTGTACAGTATAGTTGAAGGCGAGAAACTCGTCAGCATCATTCACTTCGTGTCGGTGGGCACTATTGTATGTTAATTTGGCTTTTATCTTCGGTTATCTACTGATCATGATATGAGTTGCTTTACTTCGAAATTCTTCCACTTTCATGCTGTCGCCTGTCGATATGATGGAAAATTGCCAGGCTTTTCGGGCGTACGAGCAAGTTTGATGTCTCATAACTCCCCGTATGGGAATATATCCATCTTCATATTTCTCTTGAGCTCGTTCATCTCTGAGTTGATGTGTACGGCGAGGTGGCGGTAGTGACCCTATCCCGATACATTTCTTTAGGATATTTTGAACGCATTGTGCCAGGACTAGTAAATGGATGCCTCAACAAGCATAAGTTCTTGCTCTTCTATCTATAAATTGGATATCTCGTGTAGATTGTTATCAGAAGGATACGTGAAGAGTTCTTTCGCCCCTCGATAAGATCTTGGCCAGTGACGTCTTGGTGGCTCCTCAAGTCGCACCAATTCATTCAACTTCCCACAGCTCTTCTTCCAAGATAGCTTCATATCGACCATTTCAGTATTTACACTCGGCTAACAGATGCCATTCCTCTAATTCAATCTATTAACCATCTTTCGTGCTCTGTAATTTCGACCGTAGACGAACATTCCCTCACTCTCCCTCCAGCCAAGTCAACTGATTGGCGATCCAGACATCAAAAACCCTCGCTCTTCCCGCTTCCAACCCGACTCGCTCCACGGTTAAACCAAAAGTCTAAGCTCAATCTCCAGAAACATAATAATACACTTTCCCGACATCTTATTAATCCCTTTCTTATCCCGATGGCCGCCACCCTGGACGAAGAAGACCTATCCATCTCCCTCCCCTCCTACGAACGAGACAGACCCAGAGCCGGAGGAACACACCACCATCACCATCACCGCCACCACAGCCGTCGCAACGATATGCCACCGCCTCCAAAGCCGAGGAACAATAATACCAGCAACAATGACCCTTCTACCCAATCCCCCGCTACGATGCGGGACATGCAGCGGCTAGATCAGTATATCACCGTCCGGATCCTCGGAGAAGGGTCGTTTGGGAAGGTGAAGTTGGCGACTCACCAGCCCAGTGGGAGGCAGGTCGCATTGAAGATTATACCGAGGAGGAAGCTGCTGTCGAGGGATATGGTTGGACGCGTGGAGAGGGAGATTCAGTATCTGCAGTTGTTGAGACACCCGCATATTATCAAGTTGTGAGTTCGTGTCTTTGTGTCGGTGTTACCCCTCACCTCACTCGAGCCATATTGGGCTAACTGTCTGTCTGTTCAATGCTAGGTATACTGTAATTGCGACGAAGTCGGATATAGTGATGGTTCTGGAGTATGCTGAGCGGGAGTTGTTCGATTACCTGGTGAAGCGAGGGAAATGCAATGATAACGAAGCGCGGAAGTTCTTCCAACAGATTATATGCTCCGTGGAATACTGTCATCGACATAAGATCGTACATCGAGACTTGAAGCCGGAGAATCTATTAATCGATCGAGAGAAGAATGTTAAGATTGCAGATTTTGGCCTGAGCAATATCATGACGGATGGGAACTTCTTAAAAACAAGTTGCGGCAGCCCGAACTATGCGGCCCCTGAAGTGATTTCTGGAAAATTATATGCAGGGCCAGAGGTGGATGTATGGAGTTGCGGCGTCATCCTCTACGTCTTATTAGTTGGAAGGCTTCCATTCGACGACGACTACATCCCCGCCCTTTTCAAGAAGATCTCTGCTGGAAACTTTCATATGCCCTCTTATATCTCCTCTGGCGCGGCAAGGCTCATCAAGGCTATGCTGCAAGTCAATCCTGTGCAGAGAATATCGATTCCGGAAATTCGCCACGATCCCTGGTTTAAGAAGGATCTTCCTAGTTACCTTGAACTTCCTGCTGAGGAGTTTATAAATTCTGGGGTGGATCCGAATAAAGCTATAGATCCACGAAAGATTGCACCTGGGAAGCCGCCGGCGGTTCAGGAGAAGATACATCAAACGGCTGTGGACAGACTGGAGAGGAGTATGGGTTATGGCAAGGAGGATATTCAGGATGCACTGAAACGCCCAGAGCCAAGTGCAATCAAAGATGCATTCTTCATCGTCGTTGAGAATGAGATGATGCAGACAAATTGTGAGTGCGATTTGCCCTTATCTTTACCTCAAAATACTGACTCTTTAAAGCTCCCACGGAGAGCAGTTTAGGCAATCTATCTCCACCGCTATCTCCTCCCACGCAGCAAACCCTTGGATCTCCCCGAGCTCGCAGACCTACCACCTCTGATCGCTCACAAGATGCTCCTCTCGCTCCTCTCGCTCAGCGCCAACCAACTTCCCCACCACCACCTGCCCAGGATGAGAGCGAGCCACCGAGAGTGAGTCACGTACGAATCCTCCCAACAAGCTTACCATATGTCCATGAGCAGCTCATGAGTCAACGTAATCGAGAAAGAGAGGCAGAAGAACAAGGTATCCCCGTTGAAGAAGACCGTGGTAGATCTGAGAAAGTCACCCCAGCCGAACACGATGGAGTGGGGCCAGATATTACTAAAGAGAGATCTCCTGAAGAGCAAGCTGCAACAGCGCGAGCTCTAAAGCCACATTCAAGAAGTATTGTAAATCTAGAAAACCTCCGTCTTGAACCGCCGGAAGGCGTGACGCCGGTTGCCAGCCAGCCCAGACGATCCCGTAAATGGCAGTTTGGTATTCGGTCTCGGAATCAGCCTTATGAAGCAATGCTTTGTCTATACAAGGCCTTGCGGGCTCAAGGCGGTGTCTGGGAGATTCAGCCTGCGGAGTCGGGTAAGTGTAAATCATGTTTTGAAGTTAACCCTGGCCGCCTATAAACTCAGCTAAGTAATGATAATATTAGATGCTGACGACGAGGAAACCGACTCTTCCCCAGAAACCACAACATCCATCCCCGCGCCACTTCAACGAAAATACCCAGAACTCCCTGCAGACTACTACATCCCCAAAGACCTCTGGTTCATCCGCGCCCGACTTCTCAAAGAAGGAGTCTTCGCGCCCGGCCCCTCAAGTAGCACTCACAGCAGTCGCAGCGATCTCGAAGAATTCCGCCGCCGAGTAAGCCTCATGGGTGGCATCCCGTCCGACGACAAAGCCACCGCCGCGCTGGCCGCGGCAGCCATGTCCGGAAACGCACCAGACATCTCCAGTTTCACGGGCCAAATTTCGTCATCAGCGCACGCAGCAAGCCCCTCGCATCTAGCACGACTCTCGTACGGGGTATGGGTATTCATTGACATTCAACTCTATCAGCTCGAAGCAACGAATTACATGGTTGACTTCAAATGTGATGGGTACCAGAACGTCGTTCGCTTCGCTACGGGGCCGGGCGAAGAGAGCATTGAGTGGAGACCTGTTAGCAAGCGGATCAAGAATAAAGAGAAAGAAGTCACGAGTCCGTATCCGTATCTTGATGTGGCTTCGGATCTTGTGGCTCAGCTTGCGGTTGCGAATTGAGGAAGATATATATGATGGATGATTTTCCTTTTTTTTTTTTTAACATTTGATCTTGGATGATATATTGGCATGTTTTTGGCGAAGGGAATGGCGTTGGTCGAAGCCTTGAGGTATTTCCCCCCCATCATTTCTTGCTGCTAGAGGCATTTGTTCCTCATATTTCACGTACATATGCGTCTCTTATCATGCTGGGGATCCGGGGAGAGAGGTAATCATAGCTCTGCTCACATTCCTCACGATCGAACATTGCTACTCCGTTAGCAGTTCACATCCAGATCTCCTTCTCAACGTAGCATGATTTGTGTTTATAAAATATTTACGATTTTTCTAGTGTTTTCAGGGGGTTGGGAGCATTTATATATATATCTTTTTAGCTACTCCATTATTATCTTTGGTTGATGATGTTATTTAACGGGAAACGATTTCTAATCCTCTTACTATTCTCAATCACGAAGTATTCCGTTCGATTTCTTGATAGTTTTGATAGCTGAATGGGATATCGACCGTCTGTCGGGGGTGCAATACTAGGGGGGCGTCAAACACTCACAAAGGAGTATGGTAAATTATCCGCCTATATCTGATGGTGGATTATGGTACGGGAAAATATATATTCCCTTTCCTGGCCCGTGTTGCATAGCGAATTGTGCCTGTTACTCTCCCAAATAGATCCAAGAGCGTGGGGAGGGTCAGTAGGTGGTCAAGAATCTCCCATTCCTTACTACAATTGTGATTGCGGGCTCTTGCCTCTCAGGGTATCCCGGATGGCAAAAGTTCGGGACTGTCCGAAGCTGAAATCCATATGCAACTCCTTAGATCAACAGTCTCGCAAGATTTTTCAAGATTCTTGCCTTGAGATTTCTCAACTCGACAAAATTCTCGTGAACCCGATCCCTTCGTATTGAGGGACACCGCCAGGGTTCATTATAGTGACCCTCACAGGACGCTCGGGGAGGTCAATGCCCCCCCAATTCCAGCACTGCCGAAACAAAAGTAACGTTCAACTGCAGATTGCCGTATTAGGATGAAGTACAGGCATCGTTCTTTGTGATATCCCAACTAGCATAGCTCGGCATTGGCTTCATTATATTCGCTACCGTGTTCTCGGTAGCGACGAAGCGAAGGGACCATTATTGCGAGGATTCGCCAACCACACAAATCGAATTCCCTTGCTCTCCGAGGGGTAGGCGGGGGACTGTGCCTCAGATGCTGAAAAAAAAGAAAAAGAAAATAAAAAAATAGAAATAAATAAAAACAAAAAGAGAATAAGACGCGAAGCATCTGTCTCCAACATCATTCATTCCCTTCAGAAAGTTGACTGTCGTCGTTCTTAATGGACGACTGGAACGGCTTCAAATGGCGAAACCAAGACCCTCGCTTCCGGTTGCTCAGATGAAGAGCGAGCTAGGACAAGATATCGACCCCGTAATCGATCCTCGTCTGAGCGCGGGACGTTTGCTCTCAATTCTCAAACCCATTTCACTGTGCGGTGATGAGAAGGATATAAGAGAATTCGAAGAATTGAAAAGGCAAAGAGATGCCGAAGAGGACGGTGGGGCGAGTCTGGAGCGAATCCTTCCGAAATCAGGTGAAGCCCATGTAAGTGATCTTGCCGCTCACTCATTCTGTCACTAGGTGAAGCTCACATAGCTCTATATAGACAATTTCCAATGGCGAAGATACGATAGTGCTTAAACGACAAAGTGATATTGGTTTCCACAGTATCACCGTTGACGCTCACTACGGGTTCGGGGTACACTTGCCGCTATTGTTCACCAATAATGAAGCTGCAAGAACCATGTCCGTTGCAAAGGTACAGATTCCATCGATACTTCTCGGGTACAAACTGAATCTGTGATAGTTGAAACCTAATAACAACCCTCTTGACCGTGAGGTGCCTCTATTCTTCAGGCTCCCAATTGAGCTTCGCAACATGATCTATACGTTTGCTATTCCCAAAGCGATTTTGGTAATAACAGACACTTGGAGATTTAGCGAATTCAGTTTCGCTAGAGGAATAGGTGACCCTAGTGGTTTCTATTCCCCGCTGAGGAAGGACCTCGCCCTTCTCAGGGTTAACAGACAGATGCGTCAAGAGGCACTGCCCTTTGCTTATCGCAGGACGGACTTCCATTTGGATGTCATAGAGGAATTTATTACATTTGCCATCTCGATCGGCAAAATTGGCCGCGATAACATCGAGTCGCTGAAGTTTGTTTGGGAGACCAGAAGCGACGAGGAGAGTAGATACGTCGAACATGAGGGGTCTGAGATGTATCTTATTAAGTTGCCATCTCTTCATATCTCCGAGTGTGTTCAACTGCTCAAGCAGTGCAAAAGGCTGAAGACCTTGACTCTTTTTATCGAAACCAACGTTGCATCGTATAGGTCTCTTGAAAACTTTAAAGCAGACCCGAGTATTCGTGAGCTGAGTTCCGTCCAGGGGATTGGTAGGGTCAAACTTCTGGGATTTGGGTATCCGGATGAGGCCGTTGGATGGTTAAAGGGAATCATGGAATCTTCGAAAATAGGTGGAGAAAAAGGGGAAAGGGGGGGGGGGGGGGGGGGTAAAAAAGAGAAACCCAAAAGATTGGAAATTTTAAAGTGGGTGTAGGAAATGGCCTCGTTATAATAAAAA